>KE373234.1:954254-971921 GCA_000418225.1 Zizania latifolia
CTCCCTTCGACATGGGAAGCCCATATTCGGCCTAGGGCTTTCCAAGGGCTGCGGGGCCCTCCGCAGGCCTTCCTTCAACCTTGGAAGCCCCCCTTTGACCTAGAGCTTTCCAGGGGTTGCGGAGCCCTCCGCAGGCCTCCCTTCAACCTAGGAAGCCTCCCTTCGGCCTAGGGCTTCCCAGGGGCTGCGTGGCCCTCCACAGGTCTTCCTTCAACTGGGAAGCCCCATTTAGCCTGGGGTTTCCTAGGGGCTGCGAGGCCCTTCGTAGGCCTCCCTTCAACATGGGAAGCCCCCTTCGGCCTGAGGCTTCCTAGGGGCTGCGGGGCCCTCCGTAGGTCTTCCTTCAACTGGGAAGCCCCCCCTTCAGCCTAAGGCTTCCCAGGGGATATGGGGCCCTCCGCAGGCCTCCCTTCAGCCTAAGGTCTCCAGAACTCTAGAGCCTCCGCCAAAACGCCTTGCGAGGCAAGGATCGTTGTAGTCAAAGGTAATTAATATCTCTCTAGGGAGAGACTTCGCATATAAATCGGCTCCAGACAATTTTAACCTAGCGGAGAATGCATCGTTATGCTTTTATGGCTTCGACAACCCTGTACAAGACATTTTCGTACCGCTACCCGAACACCCGGCTCCACGCAAGACAAATAAAGCCAACACGCTTATAAACACACAACACACCGGTGTGATCCGCTCCACTATTATCACTTCACAGTGCCCCTGGGCCCGAAGTGATAAGAATAGAGATATACGTGTCTCCGGGTCCCAAGCGCCCCTTGGTTCGAAGCATTGCTTTACTTTCTAAAAAATACCGGTGTGATCTGCTCCACCATTATCGCTTCACAGTGCCCCTAGGCCCGAAGTGATAAGAATAGAGACATACGTGTCTCCGGGTCCCAAGCACCCCTTGGTTCAAAGCATTGCTTCGCTTCCTAAAAAGTACCGGTGTGATCTGCTCTACCATTATCGTTTCATAGTGCCTCTGGGCTTGAAGTGATAAGATCAGAGACATACGTGTCTCTGTGTCCCAAGCGTCCCTTGGTTCAAAGTATTGCTTCGCTTCCTAAAAAGTACTGATGTGATCCGCTCCACCATTATCGCTTCACAGTGCCCTCAGGCCCGAAGTGATAAGAACAGAGACATACGTGTCTCCGGGTCCTAAGCACCCCTTGGTTCGAAGCATTGCTTCACTTCCTAAAAACTATCGGTATGATCCACCCCACTTTTATTGCTTTACAGCGCCCTCGGGGCCAAAGCAATATGAATAAGGGCTACAGCGTACCTCAAGCTAACACCTTGATACTTACTCTCGGGTTCCAAGTAACCCAAAGCATTCGAATCATCCCTTCGTATTATGAAATAACAAACAACAGTTATAACCTCAAAACTGCACGTTTACAATAATTACTATGTACGCATGAAACGCTCATATCACCTATATGCTACGCTAGTACCTACCACAAGCAAAGGGAGGTGCAGTGAAGGCGTATGCGTACAAAGTATGTTCAATCCAAACATTCGAGGTCATAAGAAATACGTTTTATTAATAAATATCTCGAACTACGAATATGAAGTGCCACATCAGATACACTTCAAATATCAAATATACCCTGAATATAAGTACTACTTCGATTACAACTTAAGATAAAGAGAGCTTCGTAATAAGAATACTACGAGAAAACACTATTCGAACCTAGCAAAAAGCGAATCCCCCTCTCGATGGCCGGCCCCTCGGGAGCTCCGAAATGCTCATGGAGCCTCCGTCAGCTCGACGACCTTCTCTGCCTTGAAGTTTGTTGACTTCGGCCTTTATAATAGCCTCTGCCGCATGTAGCCTTTTGGCCTCGGCCTCAGCAGCCTCACGAGCTTCGCGCTCCTAGCGCAGCCCCTCCTCCATGTCGGCAATCTTCTTCTCAGCTTCCGAGGCCCATTGATGGAGGGCACGCTCCGTGCGCTCGGCCACTTCCTTCCGTTTATGGAAAGCCCTTGAAGTCATCCGTATCAAAACAATGACCAAAAAATAAGTTAGCCAAAAATAAGGTTAAAACTATAAAATAAACAATAGTATGATGAAACGTTCGGTACCTGGTGCATGGTCTCTTCGGTTGCTATGGTGACATCGGAGTGATGATGTCTCTCTACCGTGGCCACCAGGTCGCTTCTCGCTTCTCGTGATATCCTGATGGGCCTGAATGTAAGGCTCCAAGAGCCTGCCTAGTGACCCCCAAGGGTGCGAAGGCCCTGAGGAAGAGGATCCTCGTGTCATGGTAATATGATCCCCCTTCTTCGGGTAGGATCTGAACATCCCTAGGGGCTAGAGGCTACGAGGGGATGTTAGCGCTATCATCGGCTTCGACCTCCTAAGCGAGGTCCTCCTTGCTTTTCTCAACCTCGTCATCCGTTCGCCTCCTTTTTAAGTCCCTCCGGTCGCTACTATGTATGGTATTACCGGAGGGTCGACACCAGGCTTGGCTTAGGCATGGTTGAACTGCCCTCACTTAGTGATGGTTCGGCTTCAGAGATTTAACCGCTTCTAGTGTCGTTTAAAGCTCCCAAGGTATGCCCTATCTTTTTTGTAGCTGCATTTGATGCTCCTCGATCGACGGTCGAAGAGAATTTCGGGGATCGACATATCCCGATCAAGCTCTTGGGATCAAAGTACAACTGGATTCAAAACACATTCTACCTCTTCATTCGAAAGGCTATATGCGAGGGGCTACTGTTGGGGGAAATGACTCCCACTGTACTTAAGGATTGACCAAGAGATGATCAAGAGACAGCGAATTTCGAAGCACCCTACGAGGACTTCTGGACTCTGACTAAAAGATTGCTTTGGAGCCCCTTCACCAGGTTCGAAGTCCCTTTCACTAGGTTTAGAGCCCCCTTCACCAGGTTCCGAGCCCCCTTCACCAGGTTCGGAGCTCCCCTGCACCAGGTTCGGAGCCCCCCTTCACTAGGTTGACTCAGAGGCCCTGAAACCACTCTGGAGTGTGGGCCAAAACTAGGGGTTCCAGTCCTCTCTGATAAGACATGTACTTTACGGTGTTCATACGGCATTTTACCATGTTGCCCCTATGTAATTCTCTGTATATCACTGTTATAGTCAATTATAAGTAGATGGTAGTTTGGTAACATCCTATTTATGTTGTGCCTATAAATACCCTCCTCCTTGCAACGGGAGGGGATCGAACACTTATAGTGTTAATCAATACTACTTCTGCACGAAGGTTATTATCTATTTCGGAGGCCTCGGGCAGAGTTCGAACCCCTGTCTATACTTTGAACCATTCGAGGTTCTAAACACTAAAAACATGTTGCGTATTTTCTAATTACGCCAACAGTCTTCAACCTATAAAGCGTCTCAAACAACATCTTTAACTTATAAAACGTCTCAAACAACGTCTTCAACCTATAAAGCATCTCAAACAATGTCACTGTTTAAATTATAGCTCTAGAAAGAGAGACGACTTTTGGAATGTCTCAAGTGAAATGTCTTCGTGCGGTGCTTTTGTTTTTGTGATTTTGATAATTTGCCACTGCCAAGAAGTCGCTTTGTATTTTTGTTATCCTAGTTTGTCATTGACCTAAATGGTCATGTATGTTATTGTCTCAGAGTGACACCTAAGGTTATCTTCAGAGTGAAATTATCAAATTATATATATATATACATGTATCATTTAATAAAGAAATGATTTCATTCTCTACTTTACATTTGTTTCTGTTACAAACACCACTCGCAAAATGTTATCATGCACTTTTGCTCCTAATTGGGTTCAACAAGAATGAAGTGATATTGCTCTGGTTCAAAAACAAAGAATGAAGAAGGCAAGTGATAGAAAAAGAACATCATCCTTCTTGGAAAGGTTTGTGAGCAGAGGTATCAATAACTATGTACTTAGATAAGTTAAATATTTTTAAACTCTTACAAAGAGATATAAAAATGTTTTAACCATTGTGATGTGATGTTATAATAGTAGGTTTAGATCGAGTCACTATTGTACTTTCTATGGTATACAAATCGTCATCGAGGATGCATTACTATATCCTGATTTAACTCATATATTATTAAGTTATACATATATTCATATGAATGGTATTCATATTGAAACAATTGATACAATAAAGAGGAATGTCTCCTCTTTATCAAAGATAATGGATATGGCAAAGTGACACTTGAAAATGCACTCTCTCTCTCGTCTAGATTGTACTACACATTCATCAGACTCATACCACATGTTGCATACAAGGTGATTTTTCAGAATATTGATACATTCCAAATTTGGCGTAATCGTCTTGGTTATCTCGGTGTTCAGATGATGAGCAACACTATTGGTCATAATATGAGCAATACAGAATTCCCACAATCATCATAATTCTTGTGCACCGCCTGTGCCACTGGGAAGTTAATTTTTAGGCTATCTTACCGCAAAATTAAGTTTTAACCACTTAAATTCCTTAACGTATTCTTGGAGATATGTGGACCCATTCAACCTTTGTCTAGACCATTCATTCATGTATTTCATGGTTTTTATATATGCATCTACAAGATGGTCTAATATGAGTCTCCTTTTGACTCACAATCATACATTTGTAAAATTGATTGCTCAAGTTATCAAAGTTAGACGACATCATTATGAACATCAAATAAAATCCATAAGAATGGATAATGATGCTGATTTTTTCTCTCAAGCCTTCAATGATTATCGTATGGCATTAGGAATTCAAATTCAACACTATGTTCTATATGTTCATATTCAAAATAGATTACCAAAATCTCTCATCAAGAGAATCAAGCTCATCGCTAGACCATTGTTACACAATAGTTATCTTTCAACTTCTTGTTGAGGTCATGCAGTTTTACACACAACTAATTTAATATAATTGCAACTAACTGCATACCATACAACTTCCCCACTTCAAGTGATAAATAGAAATCATCCTAGTATTTCCCATCTGCAAAATTTTGGTTACGTTGTTTATGTACTGATCTCACCACCCAAAAGTATATCCATAGGCCCTCACAGGAAATTAGGGATCTACATGGGGTATTTATCTTCATCGATCATAAAATACATAGAACCCCTTATAGGGGATTTAGTTATGGGCCGGTACGCTGATAGTATCTTCAACAAAGATCATGTTGTGACGTTAGGATGAGAATTGAAGTATCACAATGAATGCCAAGAAATAAATTTAGATGCTCAAGACAACTGAATGGAGGATCCACGTACCAAAGAATCTAAACTTCAAGTCCAGAGGATCATCAATTTGTAACATATTGCAAATAATGTGCTAAATGCATCTACTGATGGTAAAGGTGCCACAAAATTCTATCACCCTACTAGGTATGTAGCAGAAAGAATAGAAGTATCAAATAAAACTATTCAACTCTCTAATCAAACTGATAAAGGAAGAAGTATGGTTACCTACAAGGATGAAGTTTCTCACAAGCGTAAATGGAAACTCTTTGAATCAAAGGTCCAATCATAAATTGAGACTAATTCTAAAGGTAATACTTCTCATAGATGTACAAAAAAACAGAAGATTAAAACTTTTGAACCAGCAAATGCAACTCAACCAAGCATTGAGAGACACCAAGTGAATGAACCACATCCACCACCTGCATCAACAGTGCATTCAATACCTAATGTTGAGACATCAGAACATTGTGACATTCTCGTATTTGGAAATACCGAACCATCAACAAACGATTATTGACATATACTTCTCTACATCAGTTGTTGATAACCTCCAAAATGATCTAGATCCTAAATCCATGGCAGAGTGCAAACACACGCTCGGATTAGAACAAATAGAAAGAGGCAATTCAAGCAAAGTTAGCCTCTCTCACAAAAAGAAGGTATTCTCATCAATAAATACCTACACCTCTAAAAATCTTCCCTATGGGTTTCAAATGGTTTTTGTCCAAAAACGGAATAAAAACAATGATGTGATAATACATAAGGCAAGGCTCATAGTACAAGGGTTCACGTAGAGACCCGATATTGATTTCAATGAAACATACTCTGTAGTAATTACTAGAATTACTTTCCAATACCTTATATCTTTGGTAGTACAAAATCGTCTATCTATCATCTATGTAGTTGATGGATGTAGTGACTATATATATCTTTACGGGTCACTTGATTCAGACATATATATGAATGTTCCTAATGGAATCTCTATACCGAATCAAAACACAAATCACAATATGTATTGTGTAAAATACAATAAGTCATTGTATGGACTTAAATAGTCAAAAAGAATATGGTACAACCGACTGAGTGAGTACCTTACTCAAAAGGGTTACTCCAACAATAATGATTGTCCATTTGTCTTCATCAAAAGATCCTCTATAGAATATTGTATTATACTAGTGTATGTTGATTTAAATATTATTGGTAACACCAAAGATATCAATGAAGCACATAATCATTTCAAGATGGAATTTGAAATGAAGGATTTCATAAGACTAAATTTTGCTTGGTTTACAAATTAAGCACCTTCATTTAGGAATACTAGTGCACCAGTCTGCATATATCCAGAAAATATTGGAGAAATTCAATATGGATAAATCATACCCAATCAAGACTTCTATGATTGTTCAATCTCTTGGTTTAGAGAAAGATATTTCCTGACCAAAGGAGGAGAAAGAGACACTAGGATCTAAATATATATTTTAGTCTCATTAGAGCACTTATGTATCTTTAAATTATACTAGGCCTAATATAGCATTTGTAGTTAACCTGCTTGCAAGATATGGTGCTACTCCATCAAATGCTTGCAAGATACAACCATTGGACTAGACGTAAATAAATCCTTAGGTACCTTAATTGCACTAGAGATATTGATTTATTCCTTAAAAAAGCATGGCCCTTCTTTAATTAGATATACTAATGTTGGCTATTTGTCTGATCCCCACAATGCGAGATCCTAGACATGATTTATATTCCTTTATGGAGGAACAACTATTTCATGGAAATCATCTAAACAGAGAGTAGTAGCTATCTCCACAAATCATTCTAAAATTATTGCACTATATTAGATATTACGTGAATGTGTGTGGCTTCATAGAATAATAAACCACATATATACAACAGTTATGTGGTATTGATCTCATTAGATCACCGATGCTTATCTTTGAAGATAATGTTGCTTGTGTTATCTAGATGCAACAAAGTTACATTAATAGCAATATTACCAAACACATTGCTCCTAAGTTGTTTTATCCTCATGAACTTTAGCAAAATGGGAAAATAAACATTTTATAAATTAAATATTGTGATAATTTTGTCGATAACTATAGTGAAAACTGAGTTGATCTATGCGGTTACTCGATGAGGAAAAGTGTTAAGAGAGATCATAGCCTTTGTGGCTTCCTCAAAGAATACATAGGATTGTTAGATTCGAACTTCGGTGAAAAATCCCATGTCATTTGTTCTTTGTCTCATTTATTATGTGTTTGGTTTGTTCTACTTAGTTATTGCTTAGGAACAAGTTTTCTTGTTAAGTGCTAGTTCTCGGTTAGTAGATCATATCATTTAAACTTGTTTAAAATTGCAAAAGAATTCAATTAGGGTTTTCTACCTAGGTCCGGAATATCTAAAAATCTCATAGTATCTGGCCTCTCGGATAATCTAGAAATTCTTGTATAGTTCGGAAGCTACTAATTTCATTTTTGAATGTACCTTTTGCAAAATCGCCTATTCATCTCGAGGTAACTTTCAGGTATGGCAATGAGCTTGACTCTCTTGATGAGAGATTATGTAAAACCATTTTGAGTGTGAACATATGGGATAGAGTGCTAAACTTGAATTTCTAATGCTATATAATAATCATTAATTGAAGACTTGAGGAAAATTCAATAGCGGTGTCTATTCTTATAGACTTTATCTAATGCTCATGATGATGTGCTCTAAGTTCAATAACTTGAGTAGTCAATTTCTCAAAAGCATGGTTGCAGGTCAAAAGTAGAATCACATTAGACCATCTTCTAGATGCATCAATCAAAGCCATAAAATACTTGAATGGTCTAGATAAAGGTTGAATAGATACACATATATATCCTTGAATACGTTCAAAGAATGAAAAGATTGTGTGAATTTAGCAGTGCTCAAATATGAGCAATATTGTTACTGATGATTTTTCTCATCATCCTAACACTAGGATGGCCAAGGTGATCATGCAAAGTTTGAAATGCATCAACATTCTAAAAAATCACTTTATATGCAACATGTGGTATAGGTTTAATATATGTGTAGTGTAATCCAAATGGGAGAGATGGTACCTTTTCAACTGTCACTTTGCTATATCCATTATCTTTGATAAAGAGAAGAAATTTCTCTTTGTTATCTTCAATGGTTTAATATGAATACCATTCATAGAGATATCTTATAACTTATTAGTGTATGAGTTGCATCAGGATACAATAATACACACTCAATGATGATTATTTGTATACCCATAAGAAGCATAATAGTGGCTTGACCTGATCCTACTATCATATCATTATATCCTACTATGGTTAAAATATTTCCTTATCTCTTTGTAAGAGTTTGGAAATATCTAGCTTTCCTAAGTATAGAGTTGATAGTACCACTATCCACCAAGCACATCTCTTTCTCCATTGTAGCAATTTTGTTGATTCTATATAAATGAAAAATAATAATAATATGAAAACTCTATCAAATATATAGAATATAGGCATATCTATTTTGTATTAATTGTGTTTATTATAATCAAAACATGATAATTTCTTATTTTTATTACAAATCATCCTTCACAATTATAAAGATAGGTAGTTAAGTATCTAAATATATATTTGTATGGATCATATTTAAAGTCTCCATACATATCATTGGTGGTGTATTCCATGATCATGTTGTCACCACCCGAGAGATCCTTCCCTTGATGCAGAGTCTAACTAATGATTGTATCTTCCTTGATGGAGTTCGAACCACTTACATCATATGTATGGGAGGTGAAGTGTGCTTTATACTTTTCCACTTTAGCGGTGTGTCTCTACGTCTCAAGATACAAATTCACCAATTGTTTAAGGTCTTGCATTTCTTAGTGCTATGATTATAACCACATTTTTAGCAAACATTGGTCTTGTCGTACCTGGATTTAGAAATGTTCTTCCCATTGTCGAAACATCCACGTGTCCTATGGTATCTCACGCTTGTATTTGCTCGAAGAGTTGTTAGCTAGGATGTCACTACCACAGAAACGGTCTTTAGTGACAGAGGTTTACTAACGGATCAATGATGCGTGTCAGTAATATACTTCTAGTAATGGACTATTTTACAAGCGTCAATAACGCTATATTATTAGTGATGGATCGTAATGTGGCCCATCACTAAAGAGGGGGCACCCCCATTAGTGATGGGTCGCAGTATCACCCACCACTATAGGCTGTGCTCTTTAGTGATGCGTGTTATTTTACCCGCATCACTAAAGAGCCCACAACCCTAAGGCCACCGTTAGTGATATGTTTTTAGTGATAATCATCACTAATGACAAGTATTTAAGCAGCGCACGAGCGCACATCCACCGAGCTCTGCACTTATTGCTCCCACCCGCTGCCGACTTTACTCTTGTCCCATAACTGTCGACCGGCCGTAGTTAAGTCCTGCAGCCACCGACCGGCCGACCATGCGTGCACCTGGGGATGGTGACCAGCACGGGTACACGCTTCGGTGCACCGCCCGACACCACCGCTAGCACCAACGTCCATCCGAATGTATATTTTTTCTCTAATATTAATGCACCACCGTATTTTTCTAATATATATATATATGCTGAACATAGTGAAATAATTAGTGAATTAACAACTAATGGATCTTTGCTATGAATTAATTTTGCTACAAATTTTAATATAATATAAATGCATGGTGAGTTATTAGAGTCGTGCAACCAATTACGTCGTCTCCTGTTCGGGAGTGTTGGATTATAAATATGACCGGACAACTGGTCATATTTATAGGAAGATGCTCACAAATTGTCCATGCACTTTGGACAGTCCAAGGATGTGTGGCCCACGTAACTAGACCACGTGGTCCTGTACGGTTCTAGAGAGAGTTTTGGTGGTGTCTCCCTGTTGTTCTCCAGATACACAAACCTCTCAACCCCAAGTCAAGATGTGTATTTGGAGAACAGCAGGGAGATGCTGCTGAAATTCTCTCTAGAACCATATGAGACCATGGGGTCCAGCTATGTGGCCCACACATCTCCAGATGGGATTTAGGACCTATCCTTGCCGATTAGTGTCCAAAGCATTCTTTAATTATCACAAGTCATAAACTTGGTATGATGGTTGTTTTTTGATAAATTTATAGATGTCAACAACAAGGAGTTGGATGTATCTTGATTACCATACTTGCAATGAATACTTGGATGGGGTGAAGTCTTTTATGAGTACTGCTAGAGCAGACATGGAAGCTAAAGGAAGACTATAATATGGTGTCCATGCTATGATTGTAAGAACAAAAAGAAGTTTTCAATTTCAGAATATGTCTATGACCATTTGCTAAGACGTAGATTCAAGGAGGGATGTCATATATGGAACAAGCATGGCAAAGAAGGAGAAAACGACGATGAAGTAGATTAGATTGCTTCCGATGGTAGTAAAGATGAAGGTGAGGCTAGTGATACAGATTACATGAGCGACAATGATATATTAGAAATTAATAAAGATAAGTATACTGATATAGTGGACAATGATGACCAGATGGTGCTTGATGCGGAGGAACACATTGCATATTCTAAAGGATAGTTTGCCCAATTCCAAAAACTTGTTCGAGACTCAAAAACACCGATTTATCCTAACTGCAAAGAGAAGCGCACGGTCTTATATACTGTCCTGATATTGCTACAAATGAAGGTGGCATACGGATGGTCCGATGTAAGTTTTAAAGCATTACTGAATTTGTTGAGAGACCTGGTGCTACAAGAGAATAAGGTGCCTATTGAAAGTGCATCTTGATGTATTTATGCCCCTAATTAATTTTAGTATATTAATGACAACTGTGATCAAATGCTACTATGTTGCTGAGATGAATGCAGAATTTGATATACCAAACGGTGTTGCAATTCAAGCATTATGGAGAAAAAGCTCTTTCAAGTGCAATATAGACTCAATGGTACGAAATGTTTATTTTTTATAAGAAATTGAGTCTAGGTATGTCGTATTATCAGGAGAGATGTGTTGAAACAGTGTTCTAAAACTTAGTGCTCTAAGAAAATTCTTTTTTGAAAGTTTTTGGACTTGTTCTAAGTTGAACCTTGATTTTCTAGCATAGCCGGATAATCCGGATCAGTCCGGAGTATCCGAGAATTTGGTTCTGTTCCGCAGATTTTGTACGTCAGAATATCCGGGTCAAGCTGGATACTGCGAAAACAACGTTCTGTTTGGATTTTTTCTAAAGCTTGGAACATCCAGATCAATCCGGATGATCCAAAAATGGTGTTCTGTTGAATTTATTTTTGTGGCTCGGAACATCCAGACAAAAGCCGGATGATCCAAAAATTGCTTTTTGTTGGATTTTATTCTGAGGCCCAGAACATTCAGACAAAGTCGGATGGTCCGAAAACTGCTCTCCGTTCGAATATATTTTGAGGCTCAAAATATCCGGTGAAAGCATGATAATCCGAAATAATCGTTCTGTTTGATTTATTTTAGAGTCTGGAACATCCAGGTTGGTCTGGATCATCCGGATGAACAGTGCATGATTTTTCCTTTCAACGTCTAGTTTTGGAAAAGCGGCATAAATATCTCATTCTTCCATGATTGAGACAGGTTTCCCAAAAACCCTAAGTGCTATTCCTTTACACCCTCTCTCTCTCGTTCTTGTGCTAGATCTAGAGTGAATCATTGGGATTCGAGTTAAGAGATCTACACAAAACTTCTAGTGTTCATCTTGATCCATTCTCATGGAAGTTTTGGTGTGGGTGTGTATTTTGGTTTTCTTGTGAAATCTTGAGTACACGGTTTTGGATCGCGCAAAGTTCAATGGATCTATTACTCTTGGAGGTGATCCCTCCTAGATGGCTAGGCGTTGATCCGTGAGCACCCAAGGATTGTCGGTGACCGGTCAAGTTTGTACAAGGCTTCACCTCGGCTTCAAAGAGGTAACCTAGTGGAAAACCAAGGCCAACATCAGTGCGCGCTTGGTGAGGAAAAGGGTTGAAAGAGACCCGGCCATTTAGGGCTCCTCAACGGAGACGTAGGATCGTGGGATCTGAACTCCGGTAAAAATCATTGTGTTCATATTTGTGCATACTAGTTTACATCTATTTATTGTTCGATCCATTCACTAGCAGGCTCATTTACATATCGCTGTTTAAAAGTTGATGCTATCAATCTTATTTATATTTCCGCTTATATAGATTGTTGGCTAGGTTCAGCTTTTACATATCGTGTCTTTACTTCTCTGGTGTGCTCGGATCACCCGGATAAGCCTAGATAATCTGGACCCTCAGAGTGTCTGATCTTTCCTCTAGCTCCCGGAGTATCAGGATTAGTTTAGATAGTCTGGGCCTGGAAATTTAAACTGATCATTTTATTTGAGAATTTTTAGATTACCTATTCGTCCCATCTAGGTAACTTTTAATTGGTATCAGAGCAGGCTCTTCTAAAAGGCTTAACCGCTTGAAGAGAAAAGATGTCGGATGATCATAATACCCTGAAGGATCGGGACGTTACCGGCTCGAGATCAAATTCTGCCGGTTTCAAAAAGAACAGCGTTGAAGGAAAGAAAGGAGCTACATATCATTTTAACTATTCTAAATTAAATCCTAGTAATAACTATCTCTCTGTGCCAACTAGTTATGCACCTTACTTTGACTGTACACACTATGCGGTATGGAGACATAAAATAAAATTACTTTTAATTTCTATGCATCCAAATATTTGGAAGATTGTGTGCACAGGTGTAGATATGGACGATGCAAATATGGATAAAAGACCATTGACTTCTGAAGAAGAATAAGCAATTCATCACAACGCTCAAGTGGCTAGTGTCCTACCTGCCGCATTGAGCCCTGAAGAATTTAACAAGGTTGCTGGGCTTGAAGAAGCTAAAGAAATATGGGAAACTTTGCAAGTTGCCCATGAAGATACATCATCAGTAAGGGAGTCGAAGATTGAGCTTCTTAAAGGAAAGCTTAGATGATTTGTCATGGAAAATGATAAAACTTCTCAAGAAATGTATGACCGTCTCATGGTCTTGATAAATAAGATAAAAGGACTTAGAAGTGAAGAGATGATCGATCATATGGTGGTGAAGAGGTTGCTCTGAGTGATAGCGCTAAGTAACCCTACCTTGGTGACCTTAATCTGGGAGCGTAAAGATTTCAAGAAAATGACTCCATGTAATGTACTAGGAAGAATTATAGCATATGTGCTAATGAAAGAAGAAGTTAAGGAAGTCAAAGACCTTGCCAAACTTCATAACAATAAGAGCAAGGACGTGGCTCTCAAAGCAAAGAAGAAAGAAGAGTCAAGTGATGATGAAGAACTTGTGTTATTTATCAAGAAATTTAAGAAGTTCATGAAGAAGGACGAATTTGACAAATACAAGAAAAGAAATAACAAGTCAAATAAAAAGAAATCAAAGAAATGTTGCTATGAGTATGGCGATCTTGGTCACTTTATAGCCGATTGTCCCAAAAAGAAGGAAGAAAAAAAGCAAAGAGAAGCACAAGCACAAGAAGGGAAAGAAAAGTGGCCATGCTCACATTAGCGAAGAGTGGGATTCTGACTCCGACTCTGAGTCAAAGTCGAACTCCGATTCTTACAAGAAGGGAGTAGCCACCATCACTATCGTCAACAACTTGTCTCCAAAACTATCGCTCTTTGGAGAGTCAAGTGACGATGAGATTGTCTCCCCAAGTGCTTCATGGCGAAAAGCAAGAAGGTATCAATTATATCTAAAGTTTTATATAAGGATGAACATATTGATTGTAGTGATGATCAATCTAAAGTTAATGTTGACATGTTTAAAAATATGAGTAAATAAGTTTTATTTAAGCTTAAAGAACTTATGAAAATAATAGAGGTGCAAGAAGAACTCTTAAAAAACAAGAAGATTTACTCATTAATGAGAAAGAAAATAATCTTCAACTTGAGTGGCTTCTTGCTAAGGAAAAGAAAAAGATAGACAAATTGACTAAACAATCTAGTTTAGTCAAGGAGGCTAATGAGAACTTAGAGGAAACACTCAAAACTCTCAATCGCGAGCTTATGGTTCTTGATGAGAACAATAAGAGTTTTGAAGAGAGGATTGAGTCTCTAATGTCTCAACCTATTTCTACTCCTTCTATTGCTTCCATAAGTAATAGTTGTTCTAAATACTATAATCTTGATATTATTGCTTATGAGACTAACATGAAAGAAATAGAGGTTCTAAGGAAGAAAAATAAGAAACTTGGTACTTTGGTAAGTTATAGGTGCATGAAGGCCTACAAATAAAAGGACGTTCTATTCAAGACTCCGAACACTTAAAACAATGTTAAGAAGCATGGGTTTGGCTTTCATCCAAATAAAAGCAAGGTTAATGCTAGAAGAAGGTATAAGGATAAAGAGGTCATAAAGTTTATGAAGAAAGGCCAAACTCCAAAGAAGACAAACAACAAGCCTTATGCCTCATAAGCCACATTTTATGCTTCATACTTAATTAAGAGAAACCACCGTGGTAAAGTGGTTGCTCAATTTGTTGGAGATAGAAATGAAAAACATTTGAGATGTATATGGATTCCTAAAGTTCCTGTCACTAACATTGAAGGACCCAAAAAGATTTGGGTATCTAAAACAAAGAACTAATCCCTTTTGTAGGAATATTTCTCCGGTGGGTCAAGTTGGGTGATGGACAACGGATGCACCAACCATATGACCGGAGAGAAAATGATGTTCACCTCTTTTGAGACTAACCAAGGTCATCATGAGTCCATTGTGTTTGGTGACAATGGAAAAGAAGAGGTAATGAGTGTAGGTAAAATTGCTATCTCAAATGATTATTCAATTTCAAATGTTTTGTTAGTTAAATCTTTAAGTTATAATTTACTTTTAGTTTCTCAATTATGCGAAATTGGATACAATTGTCTTTTTAATAATGAGGGTGCGACCATTTTTAGAAGAAGTGATAACTCCATAGCCTTTACGGGTAGGTTGAAGAGAAAACTTTATCTAGTCGACTTTGCACTAGATAAGGTTGAACCTAAATCTTGCTTGGTGGCTAAACTAGCATGGGTTAGTTATGACATCGCCGACTAGCTCATTTTGGTATGAGGAACTTGTCAAAGCTTCTTCAAGGGGAGCACATCCTAGGACTAACAAATGTTGTATTTCAGAAAGATTGGTTTTGCAGCGTATGTCAAGCCGGTAAGCAAGTTGGAGCGCCACATACCGCCAAGAATGTCATGACAACAAGAAGACCACTTGAGCTCCTACACATAGATCTTTTTAGACCTGTAGCTTATTTAAGCATTGGTGGTAACAAATACGATTTTGTTATTGTTGATGATTATTCTCGTTTCACTTGGGTATTCTTTTTGCAAGACAAGAGAGAAACACAAGGTATGTTCAAAAGGTTTACAAGAAGAGCCCAAAATGAGTATGAAGTTGTAGGATCGATGTACCGACTAGAGGGGGGTGAATAGGAGGTTTTTAAAACTAATTCAGCTTTAGCTAGCACTAAGCAACTTTAAATAGTTTTTCGTTCCAAAGCCTAAAACTCTAGGGCTGATATGATGTCTAAACTAAGTCTAAAGATTTGTAAACTAGGGTGACAAGATCAAATGACTCTAGAAAAATAAATTGCTCAAAGTAAAGAGGGCAAGAGACAACCGAATTTTTGTCCCGAGGTTCAGAAATTTGCCAATTTCATACGTCCTCGTTGAGGCAAGCTCCACTTGACCGCTCTCTTCAACAAGCCACCGGATTCCCCAAAGAGGAATGAGCTTGATGATGAGCCGCCACTGGAAGTGTCACTCTCGGGCCTCTATCACTAGTGGTAGCTCTTCTCCACTCTGGATAGGCGAGCTCTGGCCTTCACAATCGCCCGGGTCTTCTCCACAACCTTCTTAGAGAGATCACTGGGTTCTCCTCCAAGCCGTCTAGGAGGTGGCAACCTCCAAGAGTAACAAGCTGTAAGCAAAGCTAAGAGGAGAAGATCAAATGCCAAGGAATGCAAATGCATGCAATGAAATGCTCTCTTTATCACCCTTTTCCTTCCCAACCATACTAGTGCTCAATTCTAAGTGCTCAATGATGGGAGAGACTCTCTAGTGCTCAAGTATGCTCAAGTGAGTGCCAAAAGTCTAGCAAGAGAGCTGGAGAGGGAGTTTATATAGCCCCACACACCTAAACTAGCTGTTAGGCTAAGTTGGTGTGCTTTCTGCGCATTGTCAGTCTGACCGGCCATCTTGCGCCGGTCGGACCGACCCCCTCGCCAACGGCTAGAAAAATAGCCATTGGCTGACGTAGCGGTGGCAGGTTGCCCATACCCAGTCTGATCGGCCATTGTGGCCCGGTCGAACTGGACCTACCCGGTCGGACCGGCCATCGGCTCGATCGGACCAAAATCTGATTTTTCGGCTCTGTAAACTGCCTACAGGAAAACATTGAAAACACCGGTCAGACCGACATCCTAGCCGGTCGGACCGCCCAACTCAAGCCGGTCTGACCGCCTCAACAAGGCCGGTCAGACTGCCTATCACAAGCCGGTCTGACTGGCCTCCCTATGTCGGTTAGACCGCCAGCTCCAAAAAATTTAAGGACATAATTTGAACCTATCGCTATTTAACCGCGTGACCAAGAGCTACTATATGCAATGCAATTTTGGCACTTAAAAATCAACTCATAACCAAGATGCAGCCCCTCTTGATAGTACGGCAAAGTTTAAAATAAAATCTAGCCTAATTGATCGCTCCAAACACCTCGATCAATTGCCTAGCTACCTCAACCTTATTTTGCCGTTGCTTTTCAACACGTCATCTCACCGGGGTTTGCCATCTTGTGCAACATTTGCGCGGGACCTATTCTCTTCCTTCACACTTAAGAAAAAATATTAGTCCACAAGCGCGCGCTTGTCATTAATTACCAAAACTCACATGGGGCCTAGACTTTCAATCTCCCCCTTTTTGGTAATTGATGACAAACACCTTAATAAAGAGAGATATAAATTGATAGATTTCCAAAAGTTAAGCGCAAAAGCTCCCCCTAAGAGTATGAAAGGGTGCAAGCAATATGGAGCAACAATATGATATGAGTAACATGTGAGGCAATAATATCAACCGTAAGAGATAACACAAAAGACCACAAGGGTTCAAAATAGCACATAAGAGGTAGCCACATTGTCATTACAAAGCAAGTAGTTCAAATGAGTTGAAATTAGCAAAGGAGAGAGATAAGAGACATAAAGGTTCCATCTAGCGAGACATAAGAGACATAAAGGTTCCATCTAGCCTATTACAACCACAAGGAGCAAACTAGACTCTACTTCCCTCCCAAGCTAAGCTTCCTACCATTTCTCCCCCTTTTGGCATCAAGTACCGAAAAGAAGAGCTAATCTAGAGGCGGAGGCGGGTGCTCATCATCAACATGGTGGCGAGGACGGCGCTGGTACTGATGTGGATAACAAAACATGGTTGTGCTTAAACGATCAACTCGAGAAG
>KE373234.1:971931-983362 GCA_000418225.1 Zizania latifolia
AAAGAGTGTCAATCCGGGAGTTGATTTGCTCCTGGTCTTGGTGAAGGTTTCGCACATGAGAGTGAATCGCCTCTTGTTCTAGGGCCATGTGATCCATCCTCTGATTCAGGGACTGAAACCCCATATGCATCTGCTGGAAGCCTGCTATCAACTGCTGCATCACTGGATCAAAGAACCAAGGAGCTTCCATGCCAAAATAGGGAGGAGGAGGTGCATATGGTCCATAACCATAGTCCTGAGGAGGTGGAGGAGGAGGAGGTGCAAAGGAACCACTTGGCATATCGTGAGTGGGAGGATGCTCCATCTCCACATAAGATGGACCGCCAGCTGGAGCAAGAGAAGAAGAGCCAGCGGGGAAGCGAGGCCTGTACTGCTGATGTGGAATGTCCAAGCTCTCGTGTACACTCCCCACCTTGCTCAAAATCAGTCTCATGATGTAGGGAGCATAATAGACTCCAAGCGTAAGACTGCCCTTGGAGAGAGCCATCTCATATAGCATAAGATGTATCACATCAAAAAGCTTCCCATTCACCACATGATCCAAGAGTGTCCAGGCAACACCGCGAATAGCACCATTGTTGCCGAGTCATGGTAGGATAGTGTGGCGTAGGATGCGATGAGCGACACTGTCCAGGGTCTTCATCCTAGTGACGCCTCCAACTCTATGAGCAGCTGAGGGAAGATAAAATTGTGCCATCTCCTCTTCTAACAAAGGATTGTGAGTGAACTCCTCATGAAGCTTAAGACTAGAAGAAAAGCGGATGTCCCAGGCACTCTGAATCTCTTGCTTGTTGGCAATGCAGAAAACATGCCCTGTCATCCAGCTGAGTGAGTCATAGGTCGCTGGAATATAGACGGTGGCATAGAACTAGCGAATGAGGTCCCAGTTGTAGTCTTGCCTCAGACTCACCGTCTTATGGATACCCACTGTCCCAAAGAGACTCCTGAGGGTAGCCACCTCCCCATGAATATCCCTCCATGAGATCCACTTGTGGGGAGCGAGAGACCGGTTCGCATAAGCCACTGTGTACACTTCTTTCTGAAATCTGGTGTGAAACCGCTGATCAGAAGTGTTATTTGGTCTGCAAACTGATTATGGTGGCGGAGCCGTGCGAAGTTGTCCGAATTCCTTGGATCCACCTTGAACACTAAATTCTCAAATGGATCCTCATCAGCTGCAGGAGGAGCCGGTGGCACATATTCCTCATCCTGAGAGTCTTCGGCCTCCTCCATAGAGTGATCCTTTGAATCTGCATAGTCTTCCTCACTATTCTCATGAGAGCTAGAAGATTGATGGAGAGCTTGTCTGCGATCTTGATTGTTCTTAGAGCGCCCCTCATTCCATTTGGAGCTACCGGCACGGCGAGGCATGGCTAAGGAGAAAAAGCCGCAAAGATCAAGATTGAAGGATATGAAAATGTTCCATACTATTGCTAGCAAGCAAACATGAAGGAGTCAAAATGAGTGTGCAAAGTTTGGTTGCCGGAACTGGAGGCCGGTCTGACCGAGGTAGGTTGGCCGATCTGACTGCCTCACCATGGTCGGTCAGACCGCCCACTTCCTGGCGGTCAGACCGCCTAAACACCCCGGGCAGACTAACACTGCACACAAATTTTTCTTCCCGCATGAGATTTAGCCCATAGCAACAGCACTAGCCCAAGGGAAAAGATTCATGAAGGCTAAGAGAGATAGAACAAGATTAATTTAGCCTAAAACCATCTCTAAAACTACCCATGAGCACAAACCCTAACCCTAGCCTAAAATGTGACAAAAACTATAGATCGGGTAGGGAAACGGTTCTTACCGGCAAGGGGATTTAGCCTAGAGGCTTGACCGGAGAGAAATCGTCGGTTGGACCGGCAAGATTGAGAGGGATTTGAGTAGGGAGTGTTTGGGAGCAAGAAGGGGAAAGGAGAGCTTGGTTTGGGGGAAGAATGAAATAGATGAGAGAGAGGGAGCAGCCCAAGCTTAAAGAGAAGGGGCCACTAGCCTGCGACAACCCCCGGTCGGACCAGCCATATACGGTCGGTCGGACCGACCCGAGCAGGGAGGTCGGACCGTCTAATACCCCCCGGTCAGACTGCCAGAAGCACACAGAATCAGCCAAATTTTGAATCAAAAGGGCAAATGTGGAAAAACCTAGCAAATAAAATTTAAAAAATTTGAAACTTTGCAGAGAGGATGTGTAACTCCCAAAGTTTATGAAACTCCAAATTTTCAAATTTTTGGAGCTCAATTTTAGGGATTTACTCAAATGCATGCTTAAGCTCAAAACGGTCGGAGGTCAATTTTCACCGATCTTCAACTTTGAATAACTTTTGATAGGATGGTCAAAATAAAAACTTTTGAATACAAAAAGCCTTCATAAGACCATCTCTACAATTCATGTTTTGGGCTCAAGTCCAAAAAAACGTTTAGAATAGAAACTAGGGACTTAAGCCGTTTTTGCTCAAAACTTGAATTTGTAAGATACTTCTTGGGCCAATATAGGTTTTGACCAAAAGCCTTGGAATACTTTTGTAATCATATATAGAAGCTTTTCATGAAATATTTCACAATTTTTGGTCATTTTATGGATAAATAGCGTTTTTGGGCAAAAGGACCATTTTGTACTCAAACTAGCATTTGATTTTGATCTCTTCACATTTAGGGAGTTATAAAGCATATGAATGAATACAATACTCCCCCTTAATGTGTAGCCCTATACAAACATTGGAGAACACATAAAATCCAAATAAAGTACTTTAAGAGACAAATCACACAACCATGGCATATTAAACTAGAAAAATGCAAAACTCACATATATGCATGATTTCAAGCCACATTAGAGAAATCTATAATATTTAACTCATTCCTTAGCTTACAAAAGCGGGTTTCATCAAGTGGTTTGGTAAAGATATCCACTAGTTGATCATCGGTTCTTATGTGGCTAATAACAATATCGCCTTTGCCAACATGATCTCTTAGGAAATGGTGGCGTATATCAATATGCTTGGTTCTAGAGTGTTGGACGGGATTGTTGGCAATTTTTATGGCGCTATCATTGTCACAAAGGAGAGGGATATTTGAGAAATTTATCCCATAGTCCAACTAGGTTTGTCTCATCCAAAGCAATTGAGCACAACAACTCCCCGCCATTTGGGGTACCACAAGCCTATATGGGTAGAATGTTTTAAATATCTTAGAATTCTCTTGACCGCCATCAAATGGCACTCTTTTGGTGTGGCTTGAAATCTAGCACACATGCACACACTAAACATGATATCGGGCCTAGATGCGATAAGGTAAAGTAAACTATCAATCATAGACCTATAAAGTTTTTGGTCTACCGGTTTACCTCCCTCATTGAAGTCGAGATGCCCGTTGGTTGCTATGGGTGTCTTGATGGGCTTTGCTTCCTCCATCCCGAATCTCTTGAGTAGGTCATGGATATATTTTGTTTGGCTCACAAACGTCCCAATCTTGAGTTGCTTGACTTGAAGTCTAAGGAAGAAGCTCAACTCTCCTATCATGGACATCTCAAATTCCCTAGACATCATATCACCAAACTCCTTGCAAAAATCTTCGTTAGTAGAACCAAAAATGATATCATTAACATAAATTTGACATACAAAGAAATCATCATTTATAATATTTGTAAACAAAGTGGTGTCAACTTTTCCAATTTTAAAACCCTTTGAGAGAAGGAAATCTCTCAACCTCTCATACCAAGCTCTAGGAGCTTGCTTCAACCCATAAAGAGCTTTTGAGAGTTTATAAACATTGTTCGGATTTTTAGGATCATCAAAACCGGGTGGTTGTTCAACAAAAACGTGTTCGGCTATTTCACCATTTAAGAAAGCACTTTTTACATCCATTTGATACAATTTAATATCAAAACATGAAGCAAAAGCAAGTAGGATGCGAATGGCTTCTAATCTAGCCACGGGAGCAAAAGTTTCACCAAAATCCAAACCTTCGACTTGAGTGAAGCCTTGTGCCACCAATCTTGCCTTGTTTCTCACAACAAACCCGTTCTCATCTTGCTTGTTCCTAAAGACTCACTTGGTTTCAATGACATTGTGCTCCTTGGGTCTCTCCACCAATGTCCAAACCTTGTTTCTTTCAAAATTGTTGAGCTCTTCATGCATTGCATTCACCCAATCTGGATAATTTAGAGCTTCATCTACATGTTTAGACTCAATAGAAGAAACAAAAGAGTAATGCTCTCAAATAGAAGCAACACGAGATCTAGTTTGGACACCCTTACTAATGTCACCCAAAACTTGATCAATTGGGTGATCCTTTGTAATGGCATTGTGAACCTTGGATGGGATGGTAGATGCTTGATCCTTTACCTCCTCTTCATCAAGTTGAACTATGTTGCGCGTAGCAGAAGTAGATGCTTCAACTTGATGCCTATCGTGTATTCAACAAAACTTCTAGTATTGTTGAAGTCACTAGAGACGTGACATTTGATGAAACTAATGGCTCTCAAGTAGAGCAAGTTGATCTAAGTGATGTAGGAGAAGAAGAACCTCCATGTGAAGCAATTAAAAACATGCCAATTGAAGATATAAGGCAAAGAGAACAAGAACCTATGGATCAACAACTATAACCTCAAATTAAAGAAAGTCAAACACAAGAGACTTAAGAGTAAGAGGTGTTGGACAAGGAACAAGACATTCAAGAAGAAGTTGTTCAACAATCTCTATAATATCAAAGAATTCACCAAGACATCCAAAGAGAACATCCCGTGGACAACATACTTGAAGATCTTCGAAGGGGAGTAACCACTCGTTCTCGTTTAGCAAATTTTTATGAATGTTACTCTTTTGTGTCCTCTTTGGAACCTGTAAAGGTAGAAGAAGCTCTTGAAGACACGGATTGGGTGATGGCCATACAGAAGAGCTTAACAACTTCAAGAGAAATAAAGTATGAACATTGGTGAAAAGATCTAAGCAAAATGTTATTGGCACCAAGTGGGTCTTCCGCAATAAACAAGATGTGCACGGTGTGGTCGTAAGAAATAAAGCAAGATTGGTAGCTCAAAGCTTCACATAAATCGAATGTTTGGATTTTGGTGAGACTTATGCTCTTGTTGCTAGGTTAGAATCAATTCGAATATTATTAGCCTATACTACTCACCATGATTTTAAGTTTCACCAAATGGACATGAAAATTGCTTTCTTAAATGGACCAATCTTCGAACTGGTGTATGTGGAGCAACCACCAGATTTTGAAGATCCCAAATATCCAAATCATGTGTTTAAACTCCAAAAAGCGCTCTATGGGCTTAAGCAAGCTCCTAGAACATGCTATGAATGTCTTAAGGATTTTCTTCTTAAAAAATGCTTTGAAATAGGCAAAACCGATCCAACCCTCTTTACTAAGTATTTTAATTATGATTTCTTTGTTTGCCAAATATATGTCGATGATATTATATTTAGTTCTACTAATAATGATTTTTGTAAGAAATTTAGTAGGATTATGACCAAAAGGTTTAAAATGTCAATGATGAGAGAGTTGAAGTTCTTTTTAAGATTTTAAATCAAGCAAATCAAAGAAGACACATTCATAAGTCAAATGAAGTACATCAAGGATATGCTAAAGAAGTTTGACATAGGGAATGTCAAATCCATCAAGACCCCCATACAAACCAACGGACATCTTGATCTAAATCAACAAGAAACTGACGTTGGCCAAAAGGTATATCGCTCTATGATTAGTTCCTTATTGTATTTATATGCATCTAGGCCTGATATAATACTTAGTGTTTGCATGTGCGTAAGATTTCAAGCTGTACCAAAAGAATATCATTAGGTTGCTATTAAAAGAATCTTGAGATATTTGGTTCATACTCCAAACCTAGGGCTTTGGTACCCAAAAGGCTCAACCTTTGATCTTATCGGCTATTCGAACTCCGATTATGCCGGTTACAAAGTGGATAGAAAAAGCACCACCGGAACCTTCCAATTCCTTAGAAGATCACTTGTTACATGGTCTTCTAAGCAACAAAATTCTATACCTTTATCCATAGCTGAAGCTGAATATGTAGTAGCCGGTAGCTGTTGTGCTCAACTCCTTTGGATAAAATAAACCTTGAAATACTTTGGGCACAACGTCACCAAAATCCCATTATTGTGTGACAATGAGAGCGAAATCAAAATAGCCAACAACCCAGTTCAATACTCAAGAACCAAACACATTGATATTCGCCATCACTTCTTAAAAGACCATGAGATCAAGGGAGATATTAGCCTAACCCATATGAGAACAGATAAACAGCTTGCCGATATTTTTACCAAGCCATTAGATGAGCGTCGGTTTTGTGAGTTAATAAATGAGCTAAATAACCTTGATTCTCGTAACATAGCTCGATACACTTACATATAAATTGCCTATGTTAGAAATAGGAAGGTAAACTAATTGCCTTTCTCATATGAAACGGGCTACATTTTAAATAAAAATGCAAAACCCCCATATTAATTTTTATTATTTTGAGCTATGCCATGTTGATGTATATGCTTATTTTTGCCATGCTTTACTGATGTCAATACATGTCTAAAATGCTTGTGATGAAATATTATTTTCAAGTCAAAAGTTCATGGCGCCTGTCATCTTTGAACTCCTTGTGAGCTGAGATTTCTGGAGGAACCGGATCATCTAGCTCCACCCCGGATGTTTTGGACCTGGGATATGTTTTGAAGTTTGTCCTGGTGCACCTGGATTATCTGACTCCATCCGGATAGTTTGGATCGCCTAGAATCCCGGATACTCTGGATCAACCTGGAGTATCCAGAGCGGGTTTTATAAATAGGTTCCACCGTCCTCTACTTCTCTCTCTCCTCCTCCACTTCCTCTCTTCAACCCCTCACTCCAACCCTTGATTCCACAATCCATCCGTGGGAATCACGGGATCCATTGAGGGGGAGCCTAGGACCCCTTTGGAAGCGCTGATCATCTCCTCCGTGTTCTCCTTTTGAGGTATTTCTTGTTTTTTCCCTAGATCAGCCGTTTCCCTCTAGTTCTTGGTTAAATCTTAAATCTTTCTAGCTAGAGTTTGTCCTAATCCTGTTGTTTAGATGTATCCTAGCCACATTGTCGAGATTAGATGGTTTTGATTTTGTGAAACTCTGATGATCCAGATCAGTCCAGATAGTCTGGGTCCTAGAGGCTCCGGTTCAGTCTAGAGGTTCCAAGTTAGGCTGCATTTAAATGTTTCATTCCTTGATTCAATTCTTCCTCTTGGCGGTGGCAGCCATGTCTGATGGAAGGCACAAGAAGGCTAAGCATAACCCGAGAAACCCCAGCAGTGACGATAGCGACACCGGGGGTTCTCCTTAGTGGGGTTCTCCTCCGCGGGCTTCTAGTTTTGGGTATCAAACCTTCAGTCACATCAAGAGACCGGCGTCTAGAGGTCGCCAACCAGGAATCCGGTTCCTAGACATTGGAATCTAGGTCCCTGTCGCCCCAAGTGTGAGGCCTCTGCCTCAAGACAAGGGCAAGAAGCCAGCTTTAGGGTCATCCAGTCGAAGTGACGATCTTCTCTAGCCGATACACAGAAAAGTGCAAGAGCCTCCTCCTGTTGACGGAGTCACTCCTAGGACATAAGTCAACTATATGAGGCGGACTCTTAAGGCAGGTGTTGGTGAAGTTTTTGGTCACACGCGTGGTCTAAAAGATCTGCTTAACTCTAGTGCAGGTCCTAAATTTGCGGTTCGTGGCGTGCCAATCAGTTTGATCCTACAACTAATAAGATAGACAAGAAAAACGTAAGTAGTAACGCCTATCGGCTATCGAGCCGATGGTTTCAACGCGTATCCGACTATCTATTAAATGACTGTGAATAAAATGCAATAAGAACATGGTAAAGACCAATCAATGCAGCATACCGGGTGCACGATGTACGATAAATAGATCTATTGTAAAACCTATCGAGACATCGGCATCGGCCTGAAACAACTAATCTGTGAAAGCAATTGAAAGTAATACTAGAGCCGATATCGAGATGCAAAACCAAGACAGATATAATAACGCTAGGCCGATGTGTATCGTCCGATTCCGATGCCCGATACAATGATGAGATTAAAACATGTAAAAAGATAACCTATCGGCTTACACTCCGATAGAATCTGGCCTCAACATGTCCGATCTGTGTTCGCATTATCATTCGCTATAACCGCAAGATTGGACCGAACCCAAACAGTCGCTAAGTCACAGCAAATCATAGTGCTAAACATATCGGAGCACACTTCATCTAGATGAACGATTCATGACGTTAATCAAACATACAGACTAAGATGTCGAACTCAACCGATGAAGCCTTAGACTGAAATATTTAATCTAAACCACGCATCTGATATAGCATGATCGATACATAGACTAAGATGTCGGACCTAACCGATGAAGCCTTAGATCTACTAATCAATACATGTTTGGCGGAACTTACCCATTGCCGGAGATCGAAGCGATGCAGCCCCACGGGAGAGCAAGAACTCGCCGATGGTAAGTTTGGCGATGCGCCGAGAGTTGTTTGATCTGTTGATTGATTCTAAACAAGGTCTAAAAGTTACATATTTATAGTCTGGAGACTTGCCGTCCTATGCGGATACGACTGCAACCGATTCCATCTTTATCTTCGCAGCAAAATCTATCCATTCCTTTATCGGCTTCTTTGTATCTTTATACGGTCACACATACGCATAGCGGACGGGCTTTATTGACCGTGCTTTGACCGGACTCCTTGACTTCCATTGACCGTGCCGAAACTGTGTTGGGCTTGGGCCTTACCAAATTTTGTCGTTAACACATGCCCCCCAATTTCGGAGTATGGGTACAACCCGATGCTTCGAAATTCTAGCCTTACCAATAGCAACCTCTGCCAAACGTTGGATCATGGGCCCCACCAAATCTACGGAATCCTCCTTAACCCAATTTCCGAAGCACCACATTTGCCCTATAGATACCAACCGGCGACCCTTCCTCTTCTTCTCCACTTCTCGTTTCCTTCACGCGCACAGCACTTTTCGGACCCAAGCCTCCTCATCGTTGTTGCGTACTTGCTGCCGGTGTCTTCGCCTCCGATGATCCAGGACTGAAGAATGGACCTCTGCGCATTCAGCTGCATCAACAATCTCCACCGTAGCTCCAATGGCGACCACCTCCATGGTTCCAGAGGTACATTGTACTATTTGGTCCCTTCTCAGTTTCTCTTCCTTTTCTCTGTTCTTTCGGGTTCTTAGTTTCTGATTGCATTTTTTTAATTCTCTGATTTTCCCTTTTTTCTTTTCTTTTCTGTAGAACCTCAAAAACCAAATCCTTATCCCCCTTGCAGATCCTTCTTCCTGCTTTTTTCTCAGTCCGATGGGTAACCCAGACCTCTCCGATATTATCAATGCCGAAACCCAACAGATCTCATTCAAAAACTCTAGGATGCTTCTTTCTGACTGGAACTTGAGCTTTAGAGCTTTTTCTTCTCCTCTTCCCGGCTGGAGGGACTGGTACCTCAGGGTATCAGCCACCAAGCGCACTTTCTGGGACAAAATTGATATCGGGCACTGCATTGGCCTCTCTCTTGCCGAACCCTATAAGAATGAGCCGATGCTAGCTACTTCCTGCTACTTTTGGTCCGACGTGCTCAACACTTTCTTGTTTGTCCACGGGCCGATGAGCCCCTCTTTACTCGACGTCTTTGCCTTGACCTCTCTAAACATCACTTCTCCGATGGATCCCCTTTTCTTCCAATTTAAACCAACCCACCGTCTTGACACTAAATCCTGTGGTGGCTGGGGAAAATATATCGCCAAGCACAATAAACAGACTGGCCCAGTGGATATTCGAGAACACATTGCTTTCCTTAACCTCTGGTTAGAAAGATTCTTTTTCTATGGATCCATCCTGGGGCCGACAACCCATCTTCAGTTCATGGCCGAACAACTTGCTGCGAACAAGAAAATCCCCCTTGACCGATACCTTCTTGGAGCCACCTATCACCTCCTCCACCAGGTATCGGCCAAGCTATCGGTTGCTGAGCCTGTAGGCCACTTCGGAGGTCCTTGGTGGTTTTTGCAAATCTGGCTCAACATCTATACCACCAAGGCCACCGATAGCACTTCCTTCGCTCTGCTAGAATTTCCCTCCGATCATCGTGAAAATGCTGCCCCAACCTATCGCCGATGTATATCTCTGGGTGAAGCAGCTACCTGCCATGAGAGCATCTGGATGTTGCCCGATCCTTTGAGCCTCTGGTTCAAGGGTTTTTACCGTGGCTTTATTCAAGAAAAGATTGTTTGGTATGCCTATGAGTACCTGGCGGAGTACGAGTATCCACATCGGCTGCTATTGTCCGATGTGTGTAGGGATGAAGAGTCCATCAAAATCTTCAAGGCTATCATTACTCCCTGCATCCTGTCGATTAACTTCACCATCGGCCATCCCCGAAAGGCCTCTTATGAATTTTATCACCCGACCGTCTGCTCTCGGCAACTTGGGTTTGGCCAGCTCCCGATTGATCTCTTTTTCATCGGCCAACTTCAAGTTCATAGAGAAGTAAAGGATGCGGTGGAGTACAATCGCCTACTCTCTATGGCCGATCAAATCCCCTGCGGCGACATTACTTCCTAGTCGACCTGCCGAGCGACTTTCGTCGGTTTCAACCAATGGTGGGGTGAATGGAAATGCCATCTCTTCAATCGTCCCTCCATGATTTACTGCCTGTCGTTGTATCCTGACTTCGACGAGGTAGACTTTGAGGTACATTTCCTTTTTCCTCCTTTCCTTTACCAAGATCTTTACTCTTTTTTCTTCTAATCGATGTTTTCATTCTGCAGGATGATTTGGAAGCACCCACCGATAGCTGAAGCGGCAGACCTATTGTTTACAGCCCTGTATCGGCTACGACCAACTTGGGCATTGGCGCCCCCACTCCATCGGACTGGCTGAAAGGAAAGAGGGCGAAGGCCCCAGGGCGAAAACGTAAAGCGCCGACTGTGACTGCTCCAAGGGCCACCAGAGCCTGACCTGGCCCGGCCGATGTTAGTACTCTGATTCCACCACCACCGGTACATCTGTCTCTTCTTCGTAGAAGTCCTTTGGCTTATATTCATATTGCCCTGTTTCCTTGGTCCTATAGGCGATGCCCCCTATCTTGCTTGAAGTACCTCCCCCCATTGCCGAAGAGGTTACAAAACTGCCTCCTGCCCAGGTTTGCATCTCCACGGTGTTGTACTGTTCTATTACTTTTTCCAGTATTTACTATTCTTTCATCGTCTTCTTCAGCCATCAGCCCTGGCTCTGACTACTACCGAGACATCGGCCGTCGCTGCTACCGATGTCAACATCCCGGCCGATATTTTTGGTACCACCGATGTTCCGGTCGCCACCATTGCCGCCGTTGATGTCACGGTCGCCGCCGCTGCCGATGCTGATGCCCTGGCTACCACTGTGGCTG
>KE373234.1:992169-1013070 GCA_000418225.1 Zizania latifolia
TATCTTTATCCGGTCACACGTACGCATAGCGGACGGGCTTCATTGACCGTGCTTTGACCGGACTCCTTGACTTCCATTGACCGTGCCGAAACTGTGTTGGGCCTGGGCCTTACCAAATTTTGCCGTTAACAACAGGGCATAAGAAAAATCAAGAACCCATGCTGGCAGCTGATGCTGTGTCTTTTCTGTATGAGCCGGGTAATTTCTTTGGAAGCAAGACAGAGGGTCTTTCACCATTCTTCGCAGTGCTCAACAATATTTTCAGGAAGACTCTTCTGCCAAAGCTCGGGGACTCGCCTTCATTGCTGGGTAATGCTCATAACCTGCTATCAATCATGAGAGAGGATCGAGGTCTCTTCAGTGTGTCTCACTTTCTCTGGAGTGAGATTTGCACCACCCCTATCTCCCCAGCCAAGAGTTGTGTGTACGCTCTGTACATACAACTAGTGATTGATGGAGTCACCCGTCGAAAGATGATCCACAAGGTAGAGCACCGCGGGTACTCTCCTCAGGTGCCATCTTTAAGAGCTTCTCCTAGCTAGCCCTCTTTAGCAACCCAGCCTCCTTCTCTAGCTGGCTCTCGGCGCGCTCCTCCTACTCGAAGGACCGTGCCCTAGTCTAGCCCTTCCAGTTCACTGATCAAGAGGATTCTTTCGGCTACCTTCACGATGTGCCAGAACAACAATCGGAGATGAGCTAAGGAGGATGAGAGGAGAAACAAGGCGATCAATCTGCTGCTTTAGCAATCAGGATATCCTCCCATGGAGCCTATATCTAATTCTGATGAGGAGTTCAATCCTAATGTGTTTGCTGACTGCACTGACCCATACGCTCATTTCTTTGGATCCGGCGCAGGGTCTTCTCAACAGCAGTAGCAGCAGCCTCCTCCACAGCAGTCTTCATCTTCTGATGAGGATGATGATGATGATGGGAGCGAGGATGAGTTGCTGCATTCTCTCTTTTTAGTGTCTTTGATGCCACAGGGGAGAAAAATCAAAGAAGTCGTTGTTTAGCTCCTTAGTTTTTCTCTTGCCATTGATTCACAAATTGTAATCCATGTCATGAACAAAGTTTGACTTGTAATGATGGTTTGTCACTTTTATGTCTTTATGTCTGTCATGGATCATGTAATGAACACTTCGCGCTTAAATCTAATATTTAATTATGCTCATTATGTTCAATTTGTCAATCTTGTGATATGTGTTCTTATGATGCCCTAAATATGATATATGTCATGTTGACTATTGTTATGATGATGCATGTATTTAGGGGGAGCGATATTGTCAAATATTCATTTCTTATGCAATGTTTATCACTTCTTTGATCATGTTGTCATCAATCACCAAAAAGAGGGAGATTGAAAGTGCATCTTGATGCATCTAGGTCCCTAATTAATTTTGGTGTATTAATGACAACCGTGATCAAATGCTATTAACTATGTTGCTAAGATGAATACAGAATTTGATATAACAAACGGTGTTGCAATTCAAGCATTATGGAGAAAAAGCTCTTTCTAGTGCAATATAGGCTCAATGGTGCGAAATATTTATTTTTCATAAGAAATTGAGTCTTGGTATGCCGTACTATCAAGAGAGATGCGTTGAAATAGTGTTCCAAAACTTAATGCAAAGAAAATTCTTTTTGGAAAGTTTTTGGACTTGTTCTAAGTTGAACCTTGATTTTCCAGTAGAGCCGGATAATCTGGATCAGTCTGGAGTATCCAAGAATTTGGTTCTGTTCCACAGTTTTTGTACGACGGAATATCCGGGTCAAACCGGATACTCCAAAAACAGCGTTCTGTTTGGATTTTTTCTAAAGCTCAAAACATCCGGATCCATCCAGATGATCCAAAAATGGTGTTCTGTTGAATTTATTTTTGTGGCCCAGAACATCCGAACAAAAGCCAAATGATCCAAAGATTGCTTTCTGTTGGATTTTATTCTGAGGCTCAAAACATCTGGACAAAGCTGGATGGTCCGAAAACTGCTCTCTTTGAATTTATTTTGAGGCTCAGAATATCCAATCAAAGCCGGATAATCCAAAACAATCGTTCTGTTTGATTTATTTTGGAGTCCGGAACATCTGGGTTAGTCCGGATCATCCGGATGAACAGTGCGTGATTTTTCCTTTCAACGGCTAGTTTTAAAATAGGGGTATAAATATCTCCTTCCATGATTGAGGCAGGTTTCCCAAGAACCCTAAGTGCTATTCCTTTACACCCTCTCTCTCTCGTTCTTGTGCTAGATCTAAAGCGAATTATTAGAATTCGAGTTGAGAGATCTATACAAAACTTCTAGTGTTCATCTTGATCCATTCTAGTGGAAGTTTTGGTGTGGGTGTGTATGTTAGATTTCTTGGAAAATCTTGAGCACATGGTTTTGGATCGTGCAAAGTTCAACGGATCTATTACTCTTGGAGGTGATCTCTCCTAGACGGCTAGGCGTCGATCCACGAGCACCCAAGGATTATGGGTGACCGGTCAAGTTTGTACAAGGCTTCACCTCGGCTTCAAAGAGGTAACCTAGTGGAAAACCAAGTCTAACCTCAGTGGGCGCTTGGTGAGGAAAAGGGTTGAAAGAGACCCGGCCCTTTGGGGCTTCTCAACGGAGACATAGGATCATGGGATCCGAACTCCGGTAAAAATCATTGTGTTCATATTTGTGCATGCTAGTTTACATCTATTTATTGTTCGATCCATTCACTAGCAGGCTCATTTACATATCGCTGTTTAGAAGTTGATGCTATCAATCTTATTTATATTTTCGCTTATATAGATTGTTGTCTAGGTTTAGCTTTTACATATCGTGTCTTTACTTCTCTGGTGTGCCCAGATCATCCGGATAAGCCCGGATAATCCGGACCCTCAGAGTGTCTGATCTTTCCTCCGGCTCCTGGAGTATCCAGATTAGTTCGGATAGTCTGGGCCTAGAAGTTTAAACTGATCATTTTTTTGAGAATTTTTAGATTGCCTATTCACCCCCTCTAGGCAACTTTCATCTACCACCGTGTACGGTGCTAAGAAGAACATATGTCCTCTAGGGTTGGATATAGAGAAATACATGCATGTAGGAATGATTGTGTTTTAATTCATGGAGAGTATACAAACCTTGACATATGTCCAACATGTAGGACACGTCGATTCAAGAATAGAAAAGACGATGATGAACTAGACAATAGGTGCAAGAGAAGGAAAGTTCTGAAGAAGGTGATATAGTATTTCCCTATAATCCCCCGTGTAAAACGGATGTTTGCAAATACAAATGAGTCTAAACGGCTCAGGTGGCACAAAGAGGATCGTAAGAACAACTCAATGATACGACACCTAGCAGATTCTGCTCAGTGGAGAACAATTAACGCCACATTTTGATGGTTTGCTAACAATTGCAAGAATTTTAGATTTTCCATGAGTTTGGATGGCATGAACCCCTTTAGTAACATGAGCAGTGCGCACAGCACGTGGCTAGTGTTACTGTCTATATATAACCTTCCACCTTGGCTTTGTAAGAAGCATAAATATATCATGATATTGATCTTGATCTCTGGTCCTAAATAACCTAGCAATGATATCGACGTATACCTCAGACCCTTGATGGATGATCTGAAAACCCAATTGGTGTGCCTCACTCTTGCCATAAGGGTAGACTAGCAGGTCAAGGAATCCTGGGCAAGCAAACAATCACTCCTCCTCCAAAGGCATATGACCAAGCTCATTTTCTCGTATTGCAATAGTCGAGTGAAGTGCCATCATACATCGTTCAGCACAATCACATGCTTTCTGCAGAGAACCCATATCGTACCGAAGCTTGGATCACAAAACAACACGAAAAGGTTCAACAGTTAGTTTTGAGATCTGATCACACTATCGAGAACCCCAGTGAGCGAATCGATCAGGCAGCTAGCAGAAGGCCCTATATACACAGTTATAACATATTAAGCTTACCATATAAATAGTTATACATTCTACACAATTGATCAAGATAGCACGAGCACAAACTAGAATAGTAGTGTTCATATAGATGCCTACAACAACAACAGTGTAAAGAGTACATATTACGATCAGATAGAGGAGATTTGGGAACTTGACTACCTAGGGTTCAAGGTATCTCTATTTCGATGCCGCTAGGTCAATAGAACAAAAGGCATTACGGTAGACAAGCATGGATTCACTAGTATCAATCTAACTCAGGTTGTCTATAAAGAAGAACCTTTTGTATTCGCTAAACAAGATGCTCAAGTATTTTATGTGCCTAATATGACAAATAAGAAGCTTCATGTTATCATAGCTAGAAAAAAACGGATTGTGGGTGTTGAAAATTTGTTGATGAGGACGAGTACAATCAGTTTGATGAGATACCTCCATTCGCTATCACAATTATGCCACAGGTTAAACTAGATGAGAAGACTTCGTACCTGCGCTTCGAACATTCTGAAGGATTGTACGTTAAGAAAGTAAAAAAATAGAAGATGTAAAAGTTAAATTGTATATATATAAGTGTTGTGTTGTGATGATCAATCTTCATTGTAATTTCGTGAACATTTGTCTGGTAAGTGAAAGATGTACTTATACTGATTTATATAATATATGTGGAATGGAAGTTCAAATACTAAGATATTGGTGATTTGTACAAGTCATACTGATTTGGGTAATATATGTGCAATGGAATTTTATGGCAAGTCATATCTGTGACAATAAGTTGAAATCTAGACAAGTGTTTTATCAAATTATTAGTGATGGATAGCATGCAATGCCCGTTATTGTTGCTAAGTCATTAGTGACGGGCAACAAGTACCGCGAGGCTCATCCTTTTGCTGCACCTGTTGCTCAACCTGCTGCACCTGTTGTGAAAGGCAAAAGACCAAAACAAAGAAGACTGCCGCCAAAAAGTTCAAAAAAAATTGCGAAGCCTAATGTGGTGTCAAACCTAGACTCAGGCACACCCTAAGTACCAAGTAGGCAAGCCTTTGCTTCCTCAAGATCAGCTAAGGAGGGCTAGGCAATCCATAATAGACCTACATACATTCTATCTGACTGGCTGCAATAACAACAAAAGTTCAATTGCTGTAATGTACATGGAGCAGCATTTCAGGACTAGCAACGGCTATTTTTTGATTTGCTTAGAGGATCTATATGATCTTTTCAATATGGACACTCTCGACGTCAGCTTGCTGCGGTGCTGGATATTATAAGTCACTTAACCTAGCCTTTCAATTAAAGTCAACATGTAATTATGTGGTATTAATTACTCTTTTATATCTGCAAGCTAATGTGGTAAGAATGCAAGAAGTGACCATTCTAATTTCTTGACCCACAGCTGTTAGCAATAGCAACCATTAAGCTTGATAGGGATTCATGCGTCGAATACCTAAGTAGGTTCTTCTCTCTATGCACCATAAGAGAAGATTTCTTAATGGGCGTACACCACTTGGCTGGACATTGGGTCCTACTACTCTTTACCTCTAAGTGGAACATTGTATGGTACATTGACTCGGTAAGACCGTTAGGACCAAATGGCGACCGCACCGAGAGGGACTACTCGGTAATCAGAAGTCTAATCAATGAGTAAGGTTTTCTTCACTTTATTACTACAAGTTCAACCTTTAACCTATTCTCGCTTAACTCAATTTTATTGTACCTCGTTACAGAGCTTTCGGTGTCAGTCTCGGGACATCAAATGGAAAGGAACGCGGACAGTTGATGCATAAATCCGCAGTGCCAGTAAGCCTCTAAATGTTTGCCTTTTCCAAATAAAATATGTTGTTCAAACTAATCGTGTATTTCCATAACAGTGATACACCCAACCTTCTAGAAATTAATGCGGATTTTATGTCGCACACCATATGATATTGGCCCTAGAGATAGCGGATCTTAAATCACCCAACGTAAGATATTATCACCTACTTTGTTACTATGTCGAATTTATTTTTCACTTATGTAAACATCAACTAACGTAAAAAACTCATTTTGTAGGAATTCAATATATCTGAAGATAATCTCCGTGAGAATGACTTTCAAGCTATCCGTTCATGGCTAGCAACATTCCAAATGGACCATGTCATCAGTTCGAAGGGCGATTTCCATTGTAATACCATGGGTTAATTTTTGTTAGTTGTGAAATTATGATGTAATATGACTTGTAACGGTTGGTAAATTATGTGATGTTTGCAATACAATTTATAATGTATGCTTTGTTTATGCAATACAATTTGTGATGATGGCATTATGTGATGAATTATGTGTTGTTTGCAATGTATAATGTTGGCTGCCAAATCCTGGCTTTGATTTAGGATGCAGCCTAAAAATTATTTTTTACAATATGACCATAACATTAGTGATGGGTCGACGTCAATAAAGGTTCTCTATAGTGACAGGTGTCCATTATGCCCCGTCACTAAAGGGTTTGTCTAGGTTCACGTCACGGCCGGCATGACCCCCTTTAGTGACGGGTAGCTATTGAGACCCGTCACTAAAGGTAGACTATAGTGACGAGTGGAAAGTATCGCCCGTCACTATAGTGTGCCCTTTAGTGACGGGTCACAATATTCATCAGTCACTAAAGGGGTCATGCCGGACGCGACGTCGACTTAGAGGGACCCTTTAGTGATGGGTGTTCAACCGCTACTAATGACAGGGCTTTACTGACGCGATAAGAGTGATGGGAGACATGCCCATCACTAATATAGGTTATTATCCGTCACTAAAGTGCTTTTCTGAGGTAGTGTGTGCTTAATACTTTTCTGAATATTCGTATGTACTTCAGGAAGTTGTTTAGTACCTATGAGGCGTTGATTAGCATTCCAAACAAGGAGCTCATGGTTACTTTTTGCTTGACGTAAAGTTTGAATTAATTTAGAATATATTGTGCAACCCTTCTCATGCTATTGTTGCTGAAGGATCCTCTTGGTGGAAAGTATTATAGACAATGCTTTCTCAATTTTATTTGCTTCATAGGGTTCTTATCACAAAATTGGAGTTTTGAGCAAATCTTATGAACATCATAGATGAACTCATCTATGGTTTTAAAATCCATAGTCATAGATGATTCTACTCATCGATAGGTTTTGGAAGAATGATTGCCTTCTACTATTCATAACGTTGCTTGAGAGCAAGCCACAATGTACATGGATCTTCCAACATATATTCAGAGTTGAGATCTAGGTGAATATATCTTTTTATAATATATAGGGCTCCAAACTTGTGTGTATCTAGAATAGGCTCATAGTCTATATTAGGTTTAGTGAGAGCTTCAACAAATCCATGAGTTGATATACTCACTTGACTCATCAAGAGCGAGATGTTCAAACTCTTTTTTGGTCATTGAGCCTACATTTTAGACACTAGTAAATTGAGAAAATTTGGAAAATTATGTTAAAATATGTGAAAACAAGAAATCTTGAATTCAAACATATTATAATATCATAAATTTGAAATAATACAAGAAGGTGATTACTAATATAGAGTATATCTATAGTATTTAGGACATATTTGGTACAGCTTCAACTCCGAGATTAATGCTAGATTTAGGGTTTGTATAGTATAATAAAATAGTTTAAACTTATTTTAAGCCTAAAATAAAAACTAGATTACTCAACTATATACCTTCAATCCATTCACAACTCTAGATACAGGATTTCTTAGAGCTAGGTTAGATCAGCTCTAAAAAATTCTAGATCAAAAGCTATGCCAAATGAGACCTTACTGTCAAATTGGATACACACGTTGAGGGTCATCACCGTGTAAAACACAATGAAGTTCCCACAGTAAAACAAACATATTACCTTGTGTATGACCAATGTTGAGAAATAAATCATGTAATCTCTTAATTAGTGTAAGTATAAAAGAGTACATATTCAAATTGAGTATACACATCAGAGATAATCATGATGTAGATCCCCAACAATACAAATGTATCACCTTATGCATAACATATTAAAAAATAGGGTTATGGTAATCACCTGAAAAAATATAGGTCTTAATCCAAAATTCTGATGTTGAGTATCGTTAAAGGATAATCACTGTGTTGTAGGAAACTTAGTGTAGATCTATAGTATAGGAATACCACTCATGTATAGCAAACATCAGAGAATATTGGGTATTTGTTATTCTAAAATAGAGTATAATTTGAATTGGCACAAAGCCTATGTATAGCTTAAATAAATAAGCTAATAGACTAGGACAATATTGTGCAAAGGAATTAGAATTAAAAGGCAATATAAATTACCAAATAACGGGTTAAAACACATAAAACAATAATATAAAATCCATTCAGCCCATTTGGTCTAGGCGGATGGGAGGGAGGCAATTGGACTACCATTTGCCCCATTTCGCACGAGTATAAAAGGTGTCGATGAGGGTCGAAAGAAATCCTAATAGAATCACAACAGCGTGTTGATAACATGATGTAAATGAAATTGCAACAGAGACAAACAATAAGGAGAATGAAATCTTGTGTCTTTATTGATTGATTACATGTATATATAAATGATAAATCTGCCATGAACATGTGTCAATGAACAAGTGTCTATTTAGAGGGATAACTGCAAATGCGGTTTTGATCTTTGGATGAGATCATCATTGTTTTGTAACAATTATGTTTGCGATTTTGTATTTTGTTTATCTGCACCCTTCATTGTTTTGTTTCAGATACATAGTTTGGAAACTTGAATACATATTTGAAATAATTTGGTTTAGTTTGTGCAGTTTTTGGTTTTAACCAAATATGTTATGACCACTCTATTAAATTATTATTTAGTAAGCTATATAAAATTAAAATTACATTATAATTCAATATTTCAACTTATCCAGACATAAACATTAAAAATTCTCAATATTTTTGGGTTTTAGATAAAATTAAAATTACATCATAATTCAATATATCAACTTATCAACAAAATAAATGTTAAAAAATCTAAATTGTTCGGTTTTATCAATTGTTCAGATTTTAGTCTAGAAACCAAACCGAAAACCAAAAATCCTTAAAATAAAAACTGAAATTAAAAAACAAACAAGCCTAAAGTTTAGTTTAGTTTATTTCTGCCCACCCCCTAACCTTCCCAATATAATCCTAACGGATTATCCGTTGCAATGCACGTGACAAATAAACTGAACTAGGGGAAAAGACAACAATAATGTAGTCATCCACTGGCATGTCTCACCTCTCAACAGAAAAATGGATCCACTGCAAGCGGTTAATCATGGTTTAAGATTATAACTTAGGTATTAACCATATATTCTTCACTGTTATTTTTTTTTCTTTTTGGGTTTTTCCCTACATTCATCAATATCGTAATAGCTGGTCAGATCCAAAAAGATAAGATATTAATATGTACATCACCAACACAAAACCAGGGCAGAAAGAGGGTTCACGTATTCTTCAGATATAAACCCAGTGAGCGACCTGTAAATCTAAAAGCTAAGCATGCTGCTGATCTCTCCGCTATATGTTGAATCCGAGGCGGCGGCCCACATGATAGAATACTGCAGCAACTCCAATCATGAAAATAGCAAGTATGATGTTTGGTCCAGCTTCTGACCAGCCTGTAAATGCCTTTCGGATGGCCCTGAGAGATCCTCGATTGCTGAGTTCTTTACATGCCTTCCCTGCTTCTGACCGCTTGGTGAAAGTAACATCAGGTGCACGATTCTTCTGGTGCTCAACAAGACGACCACTGTTGTCCTCAAACTTTATAATCTGGTTGATAGATTCAGAATTACTTGTAACCATCTTGTTGATTCCATACTGAAGTCGAGTTCTGTATGGTGTCATGCTAGTGGCAGGTGTTTTACCATGACGCTGGCGTACTATAATTCCATTATCTGCAGCTTCATTTGACTGGGTAGGCTCATTGTTGTCATGGGGTGATTGCAGCTCTTCATTCCAAGTTCCATTCCCGAAGTTGTTTGCTAAAGGATATGTTTGGTAAGCAAAAGGAAGAGCTGACTGGTCAACAGGATCCAGGAGCATATTGAAGTCATCAGTACCAGGATACAATATGCTGTAAAAATCTTCGGGCAATAGGTACTCTGTATCATCTACCACGTTCTCGTTAGGACTACAATAGTCATCATGTTCCACCTTTGGAGCAACAGTAACAGGGTTCTGAAAATTCAGGAAGGGATATATTGCAATAAGTGAGCATGCAGGGAACTCAAAACTTCAATCCAGAAAATAGTAGCATGCGCAGCAAAATGATACAAGTACATTTCATGATTTCTTGGGAAACATGGGCATAAGTTAAAATCAAAATTATGGCCATATTAAAAAAAGAACAATATAAGGAAACATAACTATAGTCAAGGTTTTCCCAGTGATAAACAGACCAAGTACTTGGCAATAGCTGGAAATCTCAGAAGAGGTGAAACAAACTAGTAGAAAATAAACAGTTTTGATCCATGGCATAAGCAACTCAGGGCTATTTACAAAAGTCAATCCATGGTATGAACAATCATAGTAATTCACAATGAGTTTTCAAATATTTTGCATTGGAATGTATTACTTCAGATATACTAAAAAAGATAATCAATACTAAGCAAATCTTCTTTGTCAACCAGCAAAAAGCCAACTAGCTTATACTGCGTCACAGCCAAATAATGGACACAATGTTAAGACTTGCCTAGGTCTAGGGATCGCTATTAGAATATCAGTCATAACAAGCCACATGCCTCAGAATTAGTACGGAGTATCAACCTCCAAACAGTAATTGGTGCTGTGCCAGGGTCAGAAATTTTGTTGTAGTGTAGTGTTGCTTTGGTTTTTATATCTTGGCCAAGTTTTTTTCAGTACTGGTCAAGCAGATGTGCTTTATGCAGATGTGTTTAACTTTATCTACTATACTAAAATGCAACCAGCACACACAAGTTGACCAGTGAAGATCAAATTTGTTATAAGAACAAGCAAGTTAGCTTTGTCCAGCAGATTCTTGTTTATGCATTAGAAGTTTCTCATATGGAATTAGAATCCGTATTCCGTGCAACCTACTATGGGTGAGAAGGAAATTACCGATGATTCAGCATTTTGTTCATCTGGAGACAGGTCAGCAGAAGAAAGACACTGTTCAGAGTTGAAGTAAGGATCAAATAGTTCTTTCAGCCATTCTTCTAAATCAATGCCATCAGGAGATGGATTATCAGCAGTGAGATCTGATGGAGTAACATCATCATGTGGTTTAACAATGGTAACTGGTGTAGCAGCATGATTTTGTTGTTCAGCACCAACTGATGCAGCAACAGCATCTTGTTCTTCAGCACTGGTAACTGATGTAGCAGCAGCATTTGGCTGTCCCCTATGAGGGTCACTTTTGTCCAACTCATTACCATTCTCTGAGGTCCAGCCATTTCTTTTAGTAACACGACAAAGTACAAATGCATCCTGAAGAACAATAAAATAAAAATAAACTTACATGAGCATACTGGATTCACCCTTAGGCCTTAGGCAGAAAAATGTAGAAGCACGTTCACTAACCCAGCAAATTGGTTGGATAGTGGCATCAAGAAGGTACAGTGCACATTAATTTAAATGGCATGCAGTGATGCAAATGAAGAAATAGTTCTCTCACACTTTTTCTAAATATGCACCTTTGAAACCACAATCACTAGTTCAATACCTTCATATCAGGGCAAGCTTGACATTCACTCTCAGCTATGTAGTACTCATGCATGATCCACTCAGTACGTCTTCCAGAGGGAGGCCGACCTTCGTGAAAAACTAAAGTTTTCTTTGTTCCTATAGTCCGCTTGTCCACTTGTATGTTTCGATCCTTTCCAGTAGATTTCCAATAACCAGCGATCGTTGCCCTATTTGACCGAGAACCGTTAGGATACTTTCTATCACGAGAGGCGAAAAAATGCCACTTATTATCCTGGGTTGGAACATTGCACTTTGCTGTAACATGAAACATCATCAGCAATTTGTATAATCAGGATTGGAGCAAGCATATAAACATGGAATGCTAAAAAATAGAAAGAAACTCGTATGTCAGGATAAGAGGACAGGTATTGGACAAAGAAGATAAATAATAGGTAACCAAAATTGCATCAGATTTAAGACAAAGCATGCACCAGTACTAACAAAGAACATTGAATACACACACACATATATGAAGAACTGTTGCATTCTTCAATTGTTCTTGCCAAATGAGCAGTTGTAAATGTTTCCATCTACCAAAGTATTATCTAGTTCCAATTGATAGTCAAATCTCTTTTCTCACCAACCTTCTCTATGAATGGAAATGATACGTGGTACTATGGAAGAATGTTCAACTTACAAGGCAAATCCCATGGTTCGTGCTTGTATATATCCACCTCTGGTATGATCTCGTATTCAATTTGTTGGCCATGTATTTTCTTTTTCAGATAGTGAGAAATGAGTTCAGTATCTTTTGGGTGGAATCCAAATCCTGGCGGCAGGTGAATGCCACGTAGAGTATCCATTTTACAAATCTGTCATGAATCATACAACACCAAATATGATCAGGAGGAATCTAACACTGTATAGGTAATTAGTACAAAGAATTACTGACTAAAAATTAAAGTAAGTGTCAATCTCATCAATTTTTTTAGAAAAGATTCCCAACACTAAGCCCAATGTGCAATGGATTTGCGCACATCACTTCAGAATTAGAACATCAAGCACATACTGCGAGGCAAATTAACAACTAAAGATAGAAGGTAATATCTTAAATTTCGAAAGCTAATTCGATGCACTACATCCAAAATCCATATGAACTATGCTTTCCCAGTAAGGATGGTAAAACTCCCGCTCCAAATTTGATACTAAATCAGCTTAAGCAAGTAGGTTGGCATTTGATTATTGCTATCTAAGCTGAGGAATCACAAATTGGTCCACAACCAACATTGATAAAATTTTTATTCCCCTTTTACAAATCCACTGCCAACTAAAGTCTGAAACCCCCATGCCCCCAAGATTCGAGAGCTGAAGAGCTATCCTAAGCTTCCCATGGCCGAGACAGGGGGTGAGAAGCACTAATGGTCCACACGACAGACCGACCGGTCCATACGAACTTCGGCGGGCTCGCTACTCGCAACCAATCCCCATTCCTACACCACGCGTGGCTCGAATCCCTCAAGAATCTGGCGCCGATCGAAAATCCCAAGAGGCAAAGAAGCAAGGTTCCGCGGCAAACATCCGCAATCCTTCACCGATCGGAACCCCAAACGGAGAGCTCCATCGAAGGATCTCCCTAGGAGCGCCCAAACCTATACCCGCAGGACGAGATTGAAACAAACCCTAGCATAGCAGTAAGCCAGTAACACTAACAACAACAACCCCCGCAACAAGAAGAACCCGTATTCCCCCAAAAAAACGAAGAAGAAGAAGCCACACAAGCCGGAAAGAGGCGAGGCGGTCCACTCACCTCCGGGGGAAGCAGAGCAGCGCTGCCGCACGCAAAGCGACCAGGAGGAGCTGGCGCGCGGTGGGGCTGTGAAGTGGACGAGTCAGCGATCTAGTTCGCCGTGTAAGAGGAAGAAGAAGACGAAGGCAGCGGCGGCGGAGGAGGAGGAGGAGGAGAAGGAGGCGGCGGAGCGGGTCAAGCCTCCTCCCCCGCACCCCGTCACAGGAAGAAGGAAAGAAAGGGATGCGTGGCTTGCGAATGCGAGGAAGGAAAGGAAAGCGCCGCGACGCGCACGCGCTTTTAAAAAACGGGCTCGGGTCGTTGGCTTACCGCGGGATCGGGTCAGTCGGTGGGTCCGTCAATGACGGCTGGGGCCACCTGACACCTGGTTCGTCCGTTGTAGCGATTTTTATAATTTAGGTTTTTAAAAAAATTATTTTACAAATAGATCTCTGAAAAAACTTATTCTAGAAATAAATCTGAAACTCGGCGTCAATGTCATTGGCGCCAACCCTTAATAGGTTGGTGCCAAAGTCATTAGCGCCAATCTCCCGAGCTCAGCATCAATGGGTCTGGCGTCACAGACAAGAATACATCCACTATGCTAGAAATAACTTGTTTGCTTGGATTGATAAGTAGTACTACTTAAGCTAAAGAGAGATCAGCGTCAGGCCCATTTGCGCTGAGCTCGGGAGGTTGGCGTCAATGACTCTGACGCCAACCTGTTAAGGGATGGCGACATAGCATTGGCGTCGAGCTTCGGGTCTACTTCTAGAATAAGTTTTTTTAGGGATCTATTTGTGAAATAAGTTTTTAAAAAAGTCTAAATTATAAAAATTGCTATCGTCCGTTGTCTCGCCGCTAAGTTTTGTGCCAGCATTGTCCATGTAAACGCGGCCAATACGTCACTTCCAGCGCTAGCAAATACTACATCTTATTTAGAGTGTTTGGAATTGCAAATAAAAAGAAAAAAGTCTACCTTACTCCCCGAAGTATTACCATGTAAACGAATGTTGCCCCTAACTAAAAAACCAGACTATTAATCCCCCGAACTAATATATACTAGACAAATAACCCCCAGGATGGTTTACTACAGCGGTTTTGCTGACGTGGCAGTCTACGTAGCAGGTTTTGCTAACGTGGCGGTCCATGAGGACACTTGGCTATTGATTTGGCCCGGTTTTAGTCATTGACAAGTGGAACCTTCTTCTTCTTCATTTTTCTTCCTCTCTCCTCCTCCTTCCTTTTTCTTTCTCTCTCCTCTGGCCACCGCTACGTCCGATCGCCACCCGCCCCGCCTACGTCCGGCCGTCGCCACCACCGAGACGAGATCACGTCAGCTATAAATAGCAAGGCACGCGCGAGGAGCGGATAGAGAGAGAGGAAGCAACGTGGAAGCTTCTCCCCACGGGCGGCGGAGTCGGTCTCGTCACGGACACACTGTTGGTAGGAGGAGACGAGCCTGGCAAAAGATCGTAAAGCGGCAAGCACTCATCAGAATCTCTAGAAATGCCAAGATTCGGGCATGGCACACCCACCACCAGCTCCTCAACCCTCCTGCCTTTTTTCCTCCCATCCTCAACTCCTCTCTTTCAGTCCGCTGCCAAAAAAGACGCGGAATTTTGTCAGAAAGCGGCAAAGCAGTGAGGTATCGTCCATGGAGTCAGAGAGCCACGGAGGTGGTCAATGGAATGGGGCAAGCGCCCGGCACATCGGGAGGCGGGTCTTGGTGGTGCACGGCTAGATTTGGAGAAGTTCGAGGAAGCAGAGCGGTCGTGGTGGTGGTGGTGGCGGCGGCTATGGGGATGGTAGACGGTAGTAGTAAATAGGCTTTCGGGGGATGAAAGATGGGCACAAAGGCAAGCTTTTCACGGCCGCGCGATGCTCCATTGGAGAGAGGGAAGAAAGGACTAAGGAGGAGGAAAATAGAGGGATTCTTCTCTGATTCTCCCTCGCGCTGGCTACAATGCGTTCGTGCGCGCGCACGTTGCTGTGCACTACGAGGAATGGGCCTTTGTGTCTCATTCCTTTTCCCCTTTTATCTTTCTTTGCTCCATTGAGATGTGGAAATGGGATAAATTGAATTGGACACGATTGACGATTGGTAATCTTCTGGAACTTGCCGATGCGATGAGATCGAGAATGGATGTGTTCAGATAGCAGCTCAAAACCTGCCACGGCCGAACGCCGGAAGAAGAGGAGGGAGGATGTGGCTGTCACGTCAGATTTTGCAGTCCCACTTGTCAACCACTTAAACCAGGCCACATCAGAGCAAAACCTGCCACGTGGACTACCAAGTCAGCAAAACCGCTCCAGCAAACCGTCTTAGGGGGTTATTTGTCTGGTATAGATTAGTTCAGGGGATTAAGAGTCTGGTTTTTTAGTTGAGGACAACATTCGTCTATAAGGTAATACTTCAAGGGGTAAAGTAGACTTTTTCCAAATAAAAATTAACGAAATAACTCAAATATTTGTTAATTATTTATTATATTTAAAAACATAGGTTCAGGTCGTTTCCTTACTGTGAGTGACTTGCCTTGAGGCCGAGGTCCAGTCGGTAGGTCCGCCTATGATGGGTGGGGTCGTCGATCACATGGCTCGTCCGTTGTCTTGCCGCCAAGTTTCGTGCCGGTCTTGCCCCATGGACACGGACAACATGCCACTTGCAACGCCAGCAAATACTACATCATATTTGGGATGTTTTGAATTGCGAATAAGAATTAAGGAAATAACTCAAATGTTTGTTAATTATTTATTATATTTTAAAAAGGGGCTCAGTTCGTTTCCCTACTACAGGCGACCTGCCTAGTGGCTGGGGTCTAGTCGGTGGGACCGCCTGCCATGTGGCTCGTCCGTTGTTTTACCGCCAAGTTTTGTGCCAACACTATCACGTGAAAACGCAGCCAACACGCCACTTGCAGCGCCAACAAATACTACTCTTATTTGGCATGTTTGTAATTGCGAATAAGAATTATTGAAATAACTCAAATATTTGTTAATTATTTATTATATTTAAAAATAGGCTCGAGTCATTTCCTTACTACGGGAGACATGCCTAGAGGCTGGGTCCAGTCGGTGGGTCACCTATGACGAGTGGGGCCACCGGTCACGTGGCTTGTCTGTTGTCTTGCCACCAAGTTTTGTGTTAGCGCTGCCCTGTGGAAACGTGGCCAACACACCATTTGCTGCGTCGGCAAATACTACATCTTATTTGAGATGTATGAAATTATGAATAAGAATTAACAGAATAACTCAAATGTTTGTTAATTATTTATTATATTTAAAAAAAAGGTTCGGGTCGTTTCCTTACAACGGGCAACCTGTCTGAAGACTGGGGTCCAGTCGGTGGGTCCGCCTATGATGGGTGGGGCCACCGGTCATGTGGCTCGTCTATTGTCTTGCCGCCAAGTTTTGTGCTGGCGCTGCCCTATGGAAACACGACTAATGCGTCACTTGCAACGCTAGCAAATACTACATCTTATTTGGGATGTTTGGAATTGTGAAGAAGAATTAACGAAATAACACAAATGCTTGTTAATTATGTATTATATTTTAAAAAATATAACGTATCACATGTTTCATGGTGCTTCGCTGACAGGTATTTACTTTGTCAATTCGATTTTATATCTATTATCCCTACATGCGAGAGGTCGGGGCTCCATGGCATGAGGATGTATTTGACAGATAAAAAAAAATCAATGTTAGTATTTTTATTAACTACATATGCCAACCATAACCTCACGTACTCTATAGCCCAAAAAATAATCCATAATTTTTAAAAAATAATATAAATAAATAATTGTTATATTTCTCAACTTTTTCCTATCTCCGGTGCCTCCATATTGCATAGCCTGGCTCCATAACAGAATAAAGCAGCTGGCTGGGTTGTGGGCACGCAGATTTTGACCATGCATGTAATGATAAGGAATGAGAATCAATTCCAAGCTGTAGCGTACGTCATCTTCCCCTCCCTCTCTCGGTCGGTCACCCTCCCGTACGTGCGATGACGTCACCTGACAGCTAGCGATGGACCAGCAAAATTGTGGGAGGAAGCCACGAGGAAAGAGCCGCCGCTTTCGTCAGCGCGTGGAAAAGGAGGGCTGCAATTTATGTATCCCTCTATTAAAATATATATATACTTTATTTATAAAGTTTTAATTTTATTTTAAAATAACTTCATTTCACTCTTCCGTTCTACAAACACGTACTTTTGGCACAAAATTAATAAATTAGTATTAGAAATAAAAAAAATAAAAGTATCTCTTCTTAATAAAAAACTATTACTGTGAAGTGATAAATAATGATAGGTAAAGATATTGAACGAATAAAAAATTTAATTTTATTAACTGATGGTACATAAGAAGATAGAAATATTAGTTCTTAGGAGTAAGTTAAATGGTTAGAAATAAATTATTTTAGAATAGAGTAAGTATTTTCTCATGTATCATCGGTTTGTAAATAAAATATTTTTATTCTTTAAACACCTTTAATTAACTTTACTTACCGCTTCCACGTCTATGCGAGAGAAAAAAAGGTGAGAAAACTTATCAATTTAGTTATGAAACTAGTCGAAATAGTCGGTACATACCCTATCATTACTCAAATTGATACACATTAAGTAGAGTATAATTCTCTAATACCGATCTTTCTGGTCAATACCGGTCATTCCAGTCAATACCGATCATATATCGGCCAATACCGTTTTAATACCGGTCATTACAGTCAATACCGTCCATACTAGTCAAATTTTATTTTGAATTTTTTGATATATGTTATATATTATTTAAAATAAGCTATGTAGTATATTATATTCAAGATGTACACTATATTTCAGATATCAATATATTTAATCATATTGATATATATTTTTTAAATAAAAAAATTATATAAAATAATTTTATATTATTTTATTAAACGTTAAAACGGTACACCCGATACGAAATATTTTATTCGAAGATCTAATGGCCTCAGATATGAAATTAACACGGAAAGAGGAAGCAGAGGAGAGAAAATAAACCAGGAGACTGATCTATTGTAAATAGAGTACGAAAGAGAGGTTGATCGAAGACAAATGAGAGAACAATTGAGCCGAATAAACTCTTATCATCTTTATTGATCAATCGCATGTATTTATACAAGATAAAAAGAACATAACAGCACACTACTGGAAACTTGAATATTCCTGTCGGCGGAGCAATTTTCCTGTCAGTTTTTTAATCGCCGATAGAAACAAGAATGTTTTCTGTCGGTTTGTGGCTTACTGATAGGAAAAATCATTTTGTCTGACAGATTTTCAATTGCTGACAGGGAAATTGGTTAATGGATTGACGGGGTGAAAAGAACTGACAGGAAATTTTCAAATCGACGGGAAAATACTCTATTTCTGTGACGGTTTTTGAATTTTCGACAGGAAAATTATGAAAGAATAGTAAATGATGTTGTTTCTTTGAGGGTTTTAGACTACCGACTGAGAAATTATCCAAAAAAATCAGTCTCTCGCCTTCATGAACTCATTTTCAATCAACGCGCCAAAAAAATCACACTAAAATCTGCCCTTTCCGCCTTGCACCCTCCATAATTTGCCCTTTTCCCTCCCATCCCACCACCCTCTCCCTGCTCCCTTTCGCCCAGCCCTCCCCAGCGCTGGCGTAACTGAATAATTATTGTTGGTAATTTAGTAAGTTCTTCGAAACAGCAACTATGATACAAAACCTATGCTTTTAAGTCATGTGGTATTTCAATTTCTCGAACTTTTACACAAGTTGCTGGTAGGGTACTGCAGCCCCGGCCCCAAGGTCTTTTATAGGGTGAGGATGTGGTTGTTTGTATTTTCATGGCAAGAACATTTTTTTAAATGAATGTGAGCCCTTTGATTGGAATCATGTTGAATTTGTGTTTTGAATGTTGTAATGAATTTTATGATAAATGTGAGCATATGATTGGAATCATGTTGAATTTGTGTTTTAAATTTTGTGATGAATGTTGTGATGAAACCTCTAGAAAATTCTGTTTTAAGCCCTATATTACATTAATAGTGTGACAAGAAAATGAATTTTTTATTTTCCTGTCGGTTCAAACAGAAAATTTCCGACAGCAAATTACTTTAAAACATGACGGAAAATTCCGACATAACAAACTTCCACAACCTGACAGGGAAAAACATCCATAACCCGATAGAAAAAATATTTTTAGTGACGGTAAAAACCTATTTCCCTGTTATCGGGGATATGAACCCCGGGTACCGCACGATGGGCTTATCAGTCCGGACCGAGAGCAGGCTAAGTCCAGCATAGCAGTCTAGTATGGGCCTTGAAGGGGGGTTTGGTTCCGATAAGGAAGGATGAGTCCTTATCGGGGAACCGAGCCCTAGATATGGTATGGAGAGATTTGCTTGTACCAGAATCCTTGTAATTATGAGAGTAGTACTCGAGTTCGGTAGGCAATCATAGATATCCAAGTGACTGACTTGGGATAGAGTCATGGGTCAGTGGACTCGTCCCTTAAGTATATAAAGGGGGTGAGGTACCCCTAGAGACATCGAACCATGTCTTATTCTTCTTGTTTTCGACGCCTTAAGCCTTCATAGCTTAATCGTGTTGCATTGTAAGGTTAGACACCAAATAATACATCCAAAGCACTGGACATAACGCTATTATCCTTCGGGAGACCTGAACCAGCATAAACCTTAGCTCTTATTTACTAGAGTCGACCATCGGGTTCGAAGGTGCTGCGCTTCCCTTACACATCTAATCACCACCTCGGGTACCCTCTTAGGTGGATTGCTCAGTGATTCACTGATAGTTGACGCGCCAAGTAGGGGATCGTGGTGGTTTTCACCAAGATCCGATGTCATCACCTCATCAGCTCTCTGCCAAGCTCGGGACAAAGGTTGTCCTGGGCGACACCATGTTCATCGTAGATTCTACCGGAAGACTAGTTCCTTTTGACTTGACACCGACATCGAATTGATCGCCACACCGGGTACTCGACCCTTTCATTGCTCGAAAGGCAGACCGGGTCACAGAGCGTTTGGCCGACATCGTCAAGGAGTTAGCAATGGACAAACTCGCTGGGCAGGTTGTGGATCGGCTCATTCAGCATTTCTCGAGGCGCCCCGAGGACCTCTTCCCACGAGGCTCCTCTCCCCGCCCTCGAGAAGACTTTCCCGAGCACGTCAGAGGGTGGCTCACCGGATGGCTCACTCAGGCACGCCCCGAGGCCAATGACAACGATACCTCGACACCCAGAACTCACACCTCTCGTCGTACCAGATCGATGAGGCTTCAGCGAACGAACTCTAGGAGGGATGGTCGAGGCCCACGGCAAGCCGCTCGACGGTTCAAGCACATGGCAGAAGAAGGACAGGAAGGCCCGTCGGGAGGGTCTCGACGATGACAAACTCGCAGAAGGACGTGGCGCAAGAAGACCAACAAGGATGTCCCGATGCAGGAGGAGTAGCAGACTAGGATCGCAGAGATGACGGACCGGCGAGGATTGATGTCAGCCTAAACCATTCTCGGGGAGCCTCAATCCAACGCCACTCCAAAATTT
>KE373234.1:1023445-1035987 GCA_000418225.1 Zizania latifolia
TGTTATGTGCAAATATTAGTTAAGATAAGCTAGAATTAGTTAGATCATTAGATTAAGATAAGATTAGTTAGGTTTATTTCTGTTTTAAAGATAAAGATAGCAGATTAGATTGTATTAGGAGTATAAATACCCCATAAGGGTTATGGAATAAATCAAGCAGAAGGAATTATTTAGTTCCTCCTCTGCTCCTAATACGCACACTCTGCAAGCTGTGGCAGGAGATAATTGAAAAGATATTGGTGCAATGTGGGGCTAGTTCTCAGGTCTGGGGAATCATCCTAGCTTGGATAAATTCTCCATCCTTGATGCCAGGGTACCACATTTGGTGATTGCTGGTGGTCTGCAAGGATGAGAACCCATACTTGGCAAATAAAAGGTTTTGACATGTGCATCATCCTGGTGGCTTGAATGCTGTGGAAGGAGAGGAATAGTAGTATTTTGGACAGCAAACATGCAACAATTTATCAGCTTGTTATGTCCATCAAGTAAGAGTTTAGGTAGTGGCAGATAGCCAAAGTAGGTTTAGGTTGCTTAGCTAGTTTACTCGAGTAGTCCTTTCTGTGTGACTGACTGACTGTGTTAGCTAGGTAGTGGTTTGTTTTTTTCCTAAAAATAGCAGTTCACTAGCCCTGTAGTTTGGTCGCTGAGAATTGTTGCCATGTCACCAAACAAGCCCATTGAACTAACTTCAATTTTATGTTTATGGAATGAGACACAAATCATATGCACGTTCTGAGACAATACACAGAAAAGTTGTTTCTACGATTAAATAACGAATTAACATTATGCAGGTCACAATGATAGGGCACATGCACTTACTTGTTGAAGAAAGGTAGCATAACCATTGAAGATTGCCATCATTTATTGTTCTTTGCAGGTCAGCATGTGAAGAAAGCAACTGTAGATATTAGACACAAATAAATCATAAACTAAACCGCATTCAAGTTGATCAAACTGATGTCAACAAGCAATTGAGAACTTACAGGATCACCAATTCCAGGGATGGGAGGAATGGAGATGAGCAAATGAGTCGCGTCTCTCAAGGACTGGAGATCTGCCAGACTGGAATTGACATAGATATCAGCCATCATGTAAAACTCATTCAAAACATAAGAACTAATGTACAGAAACACAAAAAATCGCCAGCACGCGCGGAGGAGACATAGCAACAAACGCTGAACAATAATGAGGTATGGTACATGGTAGACATCACATGAGCACAAAAAGTTTGAGCATTACTACTTTGAATGAAACCTCGCCCGTACCTGCTGCTTGTGGCATCGAAGACCGAAGCATCCATGCCCAGCATCACAAGCTCCTTCCTCTTGGCAGGGCTGGTGCACGTCCCGGACACCCTCCTGCATCCGTCCAGCCACAAATCGGGAGGGGTCAGGAGAACCAAACGGCGGCAGGAGCGGAGTCCGATCCAAAATGGAGCCGGGTCGCATCCCGGCCGCTCGGCGAGAAGCAGTAGAACGGGAGAGGAAGGAAGGAAAGGAATGAAAGGGCGCGGCGGTGATAGCAACCAACCATCCTTGCGCGAGGAGGCGCTCCGAGACGTAGCGGCCGACGAAGCCGGCGCCGAGAACGAGCATGTGCGAAGGCTTCGGCTGAGGTGGAGCGGCGGAGGCCATCGGCGCCGCCGGACTCGGGGAGGAAACTCCTGGAACCATGGGGAGAGAGGAGATTGGGATTCAGGCTAACTTCTCTGTAAAAACTGCAAGCAACAAAGCAACGAGAGACTTCTGGCCTTGGTTTAGGATTAAAAGCCAACCGCCATTTGAATTTTGATATTTGATTTTTAAGAATAATTTTAGAAAGATTTTTACTTGTCTTTGTTTTGAGAGAGATTTACTGGTATTTTTAGCAGTCGTGACAAGACATTTGGGCAAAAAAGAGGCAAAAAAAGCTCTAAAACTAACCCTAAAATCACAATTTAAAATTCAAAATGTAAACAGCTTCGTCCAAAAAGCTGAGCATGCACCGTAAGCACATGGGCCTAGCCATTGAATATTACTACCACCGTTTACTGTTTTCTTCATGCCAGAATGTAAAAGAAAGCGACAGGATGAAGTTACTGTATGTCCAAAAATAACATGAATGATTTTAAGCAACATACATAAAATCTAGCTCACGAAACGCTCTCAAACCTACACCCATAAAATCTATATGCCCAAACTCAATGAAAACCCCACAGGTTTATATAAACACTTGTAAAAGTAGAAATAAAAAAGAAAAACTACTAGTACCACAAGTCTCAAACCCAAACCTAACCCTAAACCAAACCCACACCAGACCCAACCCTAAACCAAACCCACACCAAAACTAACACTAAGTACCCGAACCCAAACCCACACCAAAACTAACACTAAGTACCCGAACCCACAAACCATAGATATAAATTTAAATCCAAACTTATAACTATCGAGTTGGTTACCCATAACTATCGAGTCGGTTACCCATAGTAACTATACCCACGTGCACTAAACTGACATGAGCAAGAAATGTAAGCAGGTGATGGAATCATGCGTGAAGATTTAGATGCTGGCATTGACAGTCATTAGTAATCATGCAACTAACACTCATTAAGAAACATAAACATACATGAATAGGAATTAGGAACACAAATAGCAACAGGGGCACAGGGCATATGTCAAACACTTGCTTGAAAGATAATGAGGATGATGCTAGGTAGACATCAGCTCAGCCCACAATTGGCTGGCCAAACACAGGCTCAGGCCATACCGTGCCTAGAGTCATTTTTTGTTGTTCAGGTCTTGCACAGTTGTGTTGTACCACCCACAAATGTTGGATCACAACTCTTACTAGATAACCTTGCAATGGGTTTTACTAGTGCCAGTGCAATTTGAACAGCTTGCTTGATTATTCTCGGCAAGCACACAAAATTACAGAGCAGTTTATTGGACACATGATTAACACATCCATTTTTTTCTGAATGGAGAACCAAACTGCCCTGTGCTGCAGACTAGTGCAACTGCAGCACGTCAATTGCCTGCTTATGGACACGGGCATCTCCAGCTGCTAGTGCCACTGCAGCACGTCAATTGCCTGCTTATGGACACGGGCATCTCCAGCTGCGACCACGTTGAAACCTGCAAAGGAAACAAGAGTGAATGAAAAGGGCGGGTGAGAAAGTTCAGCGTTATGTGCATTTTAGATTCTGCTAATAAAACAGCAGGAAAATGCATGATGACACAACACCAGTTACAGTTAAATCATGATGCATCCTAGCCTTTTAGACTTCTTTCAGATGCTCTGCGTATCCAGAGTGGGAGGGGTGCAAAACAAGAAGAGCTTAAAATAACTTGCGTAGAATCTTAATGCAAAGAATGAAAATTATACTTGGAGGCCGTGATTCTGGAGAGACAGGCCAATGGAGTTTGTCCCCTTTCCAATCTGTTATTGATCCTCCAGCTCCCTCAATCACTGGTACTAATGAGAGAAAATCGTATGGCTGCACAACAGAGAAATGTTCATAAGGAGTCGTTTGAAAAAAAAAGTCTTAGAAAATAACTCTGGTTGATCCAATGAATTCAGGAGGATGGTAAAGTGAATACTGCTCCTAACAAGGTTTCCCAAGACATGGATGAAATAGTCTGAACTTAGATAGCTCAAAACAGACTCAATTTGCTTGATTCTGGTTTGTTTCTAAATTCTAACCACAAATTGGAGCAAGCAAGAATCCTTATGTGGCTATAAATAAATAAATTGTTATTTTCCAAAGTCCAAACAACAAAATGCACAACCATTGTAGGGTATACCTTCAATCCAGATTCTACAACAATATCCACAAAACCAGAAGCAAGGAGAGCATAGGCGTAGCAATCACAGCCATACAGTGGGACTTTCACCTTGCATCAGAATGGAGTAAAATGACAAATGTGTACAGTGATATTGCAGCAAGCTTATTAAACATACATATATTAATGTTCAGTGATGCATGCCTTATCTCGTACACGAATAAATGCATCTTCAGCATCTCCTGCAAAGAGATGTGGACTTGTTGTATATCTGAAACAATGAGCAATCTTAAAATTGATATGATTATAAATTATAAATAAAGAGAACAACGATAAAATCTATCCTTGCTTATCGAGAGTGTTACTTACAAACAAGAAATAAAGGATGGGACAAATGTGGGAAAATCAGGTGGGGGCAAATAAGATAAAAACATTGATAAATTCATCATAGCTCAAATGAATAAGAAAAAAATGGCATGCCTTAGAAAAAATGGAGGGAGTAAAACATATAATATACATACAAGTAAGCTTGTGCAAGCACATTGCAAGGGCGAACAGATATTTCTTGTCCATTTAGGGTTGTTTTCTTCCCTTCCATCCCAACCCATCTTTCTCTCAAGATTGGCTGATCAATAATGCCCATAACCTAATGAAAGGAAGAACAACGGTCAAGCATAAGGTGCTGTCAAAGAAAACCAAACATCTATGAGAAAATCTATTATAAGCTTTCTACAGCCAGACAACTCGCTTTCTTATATGCCATCGCCTAGTCAATCTCCATTAGATAGGGTGAAAGGACACGATAATCTTCAATACATAATAGATGTTTCATATCAAGGTAACATATGTGTGATAAATGTGGGGACATTGTCTTAGTATGGTATAGTTTCATACTAAGGGTCTAGGGCACAATGTAACAGTAGTTCACTGTTGACAATATATACCAAACACTCGAACAGTACCCATTAAAATTATGTTCACAAAATGGTAAACAAGAATGAAGAAATACGAGACAAGAGGACAGCCCTCGTCATATGAAAAGGCAATAAATAGCTCAGTTCGAGGGGGCGGGACACAAAATAAGGATAACTGGATATGGGCAAGAAAACTAGCATACCGGCTTCCCTTTGTGCAGAAGTGCAATAAGTGTGCCAAACAGAGGCTTTCCTACAAATAATAAGTTTTCAAACGTAGTAGTTCTGTTCAAATTAGTTTTGTCAACTCAGGTAGTAATTAAGATTCCGTACCAGTTATGAAGCTTTTTGTTCCATCTATGGGGTCCAAAACCCAAACATAATCAGAAGACTTCTCCACACATCTCCAACCGTTTTCCTCGCCAAAACTGCACAAGTATTTTATCACATTGTTAGGTGCATCAGAAGTGAACATAAAATTTGTAAAAAGAAGCAAAGAATCTCACACAGCATGGGCAGGGAAGCTCTTCAAAATGACAGACACCATTGCTTCTTCTGCTTCTCTATCAGCAATAGTCACAGGACCTGAATGAAATTCAGTAAATCCAGTTAGAAGCCACAAAACAAGCCCAACATTCATCTTTGCAGCAATTTAACTGTTATGGGCTCGCTAGGGTAAGGGTCTGAAGACCGGGGGATTCACAAGTATTCAACTTGGCAAAACAAGCAACATATTCGGCTTTTCAGCAGCTTAATTTAATAACTCCAATGACAATATTCAATGTTATACAGCAATTCTACAGAGATGGTTGTTTTGCAAGACGTCCTGAATTATGTCTGACTTAATGTTAACAAGTTTGACCAGTATGAACATAATAAGCATATGAAGTGCATCAATGGTGTCTAGGAAGGTGTATAAAACAACTGTTGAACTGTGGGATTGATTTGCAACTACCCACAGCTTTACTATTACCACATCACCTTAGAAAACATGGATGCACATGCGCATGGTTATAACACTGGTTTCCAATGTGCAGGTTAACACATAAAAAACTGACTGCAAGATTTGCCCAATTTTTTCTGTGTGGACCTACTAATCATCTGTCAAGCAATTACAAGGTGCATGTACAAAGGTATCAACCCAACCATATGTACGGTATTGCAAGGTGCATCAACAAAGAACTTGGTGTTAGATTCCATTACCAAAAATGAGCATACTGATACTGTGAATGCCATACTCCATCCTCTGCTAGGCAAGGCCCAATGGCTCTCTGAACTTGAAAATGAAGGTAAACAAATAACTGCTCAAGGATATAGGCCCCCTTCTAAACAGTTTACGGCTAAGTTGTTTAGAAGCTAAAACTTATTGTCCAAATAAGCCATAAGCCCATTCTTATTCCTGTTAGTGGAAAAAAAACTATCATTTTGAGGTTTCTGAGCTTATTTGCATCTCTACATCACCTAATAACCAAAAAGTCTCAAATGATGGTATTATTAATTAAACACCAAACAAAACAAGGCAAGGGATACAGTATTTTCACCATACTACCCACTAAGCCTATATTTCAAAAGCCATTTAAAGACAACGAGCTTCTTGGACAACAGCTTATTTGACTGTTAAGTTTAAGCAAGCTTATGAATAAGCTAAAACTGTCTAGGAATGGCCCATAATCAGAGTTGTGCAAGCAGGCTTTAGGCAAAAAAAAAAGTGTAGATCAGCGGAAACGAAGCGAAATAGCAAGCATCGAGCAGACTAAAGTAGAGAATAAGGATATCACGAACTTTGATCCTCCTTGTCAATGATCTCGACGCGCTGCCGGAAGTACTTCCTGAGCATCTCCCCCGCCGCGTCCGCCGCCCTCTGCGCCACCTCCAGCAGCCGCTCCACCCCCTCCCCCTCCTTATCTGCCGTTGCCACCTCCCAGCCGCCTGCCCCGGACGCCGGAGCCTGAACCGAGCCCATCCTCCGACGGGCCGTCTGCCCGCACGCCCGAAGCGCCGCCGGCGCCGCCACGGACCCTGCGAGAAATCCGGCGCGGAGTTGCCACGGGCTAGGGTTCGGGGACGCAGGCTGGGGGGCAGAGGGGAGGGGAGTGGCGCGTGGGAGGGTAGAGGTGGCCGGGAGCATTGGGGCGCAGGGAGAGCGGCGGCCGCGGTGGGCGAGGGGGGAAGCGAGGATTAAATGGTGGCGCAGCTCGGGAGCGAGGTGGCGGAGGGTGACGCGCGGTAGGGAGTGCCGAGCGCCACCACGGGCCTGCGGCGTGAAGGGCCGCCGCCGGGTGGATTCGGTTGGGTTTTGTTGGGTTTTGCCCCCGTCGCCTGCCGGCTGCCGCTGCAGGTTGGGGTGGGATTTGTAGTTGTTGGCTTTGGTTCTTCAACAATTCCTATTTAGGAGCTGTTCGGTACTCAACTCCGAGATCCACAATGATCATATAATATAATAAAATAATTTAAACTTTTATTTTTAATTCAAAATAAAAAATAAATTACTTAACTAAATACCCTTAATTTATCTATAGCTCTAGATCCATGATTTTTTAGAGCTAGGTTAGACTATCTACGAAAATTTTTAGATCTAGAGCTATACCGAGCGGGGCTTTAGTTCCAATTTTTACAGATCTTTAAAATCTTACTCCATCCTCTCACGACTCTTATTCCCTATCTGCTCTGGTCCCACCTATTGGTGATACAAGATATATAAATAAAAGTAAGAAAAAAGTCTAGAACACCCCCAAGTATTAGGCTATAAACGAATGTTGCCTCCAACTAAAAAATCAGGATTTTAACCTCTCGATCTAATCTATACCGGATAAATAACCCCCCGAGACGGTTTGCTATGGTGGTTTTGCTGATGTGTCAGTCCACGTGACAAGAGATGCTGATGTGGCAGTCCACGTGGCAGCACGCTGGCATCTAAACAGTGGGACCCGCTTATTAGTGACACAAAAAATTCTCTCTTTCTCTTTCTCATTCCTCCTCCCTCCTCCCTCCTCCCTCCTCCTCCTTCCTCCTTCCTCCTTCCTCCTTCCTCCTTCCTCCTCCCCCTCCTGCTTGCCGGCCAACTCCTCTCCTCCGCTTGTCAGGCGGCGGTGGCAAACACTCATCGATGGCACAGCCCAGCGTGTGCAGGCGCTGGTGCGACACGGTGGGGCAGTCGGCGGAGCATGCGGACGGCGCGGCGCATGGCGCACGGCGGCTGGCGCATAGGGGGTGGCGCGGCAGTGGGGGCGCTCAGCTCGCGGGGTGGCGCGGCACTAGGCGCGCGGTGGCTTGTACACAGGGGGCGGCGCGGGGGCTCGACGGCGGAGACTCGGTGCTCAACGCCTGGCGAGCAGGGGCTCGGGGGCGACGGTGAGGGCGCGTGACGGCTGGCACAGAGGGGCGGCATGACGATAGGGACACGTGGTGCGTGGTGTGGCGTAGCACTAGGCGCGTGGCGGCTGGCGCACAGGGGGTGGCACGGGGGCTCGACGCTTGGTGCCTAGCGCGCGGGGGCTCAGCACATAGGCTGGGTAGGAGGAGGAGGAGGGAGGAGGAAGGAGGAAGGAGGAGAGAGAGGAGAGAGAAGAGAGAAGGGTGCCACGTCATATTTTTGAGTCCTACATGTCAGACACCCTTGCCATGCCACCTCAGTGTTTTTTTGCCACGTGGACTGCCACATCAACAAAACGGCCGCAGTAAACCGCTTCGAGAGATTATTTATCCAGTATAAAATAGTTTAGGGGTTAAAAGCCTGGTTTTATAGTTTAGAAAAATATTAGTCTATAGGTATATACTTGGCTGTCATCTATGGGGCATTTGGTTGCCTATATTTGCCTGACCTGGCTTGTATCAATAAGCTAAGTCTAACTCAGATAGGCTCGATGTATGTAATATATGTTTGTTTGGTTGCCTGTACCTATTTAACCTGGTCAAAGTGAGATGTGTTTGGTTGTTCGCATGTGAATACATTGTGTGAGATAAAAATTGATAAATAATAAATCACCATGGTATTTATTATGTGCAACTATTTTGTTATAATTATTAATCCATCTTATAGTCCTTAATATTATTTAAAATGCATCATTATCATTTATTATATGTTAATTATATACTAACAACATCATTAGTTACTTAATTACCCACATCCAGCGAGCCAGGCTGAGTAGAAACGGATTTCATTTTCATTTCTATGGAGCCAGGCTGAGGAGCACTTTTTGCATCTAGTGAGCCAGACTAGACACTTGTGCAGGCAACCAAACAAATGAATCTTGCATCACATGAGTCTGGCTGAGCCTCGTACAGCCAACCAAACGACCTCTAGACTTTTTCCTAAAAGTAAAGATGAGAGATTTGATAAGTATGGTCTACCTATCGATGATACAAGAATAAAATATAGAAAATATGATATTGGGAATCTGCTAGAGAGTAAGAATATTTAGAGATTAAATTTTATTAGAAGGACTTCCTATATAAGATTTTAGAGAACCAAAAATAGCAAATGGTGTTTCACAATTTATGTGTAAGATGTGTTTCTAGGTGATATGAAATATATGGAAACTACATACAGTGTGTAGCATTGTGACTGTTCTTGCAAAACTACTTCCTTTGTCTCAAAATTTAGTACTTTTTAGCCTTAGGCACACGTATCAAGATGTGCAAAAAGACTATACTATCCTTCTCAGGGTGTGTGAGTGTGGATCCGAGAGTGGTTAGATATAGTAATAACTAATAAAGTCTAAGGTAGTATGGATACTTTATAGATAAAAGTTATTTTTACAAGTACTAAGTTACTATATTTGGAACAAATTTTCTCTAAAAGGTGTTGTATTTTGGGACGGATAAAGTATACAACAACACATATAAACTAACCTACAAACTAAATAATAAACCAAACTAAAAGGTCAGATTCTCACCCACCGCTGATGGCCTTGTGTGCCCACCCGCCGATCCGCGTGTCCACCATGCCGTCCAGCCCCATCTCCCACAGCTTTTCCTCCTCGCACTCTCGCTTCGCTATCGTGGGCATGGCGCTCGGCAGCTGTAGCTGCGTCGAGTAATGAACTACCTCCCGCATCGTCAGCGTCATCACCAGCACGTCATCCTACGTCACGTATGCCTGCGAGGGCAAGGTGTCGATGAGGGCGGGGCGTGGGTGCTCGAGGGTGGCACCGGCGAGGCTAGGGGATGACGCTGGTAAGGATGGGGCACGACGAGAACGGGGCGCCGACGAGGCTAGGGCGTGACATCTCAGGCGGGGTGCTCCGGTATTCCATTGAACACCTTCCGCGCGTCGCCCAGGCACCCATCATTTTGCCGCATGCCACATCATCATGCTCGCGTGGCATTTTCTGTATCTAAACTAGAGTCCACGTCACCCTAAACCAGATACAATTGGCTCAAAGGTGTAGAGTGAGCTGGTTTCAAAAAACAGAGGGATCATTTAAAAAATAGTTTTAGAGGTTATTCGAACTTTATCCATAGTTGAGGGTAGTAAAGTGTACTTTTTTCTTTTACAAATATACAAATAGAAAAAGGTAGCATATAGATATGTGCATTGAAAATTATATGATGTCTAAAGCGTCCTCAATTTAAGAATGAATGTAGTATCTCCCTAGCTTGTGGATTATTACAAACAACTTCCCAAATTATAAAACAATTTAATTTCTCAAAAAAACTTTTTATATAAAAATTATCAAAAAAAAGGTTTTAAATCTATTTATTAACTTTTTCAAATTATTTGTTTGAACCTTTAAATAATTACCATAAACTTATCTTCAACCATCATCTATCATCTAACTTAGAGATGACAATTTTGCTCGTGTGGGTGGGTACCCGTGGTACTCAACTTGGCAGATATAGATTTGGGTATAATTTGTCCTCATAGGTTCGTGGGTGTCGATGTGTGAACACCATCAGTGAAAAATCCGGGTAGACCTGCTTTGTGAGTCTGGCTGGGCGACAGAGAGTTGTGATCGCTCGATCGAGTGAAAAGATGAACATGAAGAATTTAGACAGGTTCAAATCATCAAGAGACATAAAATCCTACTCCTGTGTGGTGGACTCTCTTAAGAAGAGAGTGCCTCTCCAAACGTTTACAAGATCTAGCTAAGTCCTTCAACTTAGCCTTGATCGGACACTACCACACAAATGACCTTTAGTGATGTAGCTTTAGTGATGGATAAAAGACACATTATACTAATATACCTTTAGTAACGAGTGTATTTACAACCGTCATTAAAGACCTACCTTTAGTGACGGGCCTTAAAGATGTCTGTCACTAATGAGTTGCCAAATTCTAAACTAATCTTTAGTGACGGGTAATGTTGAGGCCCGTCACTAAAGGCCTTGTCGGGGATATGACTCCTAGGTACCTCGCAATTGGGTTTATCAGACCGAAACAAGGGCAGACTAAGACCAATATTGATCGATCGGTATGGCCCATTAACAGGGGTTTGATCCTGATAAGAAAAGCTGAGTCTTTATCGGGTAGTTAAGCTCCGGATATGATATCAAGAGATTTATTTGTATTCGAATCCTTTTAATTAGGGATTTAGTACCCGAGTTCTATAGGAAGTCCTAGATTGACTCAAGATAGAGTCCTGGGTTGTTGGGTTCATCTCTTGAGTATACAAAGGAGGCGAGAACCCCCACAAAGAACATACCATCTAGCATATTTTTCTTGCTTTCGACGCCCTAAGTCTTCATAGCTTGATTGTGTCATATTGTAAGATCCACCATCGTATTACACACTAAAACACTAGACGTAGGGCTATTATTCTCCGAGAGGCCCGAACCAGTATAAACCTTGGCTCTTGTATTCTAGAGTCGACCATCGGGTTTGAAGACGCTGCGCTTCCCTTACACACATCTAATCACCACCTCGGGTACCCCCTTGGGTGGACTGATCGGTTCTTCACCGATAGTTAGCACGCCAGGTAGAGGATCGCGTCGCTTTCACCAAGATCCAATGGTACCTCTTTCGGATTTCCTCGTCCCCATCGGCTCCATCTTCGTATTCGAGAGTTTGACGTTCGTCGGGGATCCGACGGGACAGCTCGTTTTATCGGGTCCCTTGACAAGGGGAACGGACAGACGGTCAAGGCGACTTTGGGATCCGGCTAGCCCCGAACACTGCATCGTCTTCTTTGGCAAAAAGGGGTAGACGGTTCGGCACCGATGAGCAGAGACCGAGTGACTCGACAAGTTCGAGGATAATCGGTGGCTCCTGGCCAATCTTGTTATGATGGCCGAGGGGGCGCTATCCACCACTAGCAGTGAGAGGCGGCATCACGCCGAAGGCAATCAGGTTGAACAAGACAATGGGGTCCACAGAAATCTCGAAGATGAATTCACCCTAGAGTTTGATAAAGAGAAAGACTTTAAAACTTCGGCCGCCAATCTGATGACCATTGAAAGGGCTCTTAGCTCTCTTCTCGAGACCCTAGAGCTACGATGAGCCAAAGCGCTAGCTCAGGCGATAGCAACTCAGATCAACACCCTGGCTCCGGCTCTAACTCGACCACCGACTCCTCCCTGAGAAGATAAGGAGGGAGATGGTCAGGACCGATATCAACCGTCGCACAGCCAAAACCCACCTGTCGATAGCCCGCGTGGCGACCACTTACAACCGCTGCCCACGGGAAGGCGGAACAGGTTGTGCTCCGAGATCTATAGGCATACCAACAATCAGGGCAACCTCGAAAATAGCCACAACAGTATTGGCAGCAGCGCCGATCATGACGATCCAACTGAAGGTCGCAACCCCCACAATCGCAGAAGAAACAGGAGCCGAGATGACCACGGCGACTTTCCTGCATTCACTTGACGCCTAAGGCAAGTCAGGTGGCCGAGGTCCTTCCGCCCAACGGGAATTGAACCGTATGAC
>KE373235.1:12979-49461 GCA_000418225.1 Zizania latifolia
CTTGGATTATTATTACAAAATGATTTTAGAATTGATTATAAAAAGAAATTTATAACAATACAACTAATACAACATATAATCCATCACATTTAGATTCTAGCATGAAAACATAGACACAATAGTCAATTCAGATCACTATCTTCTCTTTTATAAATTAGAATTTAATCATCTAACCAAATAATATAACAGCTAAATCTAATTTACTAAAGAATCACTCACAAAAAGAAAATCAGTAATCACAAGAATCGTAAAAAGGAGCTCTACAAGATCCTTAGTAGGGATGAAAACGGAACGGAAACGAACGGAAATGGCTGCTACCATATCCGTTTCCTTTTTTTTACCGAAAACGGAAGCGAAAGCGAATATTTCGAAAACGAAAACGAAATTGAATACTATCGAAAATGAATACGGATCGAATAAGGAACGGATACGGATCGAATATACGTCAGAATACATAGTATCAAGTATCAACTCATAAATATGAATACTATCGGATACGAATACGAATCAAAACGAGTATGGTTATGGTCTTATGATATTTATCGGAATAAGAAAAGCGTCTATACAAATATTAAATGTGGTAAAAAAAATTCTCTACTTTACAAATACAACATGCCGGTTATAAATACAAATTTTCTTATATTATGTGTCATATTGCAGAGAGATATAAAGTAAAATGTATTTTAACTAGAATATTCTCCGAATTAAGAAATTTCTTGAATTCCAATTTTTTTTGAAAGATTGGTTTTCTTAATGAAATCCCGGATAAAATGTTGAATTTTAACCTTAAAAATCTCCAATTTTTCAATTTTTCAAATTTTAGAAATTTTACAGAAAATCTTTTTCTCTTCTTTTCTTTTCTAATTCCTTTCCTTTTCCTTCTTTTTCTCTTCCTCTTCTCTTTCTTCCTCCCCTTTCTCTCTTTCTTCCTGCTCCCTTCTGCAGTTCTGCGTTCTGCAGCGTGGGCTGGCGTGGGAGCGGCGACGCGACGGCGACGCGACGGCGACGCGGCAGCGGCAGCGCAGCGCGGAGCTGGCGCGTGAGCGCTGCAGCTCGGCCGCACGTGGGCGCAGCAGCGTTGCTAGGTGGCGGCGTGGATGGGCAGATGGGGACCGTCGGCTAGGGTTTATGTTGTGCTGGACTGCTGGACAAATAGCTAGCGAATTTGTTGTTTTCTGGGTTAGCGTGGACCTATTCAGAATATGAGATAAGAATGAGAATGAATGGGTATATGAATACGAAAACTATCCGTTTTTCTTATGCGAAATTTTCGTCGGCATATCTGTTTCCAGCGAAAATCATCATTCCGTTTCCGATTCCGTTTCCACCAAAAAAATTCCATATCCATTTCTGTGGATCCATATCCATTTCTGTTCCACGAGAGTCCATTTCCGCTTCCGTAAATGGACGAAAACTTTATCTATATGCAACAATAAAACGGGAGCACAACCACGTGGCACTTGGACACTTTAAAATTATGTCTATTCGACCGTTTCGATGTAACCCATTCAGACCATTATTACAAAATATTCAACAAAAATGAACAAAGTAATCTCAAAACTACATCAATGCCCGTCTTCCCGCTCTAGTCTCTGCATTATCTGATAAATTGGAGCATCAACGACTCAACGTCAGTCGGCGAGGTAAAGGATTGTTTGCCTGACTAACAGCACTGAGGCATTTGGATACGTTGACCAAAAAACATAGCGTGAAGCGAGTTTATCAACTCCCTTGAGTCATTGTTTGGATAGGTCTCAATTCCAGCCCATCAGCATGCATAGGCCAGGAATTTGAACCAAAATCGCAGCCATGCTGGTGGATAGGCCGGGTTGTGTCCCATCCAAACAGGCCCTCACTGTGATCAATGCATCAAGCACAAACAGCAGTTTAGGGGAGGTGAAAGCCCAGTTAAACATCCGCACACAATGGTAAACATGGCAACAAACGTGTCTACAAAACGAGCTCCTGAGTTCTCCAATGCAGTAAAAGCATCCTACAGGCCAAGACCAACGGTTCGACCATCTCGCCTGCGCAGGCCTGCTATGTAATGCTTCTCCAGATCGGTGTCGAGCTCCTCCTGCTTCTTGGCATCTGATGAGCTCCCATCCTTGTTGTCGACCATGCTCTCTTGGGCTGGGGCTGAGGTGCTGCTGCTCTTCACTCCCTACAATAATAGGCCATAGCCACCAAGGCACCCTCAGACTCTAAAACAGTGTTAGTGTATCGCAGAGTAATTATGGTATACATGATGCTGCTAAGCGAAACTAAAAGTATCAACACAACTATTTTACTACAAAACTGAACTTGAGGAATAGGGATTACCATGAGTTTGTTAAATTTCTCTTGGCGCTCCCGATCAGAAAACAAATTCGAGTCCCAGTGAGTACTTGACTGCAAAAGTAGGAATGGAATTAAATCATATAACAAGAAAGTAATATGCAAGCATAATGTTATGGAAACAAGACCAAATTAATGAAAGATAATCGACTGTTCTGTACAATTTACCTCTGGAGGATTACTCTTTTTGTTGCCCCAAAGCAGCTTTTTCTTCTGGTCCGTGGATAGGCACCCAGTCCCAACTCCAAATCCTACAAGGTTTTTATTCACTACAATGGAGAACATAAAGATGATTAATGACTCAATAGCACAAAATTGTCTAGGAACATATTAACATCATGATCATATCATTGGACGTCATCATTGCATTGTGGAGCCAGATTTCTTTTTTAACAGTGTGATATTCAGACAAAATGAAACCTTGTTTTTCTTGACAGTTTGCACAAAACAGCATGGTTGACAGATTCAACTTTAGAAAATGCACAAAAGAAGCAAATTTGAGTATAGAGGTCCTGGACACAATGCAACAACAGAAGGAAAATATTGGTAATAAAACAAGCTCAGTGCTCACCAAATTCAGCAGCTTTCATAGCTGCAACTTTTGCTGCATCCACACTGTTTACAGTTCCACCCTCTTTAAATCCTGATGCAGAGTTATCCAAGACACCATTCAGGGTTTGGGTTGGCTTCAAATCTGTAAAATTCCATAATTTTTTGTGTGGAACTATAGCAAGTGTGCCGCATAAAAAATAATGTTTATAAATCAACTAACCCCCAGAGCAATCAACTGAAGGTTTCTTCCTGGAGATGTCTGACTTTTCATTAAGTTGTACATTTTCAACATCTGGACCAACTGAACTGAATAAACTCCTTCTCTTCTCCCTAGTTTCGAACTCAGGTTCTGTTATCGAGATGTTTTTCTCAATTTCCTTGCCACTTCTCTTCTTTAGGGCCTCCTCCTGGTCCTGGATAAACTTCTTCTTACTTTCCTTTTCTTCTGGATACTTTCTGGTATTGTGTGCTTGCTTTCCTCCATCTGGATATTTTTCATACTCCCCACAATCATATCTATGATATTCAAGTGAGGACTCTTGCTTTTCTTGGCTCTTAGTCCAGTGCTCTCTCCTGGCAGGTTTGTCACCATACCTGCTGTCATTATTTCGCCAATCACCACGTGATCTATCAGATGTGTTATCACGCTTTGAACGATCATAGTAGGTGTCAGCTCTTGATTCCCGTTCTGACCGAGAAGTTCTATGGCTCCTGTCATTACCATCAGCATGCTTATCATGATACCTCCTGTGATCATCGCGACTCTTGGATTCATGTGATGCTCCAGAGGAATGCCTGTCAGAATGCCTAACGAATTCATGACCTCTGCCTGATCTGGCATTACTTGTGTCATTCTCTAGATCTCTTAAACAATCTTTCCTTCCAGAATTCTCACTATCTTTAGTACGGCCGTCCTTGTGTTCAACTGGACTATGACTCCTCCTACGTTTAGAATTCATCTTGCACTCAGCAGCATCTACCATTGGAACAACAATTCAACAGTCAAAATAATAGAAGGCAGAAATTGAAGTTCACAATGAAGAATCATTCTTAATATCGAATACTGTCATTTACCAAACTCCATCTTTTTAAGCTGTGCTCCCGAAAAGAGAACTGTCAGTATTTACTAGAAAATTTTGCAAACATGAATTGAACCATAATTTAACGCCCAGTATGCATATCATGATTCACACTCCATGTAGGCAAAGAAAGATGTGTGTGGTGGAGAAATTTGATATTACACTATTATAATATCACAGTTCATTTTAAAACTTGAACTTATGTGGCACATATTTACTTATTTAGGTGACTCTGGAACAAGTGATATCTCGATGGTTTGAACTTTCAACTTTTCAAGGATGGTTTAAAGTAGGTATGGCCTCTTATTTTAAATGATAATAATGAGGTTATGTGTTGTACTCTTTACAACTCCTCTTTCTGTTCAGTTCGAATGAACCAACGATGAATAAGCACAGAGGAATAAAGGAAATAAACCCAGTGCTGATATTCAATAATAAGGACAATCCAAACCAGAAATTCTATCCTAGACTTCTAGTTCTAAAAAAAGGAGCATACAAATAAGGGGCATGTGGACAGAGGGACATTGCAATGGCAAGGTAAAATGGCCAATCCTCAGAATGATGAGTTTCATCTACTAAATGTTCAAGAAGGCACTAGGCACTATTTGGTAGGGCTCGACTCAGCCGAGACGTGCGTTGAGCGAGCCAAGCCCGTCAGCCCAAACGAGGTAACATCCTGGCTCAGCTCGGCTCACGCCATCAAAAGAGCCAGGCGCCCCTTCAGCAGTAGTTCAGACTTCAGTGGAGGCTGGAGTGAAGTAGCAAACCAGCGGCGGCAGGCAGGCTCAGAAAAATAATCAGGATGGATGATGAGTATTATTTGAAGTCATAAATTTACAATGGAACCAGCATATGCAATGAAAATGGTACAAAATTTAATTTGACATGGAACAATGTATGAAGAAGTACCAACAACCAGCAGGGTGCCTGTTAAAAACACAATAGTTTGCTACACCAAAATCATATACTGCCAATCACTGATTCTAAACGACGTGCAGCAAACCGCATCACATCCATGAAACTAGTTCCTGGCACAGACTAAAGCAACATATGCACTAAAATGGAAACATGTATGAATCTACGAGCTATTGGAATGTCTACGGTAAAGTACTGAATTCCAGAATCTTGATGCTATATGCCCAAACCAAAAGCTTCCACATAAACAGACCTCGATCACCAAGCATCGTAAGCAAATTTGTGAACGTATAATCCACCACAGTACCACACTGTCACACATAACCGAGGAGCAGTAACTAAGTTCATCATGTACACAAGGAATCGTCAACGCGAGAATCACTCGGCATCACCGCACGATAAGATACGAGACGAAGAAATCAACCAAGACAGGTCATCCCAAAGGCATTTCCCGGAACCACGACCCGCTCTAAGACGCAGCCCAGGCCGCGCTACACCACCAAGAGACCAATCTCAAGGGTAGGGTTAGAGAGCTAATAAGAGGGGAAGGGGGCGCTTACCCATGCCTGCGTGCGGCGGACGGGCGAAGACTCCGGAGGCGGCAGGAAGAAGGGAGGGTAGCGCTTGGGCGCGGGCGGAGAGGTGGTGCGCACGCCGGCGAGGGGCGGATCGGACGGAGACGACGGTGGTTGCAGAGGCCGGAGGACCGAGGGGGTTAGGATGAGGAGAGGGGAAGATCCCGTCTCCTTCCTCTGCAGCACAAGTTACGGATTAGGCCTCGAACGTTCTGTATTGGCTGTATTAGGCCTCACGTATTTTGTATTGAGCCTCGGACATTTTATATTAAATCAGATTGTGCTTCTCTCATTCTTTATTAGAGCGGATTGGGTCTCACATATTCTGTATTGGGCTGTATTAGGCTTCCCACGTTCTGTATTGGGCCTCGCACATTCTATATTAGGCCAGATTGGGCTTCTCTCATTCTCTACTAGATCAGATTGGGCCTCGCACATTCTGTATTGAGCCGTATTGGGCCTCACACGTTCTGTATTGTGCTGAATTGGGCCTTGCGCGTTCTGTATTAGGCCATATTAGGCCTCGCACATTAATTTTGATAAGCGGCCTCGAATCTCTAGCACGGCCGTACATGGAATTTTGCACGGTTGAGCATTTGCCTGGAATTTGTTATGAAAGTTTCACAAGTTCAACCCAATTTTGATCAAAGCATAATTTATTTTTGACCAGAGGGAATAATTCACAGTGGACATAATCTTTGCCTATCAGAAATGCAAAATTTCACCCCATGTAATGTTTTGGACATAATCTAGGTCATGTTAGAAAAAGCAGCAGGCAAATGATAGGGGCTAAGCCTATATATATCTCAGCCACCAAAATTTTGGACCCATGTATAATACTTGTGGCCTTGTTGAAAAATGATGCCTTGTTTAGCATAGTGTGGGCCTAACATCTGCATATTTGTTGTAGTAAGTGTGCACTACTTTCAGCCTTTTTAAGATTACATCATTGGGCCCTAAAAGTGTGACTTGTTTATGCACTACAGTCATTTATGGCTCAAAATTTGAAATAGCAACAAATTTCAGCCCGTCTTAATAGTTTAAGGCTGATAGCCCGTGTATGAACACCCTGGGCCTCCTATAATATTTGTTAGATTGAAAGAAGAGAGAAATTGGGAAATTACATATATGGATTGAGTTTGGCATAGGCTCCATTGGTAGGAATTCTTCAACCTGATTTTGCGAGAATCAACTGAGCTAAACGAACAAAAGTGTCACTAGGTAAACTCGAAGCGATTCACGTTTTTACACATGCGTGAAAAATCAATCAAAATACTGCTTCACACAAGAATTAGGTGAACCATATATCAAAGTCCTCACAATCTAAAAAAATACTCACCTACCATTGGGATATACCCCTCCTTCGACGCATCTTTCCTACGCGTAAAGGGTCGAGCTCTAGCACTAGGATTAGCGATCCAGTGCCACTCCTCCCTGCAAATCTAGCATCACCATTGTTCTCCAATCTCTACCATCCTCAGGTTTATTGGTTGTCCTTACCCGCATTCTCCATCAAATCCCCCCTCTAGCCTTCTTAGATTGGTCGTAGCCCTCTTCTTTCTCCCACGTTCTATGGAGGTCCCCACTCCTCACCGTAAGAGGTTGTTGCTCACCATAGGAGGAAATTTAACTATTTATCACTCTAAAAAATATTATCTGTTTAAATGTTATCCTCTATATTACAATTAATTTTTTTGTCACTCTTAACATAGTAATCTATTTTTTTTGCTATTTTACTGTCGACACAGCTACCATCTCACCTACCACGTTAGTGTCCCACGTTACAAAATGACGTGGTTTTATCGTTTTGCCCATTGATGCTATCTGCAAATGCTCTAGCTGTTCATCCCCCTCCATGCGCGCGCCGTCGCCCACTCCCTGCCGGCGCACGCCACCTCCTCCCTGTAGACGCCCGATCAAATTGGGTTGCTGTCCGGAGCAGCCCGATCGCCTAAACTGGGGTCTAAGCTGATTTTATTGTTGCTGTAAAAAACAGAACTGTGGTTTTGCTGTTTAAGGTTCTAGATTTTCTGCTTGGCAATTCGATTTGGCTAGAGTGAACTGAGTTTGATAAGGATCTCTGAATCTAGTTACTATGTATGGATATATTTTTTAATATGATTATGAACGCACTAGCAATTTACTAGCAAGAATCATAATATTGGGGAATTCGAAAGCAACATGAGCAAGAAGCAAAAATGGTTGGATTAACTAAGGGTACAGAGAATATTGTGAATTTATGATCATGTGGGCACTAGGAATTCAGCACGATTGTCGTCCATGGCAAACTCCAAGATGGTTGTGGCCATGACCACCAGGACCATCGCCCTAGCCATGGCAATGGCGACGAGCCGTCCAAGGCTCCTGTCGTCCACCTCACTTCCGTCGTCTTCGTAACCTGTCCAACAACAACGCTTGCTCGTCCAGTGAGAACAAAGACGCAACATCGGACCACGAGGTGGACCAGTAGCCGTAGCCATAGCCACAACCACAGTGGAGAACAACGCAGGAGCAGGAGGAGGAGCACGAGGTGGTGGCCGTCGCAATGGCAGCCGTGGGGGCAGCATCCACAGAGCAGACGCTGGAACATCGTCTTCGTTGTGGCGATGGATTTGGCTCTTGCCATGTCTGGCAGTCAGGCTAGAGGGAGGACACGAGCTGCCTCGGCGAGCCACGTAGCTGAATCCTAAGGAGTAGATCACCTGACGCGTTGAAAGACATTATCAAAAACAGTCTTTAACGACTAAGCTTTACTAACAGATCAATGACGTCCGTCAGTAATACACTTTTAGTAATGGACTATTTTACACGCGTCAATAACGCTGCATTATTAGTGACGGATCGTAATGTGATCCGTCACTAAAGAGGGGGCACCCCTATTAGTGACGGGTCACACTGCGACCCATCACTAAAGGGTCAAAGAACTAGTGACAGGCGGTAATTACCACTCATCACTAATGATCGACGTGGTTATTAGTAACGGGCAGTAGTTACTGCCCATCACTATATGTGCTTCCTAGGTATAAATAGGCGGGGCCAATAGTGAACCGGTCACGCTTTCATTTCACATAGAACCCTAGCTAACACTAGCCTCTCATCGCCGCCATCACTGCTTCATCGTGCCCCTCGCCCCACCGTTCCATCACGGCCTTCGTTCGTCGCGGCCTCCGTTCTGCCATCTTCCATTCCATCACGGCCTCCGTTTCATCGCCGACTCATTCTCGTCGTGCCTCTCCATTGCCAACTCATCCTCGTCATGCCTCCTCCTCCCAAGGTAAGTACCTGCATGCTTCAAGAACTTATATATGCTTATGGCTAGGGTTTGTGACTTTGTGAATATGTGAATACCATGATAATATGTGCTTATGCCTAGGGTTTGGTACTTTGTGACCTTGTGAATGTCCATGTACTTATGGCTAGGGTTTTAAATTTGTTTCTCTATTCGCTCAATGAAGAGTTAGCCTAGTACGAGGATGTGCATGAAAATTAGGCTCACTGTTTTTGTTCCTATAATTTTTTCATGTAATGATCTTATATTATATGCTCACTATTTTTGTTCCTATAGTTTTTTTATGTAATGATCTTATATTATGTGTTCACTATCATATAGTTTAATTCTTTACGTCGCTTTTTTCTTCTATATTCTTTAGGGGTAAGATTTAATTAATTAATTGTCACACACACCTATGAATTGAAATATAGCCTAGTGACGAGGAGGCCATTAAGTTGGCAGCCTAACATCTGAGAGCAATCATGTGCAATAAAATTTATGTTATGTTTATGTTGTCACTTTTAAATTTTGTTCATTACATTCATATTATTTTACTTTTTAAATTCATGTTCGATGTTACATTCATATTTTATATTATTGCATTGTGGTTATTAAATTTTATGTTCTATGTACCTCCATTATTTCATTGTACTCATTATATTTATTTTATTTCACTTTTTAAATTAATGGTCTATGTTGCATTCATATTTTATTGTGAATATGTGAATGCCATGATGAATATGATAGCTAGGGTTTCAAATTTTCTCCCATATTCGCTCAATGAAGAGTTGGCCTAATATGAGGATGTGTGTGATAATTAGGCTCACTGTTTTTGTTCCTATAGTTTGTTCATGTAATGTTCTTACACTATATGCTTACTATCATATAGTTTGTTCTTTTAAGTCGTATTTTTCTTTAATATTCTTATGGGATAAGATTTAATTAATTAGTTGTCACACACCTGTGAATTAAAATATAGCCTAGTGACGAGGAGGCCATTAAGTTGGCAGCCTGACATCTGAGAGCAATCCGTATTATTGTCTTATTTAACATGAATTAAGGTTTATACAAGTATTATTGTACTTTTTTAATCGTTGTTAAATATAACATGAATTAAAGACATAATAGAATTATTGTCGGGTTACGACATGGCATGCCTCCTAAGTGATCAATAGGGCACTTTCGTTAGACATCATGCTTTCAGCAATAGGCCCGTCGCCCCTATGGTATGTCGTTTTTCTTATTTTGTGGCTATTTTAGGGTTGATCGAACACTGCTTCATCAGATATTTTTTGGTTGTTTTGTACTGCAAGTGCTATGTGTAGATGTAGTAATCCATGCCAACAATGTAAGTACCAGCTTATGACCCTAAGTGTTGCCTTCTGAAAATCAGTCATTTCCTGAGGCGTCCCATGATACATACATTGCACATTGTATATTCTATTTATGTGGTAACAAAACTAACAAACTGGTGCTATATTATCTCACTGTTATAGTTTCTAAAAAAAGCTTTTTCAATCATCATAACATTCACGATGGTGACACTCTTGAGATATCAATAAGAGATGGCTGCACCAATATGGTTGAGGTTGAGAACTCTAGAGACACGTTATGCCTGAGTAAAGGATGATATGCATTTGTTGACTGAGTCGCTCTAGTAGAAGAGGACTTTGTGGTACTAATAATAGGAGCCCTATTGTCTGCTATAGCTACCATTTTTAATATAGCAAAGAGAAGACATCATAAGCTATAAAAGTAGATGAGAGTGATAGCAGTATCTATAATGAACTCACGTTACTTATTAGATAGACATGACTATTTTGTATATGTACTTACCGGCTTTTTTATAATGGCAGGTGAGGCTTCTACCAATGCTGAGAAGAAGGGGAAGCAGAAATCTAGAGAGGACGACACTGACTAAATGGACCAATTGAAGAACATTTATTATTTTAGCAATCATACATATATAACTCTAGCAAGAAAAGGCTCTTATACAAGACATCTCGCTAGGTTTATTCTCTGAGACTCAGTTATATGTCTACACAATCATTCTCTCGATCATCAAGAAGAAGTTGGTGGTAAGCACTTTGCACATATTACAATTGCAAACAACTACATATATGCACTTACCTCGTCTAACTAGCTACCAATAAATTTTATTGTAATAGTATTTTTTAAGGCAATATTATGAGAAGTATATCACACCTCACCTACACCAACACCAACAGACCACCCTGATTCAATTGACAACAGCAGGAAGCACAACAGTCTCAATTGCAGCGCATAAATCCACAAATAGACGGTGCTACCTATCGACTGGTTTTAGTCAATTTCTTCGAGCTGACAAGTTAGAAGTCGGCACAATATGCGCCTTTAATTTTAACATCAACAATTATACACTTGGGGCAACTATGTATGTGGTGTAAATTGTTATTGCTCACATTTGAACTTTATGGAACTTCTATGATGAAATTTTAAGTTAATATATGTGATATTAATTTGGTTCTAAAACTTATGTGATGAATTATCTATGGTATTCTGTGATGAAACTTCTATAATGTATTTGTAATATTGGATGTTGGCTGCTAAATCCTGACTTTGATTTAGTGACGAACCTAAATAATCACCCGTCACTAAAGGGTCATTGCAGGTGAACCGGCATGAACCCCTTTAGTGACGGGTGAATACCCGTCACTAATGAACTAGCTTTACTGAAGCAATAAAAGTGACGGGAGATATGCCCATCACTAATAGAGGTTATTGCCTGTCACTAATAAGATTTTCTATGGTAGTGAGATCCGATAGTGATGATAGCGGTGGATGGCATGCTGGTGGCCGAGCGGTTGTGACTGGTCGACGGCTAACCACCTTCACGACTGCTCTTGTCCATGGGAAAAATAGTAAAACCACATCATTTCACTACGTGGGATGCTGACATGGCAGATGAGATGGCACACGTGGACTATAAAATGGCAAAAAATAGGCAACTCATGTTAAGAGTGGTAAAAAATTAATTGCAATATAGAAGAAGGCATTTGAGTAGGTGTCATTCTTTAGAGTGGCAAATTGATAAATTTTCCCACCATAGGAGGTCACTGCCATCCTCATTCCCTTGTTGTTGTCGTAGAACCCCTTCATGTTAAGCCATGGGTCATCAGCCGATCACCATGACCTGCATCTATAGAAATCCCAAGCTAGGATAGCTAACGCTGGTGGCCAAGATCAGTGAACTTTGTCCCCTTATTTCTCCTCTATTTCTGCCTGCTTTATGAACACTTGTGTATTTAGCTGATGAGGATTTGTGTTGATCTGAACTTTCCTTGGAACAAAATCCCACTACCACAAAAATAGTCTTTAATGACGGAGCTTTACTGACGGATAAATGATCTGCGTCACTAATACACTTTTAGTGACAGACCATTTTGGACGTGTTAGTAATGTTGCTTTATTAGTGATGAGTCATAATTTGGCATTTCACTAAAGAGGGCACCCCTATTAGTGATGGGTTGAATTACCACCCATCACTAATGGATCGAAGAATATGTGACGGGCGGCAACTACTGTCCATCACTATTGATCCAGTGATGGGCGGTAGTTTTCATCCGTCACTAATGGCTAGATCATTAGTGATGGGCAGAAACTATCGCCCATCACTGATAATGTGTATAAATAGGTGGACGCCATCAGAACGCTTTCATATTGCACAGAACCCTAAACCCTAGCGGTCACGCGTTCTCCTCCGTCGTCGTTCCGCCATTGTTCTCCTCCGCCATCGCGGCCTCCATCGCATCGTAGCCTCCTCCACCGGTCTTTGTCTCGTCATGGCCTCCTCCATCAGTCTCCTCTTCTGTCGCCGACCCTCCTCGCCGCCGCCTCATCTCGTGCATCTTTCTCCTAAGGTCCTCCTCAACCTCCTCCTCCTCCGTTGAGGCTAGGGTTTGTTGCTTTGTGAATATATATGTTGCTTTTTGAATATGTTGATTTGTGAATATAGATGTTGCTTTGTGAATAGCTCAAAGAAGAGAAGACTATTAGTATGAGGATGTGTGTCACACACAATATTCAGTTTTGTTTATTAGGGTTTACACAGGTATTATTGTACTTTTTTTATTATTATCAAATATAACATGAATTAAGAACATGGTAAGCCTTCCAAGTGATCAACGGGGCACTTTCGCCGAACAATGTACTTTTAGTAGTATGTGGATCCCTATGGTACCGACTTATGTTCCTGACAGTTGCCTCATAAAGATCAATCATTACGTCCACGGCGGGCATCACTAGATTTATACATTGTACATTGTATATTCTATTTATGTGGTAATAAAACTAACAAACTGATATAATATTATCTTACTGTTATAATTTCTAACAAAAAGCTTTGGTGATATCAATAACATTCACGCCGATGACACCCTTAATATATTAACAAAAGATGGGTGCACTAGTGAGGTTAAGGTTGCGAGCTAGGGAGGCAGGGTATGCCTCCACAAAGAGCGACCCGTATTTAGTAAAAGAGCTGATCTAACAGAAGGGGACTATGTGGTAATAACAATGGGACAGGCCCCATTGTCTATTACGGCCAAATTTTATAATAACTTTGGTAAAGAGAAGACTGCAACAGCCATAAAAGTAGAGGACAACGATAGTAATATCTATAGCAAACTGACAATACTTAGTAGACATGCAATGCATATTTTGTTTATGTACTTAAGTTAGTTTTTTATAATGGCAGGTGAGGGTTCTAGCAATGCTGTAAAGAAGAAGGGGAAGCAGATAGCCAGGGAGGTCAACACCAACTAAATGGATCAATTAAAGAATATCTATTATTTTGGCAATCCAACAAATGTAACTCCAGCAAGGAAGGCTCTCGTGCAAGACATCTTGGCAGGTTTATCCTCTGAGACTCGGTTATATGTCTGTACAATAAATAGCTCGATCATCAACAAGAAGTCGGTGATAAGCTCTTTGCACATGTCGATGGTTAACTTGATCATCTATGCACTTGGTCTTGTCTAATTAGCTTTGTTTAAATTTTATTATTATAGTACTTTTTAAGACAGTACTGTGAGAAGTACATCACACCTCACCTACACCAGCAGACCACCGAGATTCAAGTGGCAGCAGCAGGGTCTGAGGTAGTTCTAATTGTGGAGCATAAATCCACAAATGGACGATGCTATCTAACTACTGGTTTTAGCTAATTTATTCGAGATAACGCGTTAGAATTTGGTACAGTATGCGACTTTCATTTCAACATCAATAATGGTGCAATTGAGGCTGTCATGTATGTGGTGTAGACCTGGAGTATGATGTCTTACTATTTATCTTCCTTTTTGCACTGATAACCATGGGGCATATTGTACTGATTCTTTTTTCTTCTAGGAGAAGAAGTACAGGGTGATCATAATAGAGGCTACAAAACTAGACACATACAACCTTAAGCAATTCATGGCGGATACACAGAGAGAATCTTCACATGACACTATTCAAGCTCTTGATATCGCTCTTAGGGAATATCCTAGTGAAAGTTAGAAGTTAGCCAGAAATTAAAAGTTAGAGAATGCTTTTATGGAACTTTATTTTAGCCATGCAATTTCTTCGAGATAACAAGTTAGAAGTTAATATATATGATATTAATTAATTTGGTTATGAATCTTCTGTGATAAATTGTCTGTGTTCTATGATAAATTGTCTGTGATGTGCTTTAAAATATTAGATATGTTGGCTGCAAAATCCTGACTTTGATTCAGGGTGCAGCCTAAAAACAATTATTTTTTTTTTCAAAATAACCATAATATTAGTGACGGGTGACAACAATCACCCGTCACTAAAGGACCATAACAGGTGAGCCGATAGACCCTTTTTAGTGACGGACGAATATTACCACTCGTCACTAAGTGACGGGTAAACACCCATCACTAATAATGTTACATCACTAATGCGATAAGAGTGATGGAAGACTTGCCCATCACTAATAAATATTTTTACCCGTCACTAATAGGGTTTTCTGTAGTAGTACACTTTCATAAGTTCAAAATCTAACACCATCTAAATGGTGTTCTTTTCCTTCTTTTTTGATCTATACCGATGTATCAGCAACTAGAAGACATGACAAATGAGGACACTAATCAATTTTGATGGGAAAATTTTATTTTTCTTGGCTCACATGCTGAATATGGTTTCTAGATGCTTGTATGGTCCTTAAATGTTCTTTATGTATATTAGATCAATGTGTAATTGAAGTGAAGCTTGAAATTCCTTTTCTTTTGTGCATATGTCAGTGACAAATATAATCATGTATAAATGAGTTTAGTTTTATCTGGTTCAGTTCTCTGTTGAGGATGTCAGTGACAACTATAATCATGTATAAATAGTTTAGTTTTGTGTGGTTTAGTTCTCTGTTGCGGAATGAGTTTTTGTTCAACTTGAAATGGGATGGTTCTAACTTTGATCCCATATATCTTGTTTTTCTAAAAATCAAAATGTTGAAATGACCTTCTGAACATTACTGGAAGTTTAGTTTTCAATGCAAAAGTTTAGTCCTGAAATTCGCATTTAAGTTAAACATTTGGTATGAATTTGTTGGAGTCACAAACGAGGATAAAATGGACAACTCGGGTAGAATTGTCCCTTGCGAGAATCTGGAGCTAATATAATAGCCAGACACTTTTAGGAAGTGATTCTGATTCTTCGGAGAATTTGATTCAAGGAGAATCACAATCAAAATTAGGAAGAATTAGAAGTAAAATCTGTATCAAATGGGTTCTAAGTGTTAAATGTGTATAAAGGATGGAAATTTACCACGGTACCCATCTACACACTAACAATTATACATATGCCCTTAGTACCCCACTCAAATACATCTACCCTATCTACCCTACTATATAATTGATGAAGTTGAGCGCAGTTATAGACGACCATCTATTTAATCTTAGTCGTTCGTTCACTTATGTTAAATCTCAGCCCTTCCCTAAGGCACGGGTTTGCGCAGGTAGCTGGAGAAGCGGCGCCGGCGCTGCAACCGGTGGAGGATGTTCTTAGCGGCGAGATGGGGAGGAGGGTGTCGCTGGCGGAGGTGGGCGAGGGGGCTTCCTCGTCGTCTACGGCCCTAGCGGCCACGGCGGGGGTGGATGTTGGGCTATGGGGAGGCTACGCTAGCGCTTAATTTTAAAAATTTACCCCGTTAGCCTAGGAACCATGGATGTAATGGGATCATGGATCGTTATCTTAAGCCACGAGGCGCGCTCGGACAGTGGAAGTAGAGTCGATGAACTTATATCAGTCTAATACACCTAATAGCACTATACTAATTACATGAGAAGAAGCATCACTTGTTGACGCGCAGGTCGTACAACATTTGAACAGTCTTGGACTATAATTAACCATGACACGCAGGCCATGTTATTACATTCATGTATCTTATACATTTGCAAGGCCATACCAGTCACAACATTCCTTGCAAAAACAAGTTAGGCGGAATCTAGACGTGACTGAACCAATCTCGGAACTTCTGACTCAGAGGCCCGGAACATCCAGTCGAAGGGCCCGGAACTTCTGGCTTAGGGCCGGAAGTTCCGAAATTAACCTTCTGACTCGAAATTAACTTGGCCCGGAACTTCTGAGTCGCACCCGAAACTTCCAAAAATAACTTTCTGTACGGAATTTATTTCTGTTCGGAACTTCCGGTCCAACCAGAACTTCCGAAAATAACATTCTGTATCGAAGTTTAGTTCGGCCTAGGGTCTAACCGGAACTTCAGGAAAATCCGACGTAAAAACAATAGATCTAATCTATTTGCATCACATATCACCTATATATGATCGATCCAGATCGAACACTACGCACGTAGGCTCTGATACCACTGTTGGGTTATGAGGAGGCTACGCTAGCACTTAATTTTAAAAATTTACCCCGTTAACCTAGGAACCATGCGTGTAATGGGATCATGGATCGTTACCTTGAGCCACGAGGCACGCTCGGGCAGCAGAGGTAGAGTCGATGAAGCGCGTCCTCGAGCTACTCCTCCCGGCTCTGTTCGTTCGTCGGTGATCCGGCAATAAAGACAATGCGATCCTACGATCCGGCGAACTCCACGGAAGGAAGACGAGCACCACTATTGGAGTAGTGCCTCTACGGTATCCACACGTCCGAGGACAGGATCACCTCGCGCCGGCGTGCTAGCACCACTCACGAGATCCAGGAGATCAATCACAACACTTGCAATCGAGGAGAGAAGAGAGGTAGCGGTTAGGGTTTGGTCAAAACCAACATCAAGCAGCAACCTTTTCGTGCTAACCCCACCTCTCTTTATATAGTGCCCTCTCATGGGCCTTTAATCAGTATTAAAGCCCAACAGATCTAATCTGCTCGACTGGATCCGGAACTTCTGGTTCGTTCAGAATCCAGTTTTCAGGCAGCCCAGAACTTCTGGTCCAACCGGAACTTCCGGTTCATCCAGAAGGTAGCCCGGAACTTCCGATCCAACCAGAACTTCCAATCCAACCGAAACTTCCGGTTCCTCCAGAAATCGAAACTGAGGCTAGGCCGGAACTTCCGGTCTAACCGAAACTTCCGGATGCTCCAGAACCCGGAACTTTCGGCCCTCAGCTAGAACTTTCGGTCCCCCCGATTTCTCTTGGACACAATTCTATCAGTGGACGGGTGGTGCACTGCCGCCGACGTCGAGCAAGGAGCTGGTGTTCCCCACGTGGCCAGGTTTGGGAACAGCCGGTAGGAGGTGCAAGGTCCGCGCCAACCATTTCGCCTTGCAGCTTGCGGACAAGGCGATCTACCATTTCGCCGTGCTGGTCATTTCTGAAGATTTTGTTGCCAAGCCGGTAGTGCTGACTAATCCATGAACCTTATTTAGCATGTGTGTGTTTTCTATTTTGTTTCAGCTTATCTATGCTAATCTTGTTAGGCCGGGACATAATCAAATTATCCAAAATTTGTTCACCTTGTTATTTCAGACATTTGTTTGTATCATGATCCATGGCTGTTTTTATTAAAAAAATACTTTTTTGTAAAAGTTTAGTTGTAATTATGCAGAAACGACTGTTTCAACATTTAAGCATTCGCAAGGCACCCCTTGACCGTACCTATTTTACATGGTAGCACATTGTTTTGGCACCTTGTTTGTAGAAAACGAAACTACGAAAGGCAAGTCTTACTTTTAAAAAAGATGAAACCAGCTGTTCTACATGAATCAGATGCAGAGTGGAAGTGGCCATCTGAATATTGAATTGAAGTTGAACTCCTTTCTTCAGTCTCCCTTCTGAGATTTTTTTTAACACCCTTTATTTCAGAAACCAGCCAGCGACAGGGACGTGATGAGGGAAATGGCAAAGACTCGTGAAGCCATACAGTACGTTGCATGCATCCTGAAAAAAAAAAACGTTCTTTATCTGTTAGCAGATTCAGATTATCTACTGAGACTAATTTGGATTGCATTTCCTCTTCAGATACCTAGATAAGACCATTGCCACTCTACAGATGGAGCTGGCAGCTAAGCGTAGTACACATGAGCTTCTTGGCAATGCAAATGGCATGAGCCAGCAAAGGAAGAAGGCTTTTGTTGTGATTGGGATCAACACTGCCTTCAGTAGCGCGAAGCGTCGGGATTCTGTCAGGCAGACCTTGATGCCCCAAGGTTCGTACTTTTCAATTCAATGCAACACATGGTACTGCAATGAGGCATGATTATTCCCTGCAATTACTAGCTTAATTTATCGAATTTCTTATTTGTAGTTAGAAGCAATTCAGAAGACCATGTGTTTAAACAAGTAGGATGATTGCTAGCAGCTAACAAGGAAATAGAAAAGAAATATACAGAAGTGCAGAACTAATTAGATAGGGTTATTTATCATCATATAAGCCTAATTGTAAAATAAAACTATTGCGGCCATACCTTTTCCACCTCTGCATAACTTTCTGCTAAATTTGAGCCTTTTCACTAGAATGTATTTTGACGTTCTCCTGTACTCATTGCTTGTAAGAGTAAGAATAACAGCATATTCTCCCACTGATATTTTCAGGTGAGAAACTCAAGAAATTCGAAGACGAAAAGGGAATCATCATTCGATTTATGATAGAGCATTCGTAAGATTATTTGCACTATGTTTCAATTACCCATAATCAAACAAAGATTTTTTTAAGCATGTATGTTCCACTTTATGCAAAAAAGTACATGGTGAACCAATGACTAGATTTGAAATTACACAAGGACTGAAAACCTCTGTTGTTTGTATAGGAAGTGTATTAAAAGCTCATACTGCACAAAAATTCTTTTGTGTTTCAAAAACTCTTGCCAAGGAGTGTTGTACATTTTATGAAATTCTATTACTTATTTGTCAATCTACCCTACTCTATAATGCACCAAATCTAATTACTCGTCATCACTCATCTGTTAAATTACAGCTATTCATCACTTATTTATTAAATCTCAGCCATTCATCATTCATCTGTTATTTTCCAGAAAAAGATTTAACATTTTTTAATAGATGAGAGTTGAATGACTGAGATTTAACAGATGAGTGATGACGAGTAATTATATTTGGTGTATTATAGAGTGGGCATCTTGTTCTTATGCTTCTTTTTCTTTCTAGAAAATGATAAGGAATCACAAGCTCAGAGAAAGTGGGCAAGGCTAGCATCAGACGTATGCTCTCGGGATTAAGGAGGTATCTTGACATTCACTACTATTACTACCAATTTCCAAATGACTTTTTTTCTCAAATTTTATCAAACTGACTCCTATATCTCATAAAGAAGACAAGATCCTATATCTGCATTGCGTTATTGTTTTTTCTTTTCATCCCAAGTACTAGAGTCAAGATGACAGAAAACATGTTAAAGGTAAGGATGGAAGTAGTAATATGAAGAGCATAAAACTTGTTAAACAGATTGAGATCGAATGTATGTGTCATCAAGAACTTCAGCACCGAACATTATTTTCTTTGTAAGCAGAACTGCGAATTTGTGGTTAGTTAGGCATAATTTTAGATTTTAAATGGTTTGCACTCACATTTTATTGTTCCCTAACAGTACAAAAGATGCATGTTTTTACCTCAATGACCAAAGCTCCCGGTAAAATCATCCTTTAGAAATCTGTACATGTAAGTTGGTAGTGAGTATGTCAGACAGATTACTAAAATTCTGAAGAGTCGAGTTATCATGTTGATATCCACGTCATCTACATCTTTGCTGGAAGGTTAGGGAGCAATGTCCTTTTTGTTGTTATACGTGCTGCCAGAGCTTGTTGCTACAGTTGGTAACACATATCTTACTTGCAGACATGTTCACATGCATGCTAGAATTGCAAAGCTCCTATAAATGTGACCAGAGAGATTTCATTTCTTCACAATATTTGAAGCCAGTCACCGGTGAATCTCAACTCTTGTAATTAATTGAAGCAAAAGATAATAAATGAGTTGTCATTTGACAATATGTGTGCTTTGATGCTTTATTGATTTTTTTCATGGTTTATTCCACAATATGTTTCTATAGTGGAATATGCTGCATGCTATTAAAATATAAAAAATCTTGTTTTTTCATAATAAATTTCTTAGAGCTTTATATATATGATATGTTACTCTTCTGATTAGTATAACCGTATAAAAATAAGATTGTTTGGGTGCTCTTTGCTAATTAAATTTGCTATGCTACTCTTTTAAGCATATTTTCTATAAATTTAATAATATAGTAACTTGTCGTCGATCTCTTTTGGTGTGAATCTTAATTTATCTTATTATTCGCTTCAAGTTCAACATATTTATTGTTTTTTTAATTTTAACCATAGCGTTAACACGGAGACACTACTAGTTGTGTATGTTAGCAATAATATTTCATTTGGAAGGTACAACTAAATGCAAAAGGATAAACCCAAAGTCTATGCTTGAGAGTCATCGGCTGCCACATGGAAAGAGGCTCCTGGTTAACGCTACCGCTAGGTAAACGCGATTACTAAGCTATAGTCTGTCGGCCGTCGCCGACCGTTTTGGTTCAAATTTAGATTTGAATTTGAAATTTTAAAAAATCCTATAAATATTAGTATGATTTATGATGATTTTTGGTGAATTTTGCTTTAAAAAAATAGATTTGCAATGGTTTTGGAGCACAACAAGATTGATCAAAAAGAAAAAAATTGGTCCTAGCCTAATAGTTGCTATTTTTGGGGGGTTTTATTTTTCCAAAAAATAATATTACTAAATTTGTAGTTATCTACCATTTAATACGACCCAAAAAATAAATATCATACCAACTATTTCTATTATTATATTATAAGTTTCTTTACATTTCTAGATTTTTTCATATTTGTTTTTGTTTTTTTGTTTTTTTCTATATTTTCTATGTTTTTTCTAATTTTTCAATATTTCTAAAAACTGAATGGTTTTTGATGTAAAATAGTCGGTTACCATGGCTAACTGATCTTTAGCGACATCGATAACCGGTGGTTACTACTCAGTAACTACTCGATAACCATTGCAAAATGAGCGATTATCAAGCCAAACCAAGCCGTAATCATTTGGTTTAAAATTTTGTATTCAAAATATATATCGGATTTGAATTTTTAGTGGTTTATCTTTATTACTACCGGTCCAGCTAGAGATGCTAACCCTGATCCTGAGTCCAATACCCAACAAAGTGGATCAACTTATGCACAAACTGATGGAGTAGAAAAAATAAACCGGAGAACAATCACTAGCACAGACCAAAATATGTCCATTTTTCTTTTTTTCTCTGATGAACTTGTAGTAGTACTGGTGGAGTTTCTCTTCGGGTGACCATATGTGAAGAGTATATTAGGTACTTGTAGTAGTAATTTTTCCTTTAATTTATTCTATAAGTAAAGTATAATATTAAGCAATAAAAGTAACATGACCATCTTATACCGGTAAAAAAAACTACACGTGAATAATGGTACGATGTAGATATGCATACTTGTGTTAAGAAAGAATGTTAGCTAGATATTTCTTAGAAAAATACCAACTCCTTTCGCTCCATAATGAGATGGAACTAATTCAATTTTTATTCTCTTGATTATTTCTCTTAAAACCATCACGGCCAGCACTCGTCGGCGGATTAAAAACTCGATATGTGATTTTTATGCGCCTGTGACTGTGAGGCATCGACGCCGTGGATTAGCATCCCCTTGGTCCGTGTTGAATAAAAAAACCCGGTTTTTTCATCTAACCACCTATCAAAGCAGTGCGTAGTCGATGGCAATCAACTCATAATTCTACCAAATAACGGTTAAGAAACAAAAACATGAAAGTGATGGAGATTTGATAATTTGACAATCAAAAGTTTTTGTTATCTAATTATCTGCCACTTTTTATCACATTTGTAAATGATGTGTGGGCTTGAGTGGCTAATAATCGAAGCTATTTTTTGAAGTGATAAATCATTAAGTATTCTATTTTTTAAAAATATATATATAAGGGTGTGTTTGGTTGGATGGCTTTAATTAAATGGGAGATAGTTATTTAGGTTTTAAAGTGTTTATTGAGCGGCCGTGTGGACGAGGCCACTATCAGAAGAAATATTTCTTAAATATACCAGCGTAGCTTATAGCGTACGGGCACCGCTGTTCGCAAGTCGCCCGGTACAGACACCCCACTCCATGCGCAGCCCTGGCTTCCCGTCGTCACCGTCGAGTGCAGAGCATGCTATCATGAGCGCCGCAGCTCCCCAGGGAGCGTGCCACGGCCACCCCTAGAGCGCTACTGCTGTAGGCCCCCACGAGCACTACTGCTCCCTGGCCGACCAGGGAGCAGGCTTCCACTGCCACACGCGGAGCAGTGTAATGATTCGTCTCGAAATCGAAAATACCATCGAAACAGGACGAGCCGAGACATTATCGAAGGCGAACGAAATTCAAAAGTAAATCATTCCATTCGACAGTAGTTTTATTGCAGACCTGCTTATTACACCATTTAAGTCTTACATAGCTGCATTTAGAGGCATACCTCACAACGGGCAGGCATTACAAAGATCCAGCGGAAGCAATAACATCACACACGCAAGCATAAACTACTGTCTAAAACTTTTACTTGGGGACTAGACCCGAAACCATAATCTTGTAGGTCTTCAACAGCAACATCTTCACCTTCATCTTCGTAATTCTCCTCGTCTTCGGGAAGATAAGCAAACTCTGGGGGTGGGGTAAAAATTGATGGAAATATGCCCAAGAGAATTCTAGGGAAACCAGAAGTTCTGGCCTGAGGCCGAAAGTTCCGGATTCTGGTGCATCCGGAAGTTCCGGTTAGACCGAAAGTTTCGGGCCAGCCCAGTTTTGGTTTCTGGAGGAGCCGTAAGTTCCGATTGGACCGAAAGTTTTGGGCTGCCTTCTGGACGAACCAGAAGTTCTGGTTAGACCGGAAGTTCCGGGTCCAGACGAACAGATTAGATCTGTTGAGCTTTAGTACTGATTAAAGGCCCATGAGAGGGCACTATATAAAGAGAGGTGGGGCTAGCACAAAAAGGCTACTGCCATTGCTCCTGGCTATTGATTCGATCTAACCCTAGCCACCACCTCTCCTAGCTGCACCGGTTGTAGCGATCTCTCTCCTAATCTCCCGCGCGGTACTAGCATACCGGCGAGAGGTGATCCCGTCCCTGTACGTGTGGATACTGTAGAGGCACCGCTGCTACATCGGTGCTAATCTCCTTCCGTGGAGTTCACCGGATCGTAGGATCATGTTGTCTTCATCGTCGGATCACCTACAAACGAACGGAGCCGGGAAGAGCAGCTCGAGGACGCGCTTCATTGACTCTACCTCCGCTGCCCGAGCGTGTCTCGTGGTTCGAGGTAACGATCCATGATCCTATTACACGCATGGTTCCTGGGCTAACGGGGTAAAATTTTGAAATTAAGCGCTAGCGTAGTCTCTCCATAACCCAACAGTGGTATTAGAGCCTACGTATGTAGTGTTCGATCTAGATTGATCACATATAGGTGATATGTGATGGAAATAGATTGGATCTATTGTTTTTCATCGGATTTTCGGAAGTTTCCGGTGAGACCCGGAAGTTTCGGGCCATAATAAACTTCGATACAAAATATTATTTTCGAAAGTTCCGGTTGGACCGGAAGTTCTGGGTCTGAAAGTTCCGGTTGGACCAGAAGTTTTGGACAGAAATAAATTCTGAGTCAGAAGGTTATTTTTGGAAGTTCCGGGTATGACCCAGAAGTTCCGGGCTAAAATAAATTCGAGTCAGAAGGTTGATTTTATGAAATTCTGGCCTTAAGCCAGAAGTTCCGAGCCCTTCGACCGGAAGTTCCCGGCCTCTGAGCCGGAAGTTTCAGGCTTGGTTCAGTCACGTCTAGCCTAACTCATTTTTGTAGGGAATGTTGTGACTGGTATGGCCTTGCAAATGTATGAGATGTATGAATATAATAATATGGCCTACGTGTCATGGTTAATTACAGCCCAAGGCTGTTCAAATATTGTACGACATGTGCGTCGACATATGATGCTTCTGCTTATGTAATTAGTATAGTGCTATTAGGTGTAATAGACTAATACAGGTTTATAGAGGCCTGCAGCGTGATGACCCGAAGGACAGGAACCATGAAGATGAAGATCACCATACAAGAGGGCCATACTATGTCACAGATAATATGATTGTCTGTAATGTTTACTTATGTTTCTATCATACTATTCTTTCATTTTCCGTGTGTGGTAGGCATCGTTACCGTGTTAGAATATTTTTCCTCAGAAAATTAAGTATTGATGCTCCTTCGAATAGCTGCACCTATAAAGGTTTTGATCATTATATAGTGGGTCTGCCAAAGCAGGGTGCCATATTTTATCTCAATCAGTTAGGGTGGATGTCGGACACCACATGCATAGTATTGGTTTGCTTAACAAAGCTATCAAAACGGTTTTGGGCTTTGGGGCATGGAGTTAGGAGTCGGACATTGGATGTTACCCCAACGAACAAGAGTCACATAGGATATGATTAGCAAGTGTTGCTTACCTATGTCACTAATCTTCTAGAAGTGATGCCAAAGCTCACTAGGAGTTAGTTGAATATGGATCCTGTCCCACAATGTGTTGTTAGAGAGAAAGCGATCATTTTACATATTGTGGCACATCTTTTATTTGATAGAAGGTTAATATAGCATAGTGCTGAACCTTGTATTTTGTTGTAGATCATGGCATCTACTGCAAAGAACACTTTTATTTTTAATCTACGATCTATTCTTAAGAGAGAGAAATTGTCTAGAACAAATTTTATTGACTGGTATAGAAGCTTGAGAATTTGTTCTCAAGTAGGAGAAAAAGGACTATGTTCTAGAGGAACCCCACCCTGATGAACCAACGGATGATACACCACTTGCTGATAGGTGGGCTTATGAGAAGCACGCCAATGATTCAGTTGATGTCAGCTGTCTCATGCTTGCTTGCATGTCCTCTGAGTTTCAGAAGTAATATGAGGACAGGGATGCCTACGATATGATCATGAGACTCAAAGGCATGTTTGAGAACTAGGCGCGGACTGAGAGGTATAATGTCTCAAAGTTCTTGTTTACGTGCAGGTTAGCCGAAGGCAGTCCAGTAAGTCCTCATGTGATCAAGATGATTGGTTACGTTAAGAACCTGGAAAAACTCGGATCTAAACTTGATACAGATTTGGCCAATGTGATTCTTCAGTCGCTCCCTGCGAGTTTCGAGCCGTTTATTATGAATTTTCATATGAATGGCATGAAGAAAACCTTGGCTGAATTGCATGGGATGCTCAACACAGCCGAGGAAAGCCTTAAGAACAATCCTAGTCATGTGATGATGTTTCAATAGGAAAATAAGAAGAGAAAGCATAAGGGAAAGGCTAAAGCTCCAGATGCGATCTCAAGTTCTAATCTGCTTGACTGGAAAGTCCAAGTCGGGCCTCACCATCTCTGACACTTGTCACCACTACCATAAGCCTGGCCATTCGTGGAGGAATTACAAGTTGTACTTGGAAGAAAAAAAAGAATGGAAGTATGACTTCCGCTTTAGGTATAAATGTTATTGAAATTTATCTTGCTACTCGTCCAAGTGATTCATGGGTATTTGATACCGGATCAATGATTCACACTTGCAAATCATTGCAAGGGCTAAAAAGGACTAGGAAGTATGCAAGAGGCGAATTAGATGTTCGCGTCGGTAATGGTGCAAAAGTTGCTGCGTTAGCCATCAGCGTTTATTCTTTGTCGCTACCCTCAGGATTAGTTTTGCAATTGAATAATTGTTATTTTATTCTCGCCTTGGACAGAAACATTATCTTTTCGTCATGTTTAGAGGAAGACGGTTTTGAATTCGTAATAAAGAACAAGTGTTGTTTGATATTTTCGAATGGTATGCTCTATGGTGTTTGTCCATTATTGAATGGATTATATATTCTGAATCTTCCATTATTGAATGGATTATATATTCTGAATCTTGAGGATACACATGTCTATAACATTAATACGAAGAAACCTCGACTCAATGATTTAAATCCTACCTATGTCTGGTATTGTCGTTTGGGTCATATAAATGAGAAGCGCATGCAGAAGCTCCATAGAGATGGGCTTTTGGAGTCATTTGATTTTGAATCATTTGACACATGTGAGTCTTGTTTGCTTGGCAAGATGACTAAAACGTCTTTCACTGGTCGAAGTGAGAGGGCAAACGAGCTATTGGCCATTGTACATACTGATGTATGTGGACCAATGAGTTCTACAGCCAGAGGTGGTTTTCAGTACTTCATAACTTTTACCGACGACTTTAGTAGATATGGTTACGTCTACTTGATGAGGCATAAGTCGGAATCCTTTGAAAAGTTCAAGGAATTTCAGAATGAGATACAAAATCATAAAGGAAAGATAATTAAATTTCTATGATCGAATTATGGAGGTGAATATTTGAGCCATGAGTTTAATGATCATCTAAAACAGTGTAGAATTATTCCACAGCTGACTCCACCTGGCACGCCTCAATGGAATGGGGTGTCTGAGCGGAGGAACCAAACTTTGTTAGACATGGTCTGGTCGATGATGAGTCAAACTGATCTTCCATTGTCTTTCTGGGGATTCGCTTTAGAAACTGCTGCTTTCACGTTAAACAGAGTTTCATCTAAATCTGTACAGAGGACACCACATGAGATATGAACTGGAAAGCGTCCCGGGTTGTCTTTTCTAAAGATATAGGGTTGTGAGGCCTATGTAAAACGTTTGATGTCTGATAAGCTCACTCCCAAATCTGATAAATGCTTCTTTGTGGGATATCCTAGGAAAAACAAAGGATATTACTTTTATAACCGGGAAGAAGGCGAAGTGTTTGTCGCCAGAATGGTGTTGTTCTGGAGAAAGAGTTTCTCTCGAAAGGGGTTAGTGAGAGCATGGTGCGACTCAAAGAGGTTCAAGAACCACTAGAAAGTTTTTCAGCTCCTACTGAACCGCAACTCGATATACAAGATGTTGCAGACCCTGTTGCCGAGACACCAGCGCCCCGTCGATCAGAAAGGTTGAGTCGTGCGCCCGAGCAGTTTATGTTTCTAACCACTAGGCAGCGTGACATATTATTGTTGGACAATGATGAACATAAGACCTATTCGGAAGCGGTGATGTGACCAAACTTTGAGAAATATCTTGGGGCCATAAGATCCGAGTTAAAATCCATGCGAGAGAATCAAGTTTCGAACTTGGTCGATCCACCGATGGTGTAAAAACTATTGAGTGTAAGTGGATTTTTAAGAAAAAGATAGACGTTGATGGAAATGTTCACATCTATAAGGCACGATTGGTGGCGAAAGGTTTCAAGCAGATTCAAGGTGTTGATTATGATGAAACGTTTTTGTCCGTCGCAATGCTAATGTCTATCCGGATCATCCTAGTAATTGCCGCATTTTATGACTATGAGATATGGCAAATGGATGTCAAGATGGCTTTCCTTAATGAAAACCTAAGTGAGGATGTGTACATGACACAGCCTGAAGGTCTTGATGATCTAGAGAATGGTAGGAAAGTTTGCAAGCTGCAAAGGTCCATTTATGTGCTGAAGCAGGCTTCTCGAAGTTGGAACCTTCGTTTTGATGAGGTAGTTAAAGGGTTTGGCTTCATCAAGAACGAAGAAGAGTCTTATGTTTATAAGAAGGCTAGTGGGAGCTCACTTGTGTTTTAGGTCTTATATGTAGATGACATATTATTGATCGGAAATGATATTCCTATGCTAGATGCTGTCAAGTCTTTGTTAAGAAAAAGTTTCTCAATGAAAGATCTTGGAGAGGCAGCATATATTTTGGGCAAAAAGATCTATAGAGAAAGATTAAGAAAGCTAATTGGATTAAGCCAAAGCATGTACATTGACAAGGTATTAAAGCGGTTCAATATGCAGAATTCTAAGAAAGGTTTCCTACCAATATCACATGGTATTTCTCTGAGCAAGAGTCAGTGTCCTTCCACACTTGATGAGCTGGAGAAGATGAGTGCAATCCCGTATGCCTCCGCAATTGGATCCATCATGTATGCCATGCTTTGTACACGCTCAGATGTTTTTTATGCTCTAAGTGTTATGAGCAGATATCAGTCAAACCCGGGTGAAAGACATTGGACGGTAGTAAAGAGTATCCTTAAGTACTTGAGAAGAACTGAGGATATGTTCCTAGTTTTTGGAGGTGATGAGGAGCTCGTTGTAAATGGTTACACCGATGCAAGCTTCCAAACTGATAAGGATGATTTGCAATCGTAGTCTGGATTTATGTTCTGCCTCAATGGAGGCGTAGTGAGTTGGAAGAGTTCCAAGCAAGAAACGGTTACAGATTCAACAGCTGAGACCGAGTATATTGCAGCTTCTGAAGCTGCAAAGGAGAGGCAGTTTTGATCAGAAAGTTTGTTTCTGAGCTGGGTGTTGTCCCTAGTACGTCCAGTCCAGTGGACCTCTATTGTGATAATAGTGGTGCCATTGCACAAGCCAAGGAGCCTAGGTCGCACCAGAAGTCTAAGCACATACTGCGGTGCTATCACCTCATCTGTGAGAATATAGATAGATGTGATGTGAAGATATGCAAGGTGCACACAGATTTGAACATAGCCGATCTGTTGACGAAGCCTCTCTCACAGCCCAAGCATGAGGTGCACTTGAGCTCTATGGGTATTAGATACTTGCGTGAGTGAGTCCAGTGTATGTTAGAGAAAGTGTCTTGTCTATGCTAGTGTATATTTGGATAATTGGTTATCTTGTTCCTTGAATAAATATCTTTTACATTGATCAACAAGTGTGTGACTTATTTGTGAAACTCTCTGTGTTACGATGTTATTATAAACGATCCATAATCTCATATCGTCATGTAGGATAGTGGTGATTTATAGATTAGCACATCTGTCTGATTGATGATCATATTTCATAGATCATTGACATGGAGATGTCAAATCAGTGATGTGGACTCATGTTGGTGAACATGGAGTTGTATAGACCTACTTTGAGATACTGCTGAGATTATTATTTTAAAAGTGCCATCAGTTGTCATCTCAAATGGTGTACCTGTAGAATTCTTAGACCTAAGATCGTCATTGATTCTAGAATGTGTAGTAGCACACTTAGGGGCTTTCAAACGCTATTCCGTAACAGAGTAGTTATAAAGGTTGCTTTCGGGTGTGTCACGAAACATGTCGTGAGATGTGAGCGGTCAAGATAGAATTTACCCCTCCTAAATAACGAGAGAGACGTCTCTGGGCCCCTCGAGGTAGTCGGATTAGAAAGTACATACCCATGCCATTATGATCAAAGAGTTAATCATGATTGAATCCACTACTTGATCGAGTGAAGTGTCGAGCTATCAACAAAGGTGGCACGAATCTCGCCTTGAGTTTGACTGATGTCGTGTGGTAAAGGGATTGGTGCGTGAGTATATCAAGGTTCAGAAAGTATGATTTTTACTTTGTATGCTTTCGGGGGTCAATAAGTGCTGCTAGGTACCGCTATTGATCGGCGATTCGAAAAGGGTTTCCAGGTAGCGGCCGTTTGTATATGAACCTATCAGGTCGCACGCTTAAGAGGATGTGATTTAAAGCTTGCAAGAATTGGCTCTTGTGCAAGTGGGAGATTGATGGAAATATGCCTAAGAGAATTAGGGACTTTATAAATGAAACCTCGAGCCACCCCGGTGATTCCATATCTATCGGTAGTCGGACTATCCTATACCCGCTAAGTACTAGCCGAGGGGCACCTCTCATATACCCACAAGATTGCACGAAGTTGTGCTAATGCTATTTTCCAAGGAATCGGTCCTTAACAACTTTACAATAAAAACAATCTCATTTCAACACAACACATTAACAAAATCAATATCATCACACAATCTACATTTAGTCATTTTGTTTTAGTATGAGTGTGTGAGTGTGTGTAGTGCACCTAGTTACAAGGAATATGCTAAAAGCAATTAAAAGAATAATGTAAAACCATGGATGCAATAGTAATTCTTAAATTGACAATGTAATATATGGTATTCAACAACAAGAAGGCTGAGTTGCAAAGTTTAGGTTTTAGTTGTCATAATTGCGCAAGCAATAGACTATTAGTGTACGTGAGTACGTAACCTAATCATGCAAATATAAGTTTAAAAAACATCATATGCATTTCATAGGTTCAAGAATGTTCAAAGGAAGACTTATCTTGGGATGGGTCAAAATCGGGTTCTTCAGCTAGGTGGTCTTGAGAAGCGTCGGCGTCGGAAGCTGTACCGCGATAAGCACACAATAAAGAAAAGCAAATAAGAAAAAATTACAAGTTTAATTTAAATAGTGCCAAAATAAACTTGGGGTTTTTAGAAAAATTTTGGTTCTAGAATGGAGTCATTTGGAGCTAAAATAGATTTTTTAGGATTTTCTAAAGTTTATTCTACTTTTAGAAAATAGGAAAGGATTATTATTTAAATGGGCCGAATTAGATAATATTCCAGAAATTATGAAACTACACTCTGCAGTTTGGGCCAGACGGTTGGCCTGATGGACCGACCGCGGCACACGTGTAGTGCACGCGCTCGTGGGCCATGCGGCCCATTCGGCCTGGCATGGCACCAGCGTGCGGAGGCACGCGTGATGGCGCCGACATGCGAGCCACGCGTGGCGGCCGTGGTGCAAGTGCGCGTAGGGGCGCATGGCCATGCGCAAATCACGCGTTGCCATACGGCTGACGCGGGTCGTAGCCTTGGTGGCTGGCGGGTAGGGCCAGCGCCGTCAGCGGCTAGCGTGCGAGGAACGGCATGCAAGACCGGCCCGTGGCGCTTCTGGCGAGTGGACCCCACATGGCAGCGACAGAAAACAGAGGACAGCTTTCTGCCGAAGGTAGAAGAAGACAATGGACGGCCAGAACTTCTCTAGCGCATATCTTCTTTGATCTAGCTCGGATGGCCATGAAAATTTAACAGAATATACAAGAAACTACTATGAACACATCCTACGGTTGGATTTTAAAATATATGCATGGTTTCTCCGAAAACTAAAAGGGGGTAGAACATGAGATGGCCGCTACACGGGACGACGACGAAGCTCCAGTGATGAATGGGGTCACTTTTCACCAGATTAGGGTCCCCAGGAACCGGTTTGTGGAGCTCGATCAGTGAAAGGAGCTTCGGTATGGCCTCGCGATGAGAGACCCGAACCGAGGTGACCGGTTCTCGCCGCCGGTACGTTCCAGAGTGCAACTCATGGTACTAGGGTTGGGAACACAGTGTACATCATCTAGATATGCTATGAGAATGAGGAATCGAAGGGAGGTGGAGAAGAATGAGAGCTCATCGACGATGGCAGAGTGGCGTCGCTTCCCTGGTGGCGCTAGGGTTTTGGTGGAGGCGGCTGGGTACGGAGCAATGGGGAGGGCGGTGGCAATTTATAGGGGCGAAGGAAGCTTCAGGAAGAAGGGAACCAGCAGCAATGGCTTGGCACGACACGGGGACAAAGTGACATCGGTGGGTTGGTGGCCGGTGTGGCGGTGCTTGACTGCACGGTCTTGGCAGGACTTGACGACCGGAGGGGTCATGCATATGGCATGACGGCTCGACGCGAGAAGTCTGGCGCGAAGGGAGTGGGTGGCGCGGCGGCGTGGTCCCGGTGTGGGCTTGGTGCGGTCGGACGGCGCGTGGGCGTGAACGCGGCACAGGCGGCGCGATGATGCATCGGTGTGGACGAGCCAGTGTGGGCGGCACGGTGTGGGCGGCGCAGGCGGACACAGGCGCCGGCGCAGGTGGCACGGCGCGCTGGCATGGCGGCGCGGCGCGCTGGCGTGGAGGCGTGGCACGTGGCACACCGGGGCTCGACCGGCGCAACCGGCGTGGCTAGGCGCACGAACGTACAGGCGAGGGGGAGCACGGGCAGCACAGCGTGCTGGGCACAGCCGGCGCAGGTGGCGCAGCAGCCTGGTGCCCAACGACCGGTGCAATCGGCGTTGCTTGTTTGCTTTGCAGCCGGATGCACAGGGGCTGCAGGAAAAGAGAAAAGAAGAAAAAGAAGAAGGAAAAATAAAAGAAAAGGGGATAAAGAGAAAGGTTGCACTTTGAAGGAAGAGAAGAAAATTTTGAATTTGAATTTGAATTTTGAAAATAGGCAGGAGACTCCAGATTTTCCTTGGCATTTTCATGAAGGAATCTTTTTTATAGACTTTTGGAGATGAAGGCTAATCACTTTGGATTTGTCTTTCTTGGTTCTAGATGTATATACATGTATATATGTGTGTGAACTGTTTATTTGAATTTGAATATTTATGTTAACGTACTTGGTTATCTAGGTTTAGGATTTGATGTTTGGATTAGGAAAGGATAGATGGGTTGTACTATGAATAGTATTTTTGGCATTGAATTAGTAGGTTCGACTTAGGGCTTATTTAGCTCTAAGGTGTGAATTCGGAATGGGAGAATAGGAAGCCTAACTCGAGACTCGATTTGAATTTGAATACTCGAGATTTAAGGTTTTGTTTTGGAAATTTTGCATTTGAAAAGATAGAACTTTTTGGGTGGGGAATAATGTTTTCGTATTCGGAATAGTAATTACCCTTTTATTTCGAAAGAAATTTTGGAATTCAAATATTGTTTCGAGTTTCAAATATGTTTTTAAACTTATTCGAGAAAACATATTTTACAAGCAGACCCTTCACTAGGTGAATCGCCTAGGGCCCAGAAAATTTAGGGGCCCCAAAATTATATATACATATATACTAGATCTATTAGAACTTAAGATTTAGTGTTGTAGCTCAGGATTTGAGCAAATACTTCGTTAAAAATTGGATATAAAGAGTTACATGTGTTCAAAAATATATTTAGTTTTTTCTTAGCTCAAAAGGTATGAAGTCATTGGATAATATTGAATTAAGAAAATTTTGTGTTAAATTTGTGAAAACTTTTTTCTTAAAATAGATCATATGATGTTGATCTTGATGATCTTTGTTTTAAAATAAGAGTCTTATAAATGACTTTGCCAAATTATCATATGTCTTCTATTAATTTTTTTGAGTTTGTTAGAGATGTAGATTGATATCCAAATGTTTTAATTGTTTATCGAATATTATTTACTATACTTATGACTGTGACATCAGCTGAAAGAAGTTTTTCAAAGTTAAAATTATTGAAAAACTATTTAAGATTAACAATGTTACATAAAAGATTGAATGGTCTAGTCACTTTATATATAGAAAAAACTATCTTGAATCGGATTGATATAGATATTATTATCGAAGATTTTGTATCTAGAAATATAAGAAGATATCACTTTCGGTAACTAATATAGCCATGAGCCCATAATTGACTTGTTTTTTTGCTTTTGCAGGTGATTCAAGATGGATTATGATTCTACTTTAAGTGCTTTGACTAATGCAAAATCTATTATTATCACGGATTAATATTATGCATTATAGATATACTAAAAAATTTTATAATTAATATAAAAATATTATTCTAAATTATGTTGACAAAAGATCGAAGGGTCTTTAATTTTTTTCGCCTAGACTCTCCAAAATGCTAGGAACGGCCTGCGCGCCACAGGCTTCTGCTGCCACGTGCGAAGGCTGCAGGCTTCTGGCTCCATATATGTTTAATCTTATTGTTACCTACGCGGCAAAATCTTTGGGGATGATGAGCAGCGGCTATAAGCATGCTAATCCCAATAGAATTGAACTTATTCACGGGGTTATTAAAGCATCCCTAACCCATTTTTTATAGGTAGTTTCTAGAGAGGATAGAGTACAATTAATTTAGTTTTAGATCTAACCATCTTAATGCATAGTTTCTATAGTAATTCCTATGTAGATTAAAAATTAATAACTTCATGCATACACCATAAAGAAAGGTTGATGTACTGTGAAAAGCAACCATATAGCTATATATATATATATATTAATTATAGCAACTCATAAACAATATTACTCACAGTAGTTCATATTTATATTGAAACATATATCAACCATATATCAAACGATAACCTACTTCATCCTTTGTGATTCTCCTCCTGTATGATTATTCTGTCCAGCTAACCCAGTATCAAGATGAGATATAGAGCAGCGGCGCCATACTCGAGCAACTCTCAGTTGGTAGCAAGCGTCAAAAGAGATTGCGTAATGCTGACTTGCACATCACGCCAAACAAAATAACAAAAAAAGCATTTAGATATCACACATCATTACAGCAATGGAACTTACAGCATCTATCTGTGTTCAGGCATAACAAAATCAATCCAGGAAAACACCAGGTGGCTAACAAGAGCACAAATGCACATAATCTCAGAAGTATGTGTTGATGTCATATAAGATGATGTTCCAGCATTCATTGCTTTCTAGATGGAACAATCTGACCAGGAATGGACTGTTTTCAAGATTGAGTTCTTACAGTATGCATGCTTATGATTCTGTAAGGCTAGTTGCTCATGTTTTGAACAATTTTTGAGTGAAGGGAATGCAGTATCTTTTTCTGCTCTGCCGAGCGGACAGGCGTAGGGATGAAAACGAATGGGATATAGACGGATATTAGTGATATCATATTCTTTTTCATATTTTTTTTCGGATTCAGATACTCTAGATACGGATACAGAAACAGATATTATTAGATACGAATATGAAGCAGATATAGAGCAGATATGAATACGGTTACGGATCTTTATCGAAAAAAATTTGTCTAGTAGATAATAAGCATTCTCCAAATTTAGAATTTTTTTGAATTCCAAAATCTTTTAAAAGATCCTATTTCTTTTTAAAATCTTAAAAAAATATAACATTCACTATAGGAAAACAACTCTTTACCGAGTGCCTAGCTCTTTGCCGAGCGTATTTTTTCGGGCACTCGACAAAAAAGATTGTTCGCCAAGTGTATTTTTTCGAGCCTATATGATATTTATAACTTGGTTTGAGCTTAAAATTTTTTTCTACACTTAAAATACAACATATCTTATTCTATGTAAAAATTTTGCATTTTTCTAGGTACGGTTGCTATTTTTAATTCATTAAGTATTTTTCTAGGATTTAAATTAAAATAGGTGAAATTTGAACTATAGGTGCTTGAAATAATGAACCAAAATTTTTAGACAAATCATATTCATGTTTTTGAGTCCATTTCTAGTTCTTATCCAAAATTTTGAAAAATCTAGGATGCGACACTCGATCGGCAACGCAGAGCTTAATGGTTTTTTAATTTAAAAAAATCAAATGAAGTCTGAAAAACACAAGACCTATCATGGTGTTATGATATAATACATAGATACTGTGATAAAAATTTAAAAATATTTTGAGAAAGTTATTACGTACGATGTTAAGAAAGTGAGAGATTCTGAGAGGATGAATTAGGAAAAAGGAATGGTTTGGGTTTAAAAGCAAATCGATGATTAGATCTTCATTTAAACTTGAAACTTTTTATACGATCAAAATACTACATAGCTTATCTCATGTAAAAATTTAGTATTTTTCTGGGTCAGTTTACTATTTTTAATTTATTAAGTGTGTTTCTAGGATTTATATTGAAATAGGTAAAATTTGAATTGTAAGTGCATAAAATAATGAACCAAAATTTATAGAAAAATCATATTATTTTTTTAGTACATTTGTAGGCCGTACCCACTAAATAGAAAGAATTTTTGAAAAATCTAGGTTGCGACACTCGATTGGCAACGTGGAGCTTAATTGTTTTTTAATTCTAAATAAATTAAATAAAGTCTAAAAAACATGAGACATATCATGGTATTATAATATGATATGTAGATACTATGATAAAAATTTAAAAATATTTTGAAAAAGTTGTCATATAGGATGTTAAGAAAACTGGAGAACCTCCGAGGACGAATTAGAATTTAAAAAAGGAATATATTGGGTTTGAAAGCAAATCATCGGTTAAATCCACATTTGAATTTGAAACTTTTTTCTATAATTAAAATACATCATATCTTATTCCATGAAAATTTTTGGTATTTTTCTAAGTCAGTTAGATATTTTTAGTTAATTAATTATGTTTTTAGGATTTAAATTAAAGCAAGTCAAATTTAAACTGCAGGTGCATGAAATAATAAACTCATGATATTAAGGAAAATAAAAATATAGATTATATGCTAAAGACTGAATAATCTTAGAAAATCTCTACATTTCAAAAAAAACCTTTCTTCTTTTATTTTTCTTCTTTTCTTTCTTTCTTTTTTCTCTTTCTTCTACCTTTCCTTCTTCTTCCCTCTTTCCTCTTTCTTTCTTTCCCTTTTATTTTTCTCCTGCACGGCGCGGTGGCAACTCGGCCACCCAGAGGCCGGGTGAGGAGGCGGGGCGG
>KE373235.1:49694-62204 GCA_000418225.1 Zizania latifolia
CACGCCATGGCGGCAGATGGAGCAGCCATGGCTAGAGAGTGGAAACGTTGAACAAGTGAATAAAACACACATCCTAGAGCAGATTGAACGGATACAAATAGCTGAGCCTAATGGGCTTTTTTATTCTGGATAATCCGAATAGTAGTTTTCTAGATTATCTGAATCCGTATCTGTATCCGTCGGATATCAGTGATATCATATCCGTTTTCGTATCAAAAATAATATCCAAATCCGTATCCAAAAAATCCGTATCCGAAACAAAAAAAATCGGATCCGAATCCGTTTTTTCGAATACGGTCGGAATCTATCCGAATCACTTTTACCCATAGATAGGAGTGCACCACCTGGACATGGCATCAGCAGTGCTATGGTAACCTCACCTTCATGTTTCTATACCCAACTCATCTATATCAGCCGTTAACCAAACAAAAAACTGAGTGACCATATTCATCTAACTATAAAAAAACATGATAACCTCATGCTTTCTACCAAACAAAAAACATGACAACATCATTAGTAGAAATTAGATAGCTATCTTCTATCTAGCTTTATCATCTAACCAAACACACTTTCACATTCTGAATGAAAGACCATTGATATCAAATCCAAAGGTAACTGGCAATGGTAGGCCGCTTACTTAAGCATGTCAATGAACCATATTGGCTGGAAAAGCGAGATATCCCCTGTCGAGATTTCAAATCAGAATTTTTTTAATTTCGTTGTTTTGTTCAAAAACTACTCCGAAAATACTGTTCCAAATTTGAATAGATAGGTGAGATTTTACTTTCAGAGGGTTTTTCTCAAACAACATATTGAACCCTGTTGAAAAAGAGAACGGGCTTGTTTGGTTTTTGCCATTTAATAAGACAACAAATTACTAAATATAGCCTACACTCTTGGAAACAACGCTAAGATCTCGAACCAAACATAACGCACACCTTCAGCCTTAAAAAATGTCATGAATGCGCCGGAGGCAACCACGAGACATACGAGCAGTCTTGACGAACCAGGCCAGACTTCATGCGGGGGAACTAAAAATATATCGCACATAGATGTAATCCAACTATTATTAACTAATTATTAAAAGTTTTAAAATTTTTATATAATTTCGTAATAATTTTCATAACAATAAGGAGATAGGGGTATATCTAAGCTAGGGATGAAAATAGATTGGATACGGATATATTAGTGATATCATATTCGTTTTCATATTTTTTTTAATTTAGATTCGGATACGAATATTCTGGATATGAATAAAAAACAAATACTATTGGATACATACAGAGCAAATACAATTACAGATATTTATTGACACTCTAGTTATAGTATGGTGACTATTAATCTATATACATTGTCACTACAATAAAATATTTCTACGGAGATATCTTATTTATCGAATAGAGACGTTTTGTTTCGCTTTTCATAGAGAACTACCGTCTCAAAATTATGGAGATGCTTTCAAAAGTGTACCTACGTTATTTAAGACGTTGTTAGAGACATGAAAATTATGTCTCTATAAATAAAAAACATGTATAGTGTCTTAATTAAATCTCTGCATATTCTGCACTGCTGGAGATCGAATTCACAACCTAAGTTTCATTAGAAATGAGCTTATCCATTAGGCCATGAAGTTTTCACAATAATTTTTGGAGTCTATCCAATATAAACCACAGAGGGGGTGCAGCCATAGGGCATCGACCCAACCAACTACTGATTTAAATATTCATTTTTTCTATCTAAATAATTATAATAGTATTTTTATGGAACAATAACTATTTTTAAAGCAGTCTAAATGATTTAAATATTATTTGATAATGACGATAAGGAAGTGTCTACTTTCTGGCTGAGCCTAAATTATTTACATTTTTCCTGAGGAAGCATAAATAATTTACATATTTTTTCCATTCAAATAATTAATAGTATTTGGATAACAATGACATACATATAAGAAGACGTTTCAAAACTCATCTCCACGGATGAGACATACCAAAACGTCTCGATATTCATCTTTAAACGATTTAATCTTGTGCTAACCTATAAAGCATCTCAAGCAACGTCTTCAACCTATAAAGCATCTCAAATAACGTCTTCAACCTATAAAGCATCTCAAACAACGTCTTCAACCTAGCGTCTCAAACAACGTCACTGTTTAAATTGTAGCGCTAGAAAGAGAGATGATTTTTGGAACATCTCAAGTGAAACGTCTTCATGCGGTGCTTTTGTTATAGTGGTGTGAGTTGTGACTTACGTGTTGTGTTTATTGTAGTCTTAGCGTGCTTAATTTGCTGCTTGATTTAGTATAGTTACCCATATATTGCTAACCACAAGCAGTTAGCATTCCAAAATAATGCAAATCAAGGAACACACAAGGAACAACTCCGTACTGCAAATTCGTAGCCAAGCCAGGTTAGCTGATGACATTTACCCATACTAGGGATGTAATGCCATATCATGGAACTAGGAATTATTATTAGACGAAAAGATACAACATAACGAGTGAATCACAGAATCAGCACACTAGAAAGCAGCACGGATCAACATGAGCAAATGGTCGAGGCGGGGTGCCGGCTGGAGGGAGGAGCGGTGGCTAGAGAAATGAGAATGGTCTGGATTCAGGAAGGCAAGCAAGCCATCAAGGCAGGGTAGGGTTAAGAAGTACAAATTCTAAAGCACTAATAGGCTTGTTTTTCAGACAAGTCGTATAATCCGTCGGATACCAGCGATGTCATATCTATTTTTTATTCGAAAATATCCGTATTCATATCCATATCTAAAAATATAAAAAAAAATCCGATCTGACACTGTTTGTATCTATTTTTGAGTGTTTCAGACAGAAATTTTACATAGTATAAGATCATCTCCAAGAGATTTCCTCAATTTTATTCCCTAAATCTCATATAGGGACAATCATAAACTCTATCTCTCCCTAAAAATTAATCAATCTATAACAGTTTATATATAATCCTGATCCCTATTTTTTAAATCCTACAAACACGGCCTATAATATATAATAATTTTATGTAAAGCTATGGTACGTTTAAATATGTATGTCATCTAACCCATAACAATGTGCACGCAAGAAAAAAAATAAGCGCGAATAAAAATAAAGATCAACCAAGCTAATCCTATATTAGAGAGATAAGAGGTGATGTAGGAAATAGATTAGAAATGAGACTCATTTAGGAAACTTTTTCAAAAAAAAAGAGACTCGTTTAGAAAGACTGTTAAAATACCTAAATTCAAATTTAGATAGCTATAGATGGTCTAAGAGCATCTCCAAGAATGTACCTATTTAGCTCCCTAAATTTAAACTTAGATAATTTAGATAAAAATTAGCCTCCAACAGCCACCCTAAGGGCCTGTTCGGTTAAGAGGGGATTGATAGGGATTGGAAGGGATTGAGGGGGATTGGAGGAGATTGTAATATAAATCCCCACTAATCCCTCCCAATCCCCCTCAATCCCCTTCCCCAAGAGGATTAACCGAACAGCCCCTAAATGGTTTCCTTTTCTAACTCATCCCCTAAATCACCTCTAATCAGATTAGTTTGCCACTACCTATTTTCCTTGGCGTGCTGTTCTTTTCTCTTTTCGTGCCTTCTTTTCCCCCACGCTAGCAATATTTTCAGACACGGTTGGGGCGACGACGCGGACGGCTCTAGGGCGAAGCTCATCCGGCCTCAACTTCGGTGACTCCATCTCCTCGTCGCCGCCTGCACCGAGCAGCGCCGATCTCCATCCGTGAGCAGCGACGCTGGCGCACTTCTGCTTTCGCACTTCTGCTTCCGCACTGCTTCTTCCACAGCATCCTCTCCAGAGAGAACCTGTTTGGATAGCCTCTCTCTGTTTTTTGGTATCCACACCTTTTCTCTTCTAGATTTGGAAGATTTTCTCTTAGCATCTTAGCCTTAGTACTGATAGCAGTTTGTTTTCAGAAAAAAATAGGGGTTTAGATGTATCCCCATGCCCCACGCTAGCTCCGCCCCTGTGTTGGGAGCAGAACTGAACATTAGCTTCATGCCGTCAATGATTTTTGAATTGGTTGAACTGTTGGTTTAGCCTTGTTAGAGCCCTGGCATAGCGATGAAATGTTCATATATTTGAAATGATGTGTTAGATTAAGGTGCTGTCTGTCTATTTAATTATGGGATGGACACTGGTTCATCACTCCCTCTAGTCCTATACAATCGGAGAAGAAATTGTTGTTTCAGGTTGTGCTCATCACAAAAAACATACTGGAAATGAAGCAGTGTTGTATAAAGCTTGTTATGCTGCTCATCTCGACGAGAAAAGAGGTTTCACAACGCTAACAGAAATGCCACAATTTTTTTGTAACATATGAAATAAACTATAGTTACAACTTACAATGCGTCGTGTCTTGGGCTTTATCTTCATTGGAAGATTTATTTCATATTCAGTAGTCTGGTTGGCAAGAGGATGGGGAAATGTTGGTGACTTGTTTAATTTATTTTGTTTATCATTTTTGCACCAAACTGATTATTTATTTTATTGTGAAATTTAGAGAGAAATATATTGTCCTTGTTTGTTCAACCCAGCTTCTATTTATGAATCTGCCTAGTTGTCTCACTGAAAAATCCAACCTAGTTTCTATGTGATGTGATCAAAACATTTAAATAGTTATTTCCCAAGTAGATTCTGGAATCTGAGTTATAATGAATCAAATTTCATCAGCCTATTTAATTTCAGGGAAAATATTTTGCTGGTATTTATGTCCTAATCAACATTGTGAAACAGTTTTTTGGATTTGATTTGTATTTCCTCTAGGGAAATACAGATACTTGCTGTTATAGGTAGTCCCTATCTAAAATGTGTAAATTAGTGTTAGCTCAATTTGATGTCCCCTTTATTACTAAAATTAGAGCTAATTGAAGACCATGTTATATTTTTACCTGGTCTTTTGGTTGTTTTGAAAAATGATCTTTACAACAAAAATGTAAAATAACCAGTAACTATTTTATGGAACATTACCAGCTGATAGCTGGTTTTAATTCTATTGGCAAGAAGATGGTTGCATACTGGACAAGATTGAATTGAACATGCATATAGCTCCCAAACCTTGTTTGCACTGTCTTTTTAGGTTTCTCCTCTAACAGGTTTAATACTTTGTGAATATACTTGATGATGTTGCGTTGTATCAACTATGTTTGAAACCTTATAGCTGTTCAATGGTATCTTACAACCAATGCCTAGACAATGAACACAGGTGCTTCATTTTGTGTGTGCTTAGGATAAACTTGACAAAATAAAGCACATATGGAAATTTATATTTTGAAGACATGTTTTATTACTGTTTAGTGCCTGTGCTTTTACTGATTGTGGCTTATATGTTACTTATTATGTTCAATGTGGTTCATAACATGTATGGATTATAAAATTGATGGATGAACAGGACATATGGAAGAAGATGGGTATTTTACTAATTTGATGAACGATGGGACAAATCTACTGCATTGGGAGGGCCTAGGAAGCAATCTAGAAAGAAGCATTGTGGAAGTTAGTAACAATGTAAGATCTAGTTAAAAAAGAACACAGAATTTCAGCACAAAGGAAGATGAATTGTTAGTGTCAGCATGGCTCAATGCGAGTTTGGATGCTGTTCAAGGCAATAATCAAAATAAACAGACTTATTGGAAACAAATTTATGAGTACTTTCACGCGAATAAAGACTTCGCATCAGATCGTAATCAAAATTCTCTTGCTCATCGATGGGGGGTTATTCAAGAAAATGTAAATAAATTTATTGGTTGTGTAGCCCAGATCGAGGGTAGAAGGCAAAGCGGTGCGGTGTGACGTCCTAAGATAAGGTAACAAAAACTATTCTTATATGTCATCCATTGTGTCTTGTTTTAAAATAAAATTTGCAAACTACTTACCTTTTTGGTGTCTACTTGATCAGATTGTTCAGGTAACTGCTTTGTTCAAGGCCCAAGACCCAAAACATAGGAATTTTCAATTCCTTCATTGCTGGAATATGTTAGAACATCAGCCGAAGTGGATTACAAAGCAGAAACAATTGTCAGCTGTAAATCCATCTCAAAAAAAAACATAAGGGCAACGATGATTCAAGTCCCATGGATTGTGAACCTGTTACTCCTGATGACACCAACGTGGGAAGTTAAGAATGTGATGTACAGCATAGGCCAATGGTGAGGAAGAGGGCAAAAGAGGCACTACAACACAAAGGAGGTCGAGTGTACGCAGATGAGTTAGAAATGTTGTGGTCAAAGAAGAAAGCTGCCGACGATGAAAAAGAGTAGAAGAAAGAGGTGCGATATGCACAAGCATATGTACTACAACAATAACATGTCGCCCTAAAGAAAGAAGACTTAGAGTTAAAGAAAATGTTAGAGTAAGAGAAGATCATGGCAGTAGATATTACTCACATGAGCAGTGAGCAACAGGAGTATTATAGGATCCTTCGGCACGACATCATGACTCGACGTAATATGATGTAGTTGCTAAAATTTAAGTTTCATTGTTCTCACTTTACATTAAATTTGTGAATATGTTTTTTCATATGAACATGTGTACTTTGGCTTATCCTGCTTTTTGATATGATGGATTGCAAGTTTGCAACTATTGAAAAGAGGAGACCCTGTAGCTGTTTTTAGTTTAGTCAGTGATGAAAGCAAGCTGTGTCATGAGGAAAATACAGAGAGCCCTCTACCCTGATGCACTCTCCTGTTCTTTAGTTTTCTTTTCATTCTTTCCAGATTAATATGCTAAGTTAAAAACAAATCAGAATGGGATTTTCTAAAAGAACTTTATTTAAGATGTGCTGTGCAGCCATAAACTAGTTTATTCCATCAGTGAAGTGACACAAGAACTCAAGAAGCAGTGTAGGCCGTAGGGAGGGGTGGACACAGCAGGACATGGTTCCATACTCCTGTATATTATCAAGAGAGTAATCTTGTGATTTATCCGGTCCACAGAGAGAGAGAGTAATTTGGAAAGCAACAGTAGTAGGATCTAAAAAGAATATTGAGACTCTGCTACTCATATAATGCGTTTGAGCATACTGTACTTTCAATCTTTTGTACAGTATAACAATCTTAGCAAATGCTTAAGAAACAAATATTCAATAATCGGTGATACAATGCAACTGAGAAAGTAACCTGAAGTAAACTTTGTGCTAAATATTTTACTTAAGAACAGTTTAGTATTGATCTCTGTGACACTGCCAAAGGTGTTCCACTAGATCATTTTGAAGCTGCGAGTGAACTTTCTTATCCCGTATGTTTAGGTGGTTCTGAATGAAGTCTTCTAGTTCAGCCATTGTTTCATGAGAAAGCGTGACTGTTTCTCCAACCCAATCAAAATTGATGTCATTTTCCTCTTTCTGCTCATCTTCGACGATCATGTTATGCATGATTACACAAGCTTTCATGATATTTTCCAATGTAGTTTCATCCCAAAAACGAGCTAGTCCACAAACAATTGCAAATCGAGCTTGTAGAACTCCAAATTCTCGTTCTACATCCTTCCTAACCACTTCTTGAGCTTTTGCAAAATATTTTTTCTTATTGCCCTGTGGCATCGGTATAGTCTTCACAAATGTCACCCATGAAGAATAGATACCATCTGTAAGGTAGTATCCCATTGTGTAGCTATGTCCATTAACAGTATAATTGACTTGAAGTGCTTCACCTTCAGGTAGCTTAGCAAATAGTGGAGATCGTTGAAGGACATTTATATCATTATGAGAACCTGGTAAACCAAAAAAGGCATGCCAAATCCATAGATCTTGAGAAGCAACAGCTTCTAGAATAATTATAGGTTCGTGCACATGTCCACTGTACATACCTTGTCATGCAACAGGACAGTTCTTCCACTTCCAATATATGCAATCTATTGACCCTAACATACCTGGAAACCCTCTTTCCTCTCCAATTGGAAGTAGTCTAGCAGTATCGTTCTCATTTGGTGACCTCTGGTACTCTTCTCCAAAAACATTACACACAGCTTTGACAAACCTTTTGAGACTTTCTATTGTAGTATTTTCTCTGATACGAACATAGTTATCAGTACTGTCTGCAGCTACTCCGTAAGCTAACATATGGAAAGACACAGTAACCTTTTACAAACATGATAACCCTAGTATGCCAGCTGCATTTCTCTTCTGTATAAAATAACTATCACGACATTCAACTACAGTCATTATACGTACGAACAAAGATCGACTCATTCTGAACCTGCATAAAGAAACACATAGCAATAGTAAACTATACATACAATTGTAACAAATAGAAAAAATTAATGGACTGCTTACAAACCTACGTCGGAAAAAAGCGGGTCCGTACGTAGGATGGTCAGAGAAATAATCGTTGTATAGACAATCATGTCCTGCCACTCGATCGTGATCAATTACTTCATGTCCTAAGATAGAACTTTTTCGTCGTGATGCATTTAACGAATAAAAGCAATCGTCGATAACTTGTGCCGCCGCAATAAAAAATTCATCATCATCGTTTGATGATGAAGAATCTAACACCTACCGCATGAGAAAGTTTGGATTACTCATATCACGACTCAGCAGCGATGGATACGGTCGTTTTGGCGGTGTTGCGAAACAACCTGTACAAATAAGAATATATTATGAATAAATAATCAAGGATCGATAATATTTGTCACACCATTATGACTTGTACTTTATAGAATGTGGATCATCTCTAACTAGAAGATTAGAAGATTATATTAGACAAATTGGATGTCAATAACTACTGCAAAGCTTCAGCCAAAAATGCAAATGCCAATAACCTGCCAATAATAATAACATGCCAGTTACTCCTGCAAAGCTAGTGATTTGGTTAAATGAAAGCAAATGGGATTTGGTTAAATACCGTGGTCCACACACAAAATGGCTAGTGATTCATACCACAGGGATGATGTAAAAGGATTGCACTGGCTTTTTCTTCCACTCAATGCGTTGTCTCAATCTGAATGGCCTGTGGCGTGCAGATTGTTGCTGCCTGGCAGAAGAAATGGTGGCGGCCTGGTGCGGATCACAGTTCAATGGCAGAATTTTTCCTGCTGGTTGCTGGTGGTGTAGAACGGCAGTGCCGTGGTGTGCAGCTGTGCGGATGCGGTGTGAGCGGATCTGCTGATATTATTTTACTGTGCGCTGGTAGAGGAGATATCATTCTGTGCTGGCGCGACGAAGAGAATTACAGTGACTGACTGATTTAAATATAGGGACTGTGAATATAGAGAACTGTTGTGTATTAATTTAGTTTTAGAGATTAATTATATTTAAGAGACTTTCTCTGTATAAGATTTAGGGAAAAAAATACACTCTTCGAGATGCTCTAACGAACTCCGAGCCACTCCACCCCTTTTTCGCCCCCACATGCCACCAATTTGAATCTGGACAGTGGGCTACATATGGGCTCCACTTTATTTGGGCTTCCTTGGGATCACCTGAAGGGGATTGCAGGATCACCTGAAATGGGCCTAATCTGTTGCTGAGCTTCATATGGGCTGATCCGGGGTGAGGTCATATTGTGATCTGTTCTTTCTCGATTTGTCGACCAAACATGCATCCATCAGTATATTCATATACTTGACTGAATATTACAGATATTCAGGTAGGTACTGCCTGGATCTTTAGCAATGCTAGTTCGATTCCGTCTAGTTCGTATACAATTTTAATAGAGGGAACATTTGGACGGTATATACGATACACACACACAAACAATTATCTTTAATATCCATGGTCATGTCCAATTAATATTTCTCTGGTAAAAAATATATGACGTATCACTTTTTTAAGGTGTAACTTTGACCATAATTTTATATTAGAATAAAATTTTAAAAACTATGAGATCGTGAAAGTTATTTTTTCAAGAAAAATCTACTCATACTATTTCTATGTTTCACAAATAAGTATTTTAAAATTTATAAATGAACAAAGTTTTAAAAGTTTGACTAGATTTGAGTGTTTTTAAAATCTTGACTAAATTATGGTCAAAACATTACGTATTTTTAACTGAAGAGAGTAGTTTTAAAATTCGACCCTACAACCATGAAGCATGCTTTCCCCACGTACATGCATCGCCATGGACGAATACTGATCGAGCTCTTTTTGTTAGAATATAAAGTGAATTACACGTATTTTTCATTAGTTTAAGCTTTTGGATTGAACTAGTTAACTAGCTAGATGTCTCGAGTTCGAATCCTAGCTGGCACACAATTAACTAAAAATAGAATAAAAATTACTCGTCTCATCAGCTTAAGCTTTTTGGTTGAACTGACCTTGCAGTCACTACCACAAAAACAGTCTTTAGGGACGGAGCTTTACTGACAGAAAAATGATACGCGTCACTAATAAACTTTTAGTGACGGGCCATTTTGGATACGTCAGTGATGTTGCCTTAGTAGTGACGGGTCTTAATTAGGCCCGTCACTAAAGAGGGGGCATCCCCATTAGTGATGGGTTCAATTATCACCCGTCACTAATAGGCGTGACGGGCGGCAACTATCGCTCATCACTAATGATCAAGTGACGGGTAGTAGTATCGGCCCATCACTAATGGCTGGATTATTAGTGACGGGCAGATACTATAACCCATCACTGATGATATTTATAAATAGACAGGCGCCAACAGAATGCTTTTATATCACGCAGAACAATAAACCCTAGCGGCCACGCCTTCTCCTCTGTCGTCGTTCCATCGTCATGCTGCACGCCTTCCGCCGTTGTTCTCCTCTACCGTCGTGCCCCCTGTCCCATCGTGGCCTCCTCCTCCAGTCTCCGTCCCATCGCCGACCCTCTGCGCCGCCGTCTCAAGGTCCTCCTCTTCCTCCTCCTCCAATATGGCTAGGGTTTGTGAGTTTGCGAATATGTGAATATTTTGCTTTGTGAATATGTTACTTTATGAGTATATATGCTGCTTTGTGAATATGTTGCTTAGTGAATAAGTTGCTTTGTAAATATATTACTTTGTGAATATATATGTTGCTTTATGAATATGTTGCTTAGTGAATAAGTTGCTTTGTGAATATGCATGTTGCTTTGTGAATATTTTACTTTATGAATATTTTGCTTTGTGAATATGTTGCTTAGTGAATAAAAATTGCTTTGTGAATATTTTGCTTTATGAATATATTGCTTAGTGAATAAAAGTTGCTTTGTGAATATTTTGCTTTGTGAATATGTTGCTTTGTGAATATTTATGTTGCTTTATGGTTTAGGAATATGGTAAGCCTCCCAAGTAATCAACAGAGCACTCCCGCCGGATAACGTGCTTCCACTAGTAGCCGGATCCCTATGGTACCAACTTATGTTCCTAACAGTTGCCTCATAAAGATCAATCATCTAGTCAACGGCGGACGTCACTAGGTTTATACATTGTACATTGCATATATTGTTTATGTGCTAATGAAACTAACAAACTGATGCGATATTATCTTACTATTGTAGTTTTTATAAAAAAAACTTTGGCGATATCAATAATATTTACGCTGGTGATACCCTTAAGATAATAACAAGAGATGGGTGCATCAGTGAGGTTAAGGATGCGAGCTGTGGAGGCAGGGTATGCCTCCACAAAGGGTGGCCCGAATTTAGTCAAAGAGGCGGCCTAACACAAGGGGACTATGTAGTAATAACAATGGGATAGTCCCCATTGATAGTTATGACTAAATTTTACACTAACTTTGGTGATGAGAAGACCCCAACAGCTATAAAAAGTGGAGAACAACGATAGTGGTATATATAGCAAACTGACATTATTGACCTGACATGCATATTTTGTTTACGTACTTAAATTGTTTTTTATAATGTTAAGGGAGGGTCCTAGCAATGCTGCGAGGAATAAGGAGAAGTGGATAGCCAGGGAGGTCGACATCGATCAAATAGAACAATTAAAGAACATCTGTTATTTTGGCAATCCAACAGATGTAACTCCAGCAAGGAAGCCTCTCCTACAAGACATCTCAGCAGGTTTATCCTCTGAGACTCGGTTATATGTCCGCATAATAAATAACTTAATCATCAACAAGAAGTCGATGGTAAGCTTTTTGTACATGTCAGTGGTTAACTTGATCATCTATGCACTTGGACTTGTCTAATTAGCTTTGTTTAAATTTTATTGTTATAGTACTTTTTAAGGCAGTACTGTGAGAAGTACATCACACCTCACCTATACCAGCAGACCACCGAGATTCAAGTGGCAGCAGCAAGATCTGAGGCAGTCCCAATTACAGTGCATAAATCCACAGATGGACGGTGCTACCTAACTACTGGTTTTAGCCAACTTCTTTGAGATAACACGTTAGAAGTTGGCACAGTATGCGCCTTCCATTTCAACACCAACAATGGTGCAATTGAGGCTGTCATGTATATGGTGTAAACCTGGGATATACTGTCTTCCTATCCATCTTACTTTTTATACTGATATGATTCTATTTTCTCCAGGGAGAAGGAATACAGGGTGACCATAAAAGATGCTGCAAAACTAGACATGTACAACCTTAAACAATTTATGGCGGG
>KE373235.1:63603-80075 GCA_000418225.1 Zizania latifolia
CCCGGCCGCCCGGACTCACCGCCCCCGCCACCCATGGACACATTGGCCCGACCTGCCATTTCTCAGTCAATCAGTCCAGAATCATGACACCTCCGGTGCAAAAAGGGCCATATGTTCTTTGGATTCTGGGACTACAGGCGAACAATTGCTCACTGTTCTGTATGAATGTTCTTGTTATAAGGATGGATATGGATGTGAAAATATTCGAATTATCTGTATTTGTATTCGATAAACTATAAATATAGATATTCATATTCGTATTTGAATTAAATATGGATGATAAATAGAAACACCCAAATTTGTTTTGTAAATATGGATATGGAAATGGATATCCGAATTTCTGTTGAATGTGGATATGAAAATATATTCGTCTGTTTTCGTTTTAGGATTTTACAAAGATCGAACTATTAGAGATTTAGAATGATATGGCATCACTATATTAATATATGTGGTTTATTTATTATTTATATAATTATAAAACACTTAAATTAGTGAGGTTTTCTAGAAGTACAAGATAGTATGATGATTAAATCATCGTTTACTTTTTATTTGCAAAAAATGATTTGAATTTGAACAAATTCTTGAAGTAGTTGTGAAAATGGTTTTATTTATACACTTTATGATTATATAAGCAATAGAGCATATAATTTGAGTATTTGATATTGTATATTGTTATTGTTCTAAACATACATTATTGAAGTGTAGAATACAAAAAACAATTACCGCATATATTTCTATTACATTGCTAAAGTAGAAATATTTGGTTGGTTGATTGATTATGTTCAATTCACAAAATTTTAATTGATTATATTTGTGATGTATGTTTATATGTATCATTCATAAAATTTTTATTGATTAATCGAATTTGATCAATTAAAATATAGATGGATTTCATACTTTTTATTTTTGTATTTATTTCAAGTTAAACTTAGTGAACATCCGGATCTAGATTTGAATTTGAACTATTTATTTTGTATTCATATTCAAAAATATTTGTACCCGAATCTGAAATAAAATATGATAAATAGTGATATCCGAATTCGATTTCATGTATCATATCCGAATCCATCCCTATTCTTGTACACTGTACTACTTTAATTCTCTTCACGTTTTGCAAAGACGAAAATGTTTCCTACAGGTTGTTGAGCAATAAATAAAAGAGAGAGCCGACTATGACCATTTTCTGCATTGTAGTCAGTATATATGAAGTAATTCGTGGCTAATTTGGATGAGTGATGACATGGGAGCCACTTCTGAAGTTCTTCTGCAGACATGATGTCAGACAGTCAGAGAACCTGTATGGCTGTATGGTGCAAAAGAGAAGGACCTGGAGAGCCGTTGAGACTTAGAAATGTTTGTCTGCAGACCTGTCATAGGAAATATGTTCCTCTGATTGTTCACAGAATGGTCTAGACTTTCAAGTCATGTCAGGGTAGTACAATGTTTTGGTCGGCTGTAGCTATACAGAGCTTAATTAGCTAGGTTTCTTTACTGCTGGTATGAACTACAACACACTACAGTGTAGACGGACGAATTGACTGACCACATCCACATGTGCTGCTGTATGCTACAGTACATAAAGCAGTCAAGAATATTCTGTCCGTTTCTGAACAGGTTTGATGCGACCTCATGTTTGCAAATTGCAAGATCTGATACTCCGATAGGATAGGATTGGTGGAGAGTTCATGCGCTTTCACTGGGATCACAAACAGTAGTACCTCAATTTTTCAAGCACTTTTGTCAGTTTTCATCACCCCATTTGACACATGACAGATGTACAATCTATAACAGAGCAAATGTCACTGAAGATGTTCAACGAAGTGATGCATTTTGCATTCCAAGAGGATATCTATGTCGACAGTAACAACATATACATGTGCCTAAAAAATACAAAAAAACGTGCCATAGATAATTAGATACTGACCTTCAAAATTAAAGACCTCTGCTCCAATTTGCAGGCTCAATGGATAGTTCCAACGATCTGAACACTGCACCTATCACAATGGAAGCTAGCCTCCATTCCGCACATTGTTTATTCTATTACTTGCTTACACAACTACAACTATTTATATTGAAAGACGAGCTTATAGCCTACATATTTGAAAGGGCATGTTGCATTTGTTAAAAGTTTTACTTGTTGGAACTAGTTGGCTTAAATTGTATCGGGATGACGTAATTGTATTTTAATATTCTGCAGGGTTTGACTTTACCTATCAAGTTTAAGTACTCTAATTATAATGCCATAATTTATATGACGTGGGCCTCTTAAATGGACCTATCCAAGTTTAGTTTTTCTTCCATGTTTTCCTAGTTCCTTAGAATGTTTGCATCAAAAAGCGTGTGATCTGTTTTTGTTTATTCCTTGATCTGGGCTCCCTCATGCTCCAATTCAGAGCTTTTGGGGACAAGTGTACATGTCACTGACCTCTTACAAATTCAACTGTCCCTGATCTTTGCATCCTTGAAAGGATTGATCAATCTTGATGTTCTTTTAGGAGTATGATTCTGAAATATGCAAATTCCACCATTAATTTTACAGTGAGATATATGAAACAGTCATTCAGTTATTGCCCATGAATATTATCATTATGTGAGGGAATTAAATATTATTGTGATAAAAAATATGGCATTACCTATGCATGCTATCTAAAGACTGAACGCCAAAGATCCTTGTATATCTAGGACAGTTGACTTACATCTTGCTTTAGACATCTTAAACTCTCATTTGATATCTTGGTAAAGTAGATAAATTAATGTGGCACAACTCGGCTCTCTATGGCAAAAATAAAAAATAAAAAAGAGCATTATTGGAACTGGGAGGGATAGTAGCTAGTGCTGGAACTTTAGGAATTAAGTAGGCCCTCCACATTAATTAAAGTCACTGACTATAGAATCGGATGGAAGATTTGTTTGGTCCAACAAAAGTTACTTCCCCCGGGTGAGGATCATTGGTGGTGCTCTTGATTAGCTTGCTAGTATGTGCAATCTGTGAAGGATTAAAATTGATTTCTTCTAGTGTGTATTTATCTCTGAAAATGATATATTTTCTATATGCTGCACATGTGAAATTTCAACAGTTGGAGTACAATCATATTATGTACTTGAGTTTTCATATAATTGGCGTGCGTCGTTCATCTTTGCCAACATCGTAGTCTTAATTAACTCGAGCCATCTTCTTTATCGAAGGTTTAAATCAGGTTCAGTGGAAATGTATTTCAAACTCTTATGGTCTATAAAGATTTATGTCCGATTTCCGACGAGGTAGTGTCGCCAAATCTTCAGGGCATGAATCACAGCGGCCATTTTCAGATCATGGGTAGGATAATTCAACTCATGAGGTCTTAGCTACCAGGAGGCATAGGCAACTATTTTCCCTTCTTGCATTAACACACATCCTAAACCCTGACGGGGTGCATCACAAGAAACTTAAAAATCTCCTCTACGATCCGGTAAAATTAGTACTAGGGCTGATACTAACCGTTCCTTTAATTCCACAAAACTTTCCTCACACTCGGTTGTCCAAATGAATTTTTCATCTTTTTGAAGCAACTTGGTCATGGGTTTGGCTATATTTGAGAAATTCTTAATGAATCGACGGTAATAACCCGCAAGTCCAAGAAAACTCCTTATCTCGGTGGTGTTTTTAGGTTGTGTCCAGTTGGTAATTGCTTCGATCATACTTGGGTCAACGGCAACTCTTGTAGAGGTGATGATATGACCTAGAAACTTCACTTTCTTCAACCAGAATTCACATTTGCTCATCTTGGCATACAACTGGTGTTCTCTCAGCTTCTGCGGTGCTAAGTGTAAATGCGCTGTGTGATCTTCTTCAGTCTTGGAGTAGATGAGGATATCATCGATAAAACCACTACGAATTTGTCCAAATACTCCATAAACACACTATTCATTAAATTCATGAAGAAGGCAGAGACATTTGTTAATTCAAAGGACATCACTAGGTACTCAAACAATCCATATCGGGTGGTAAAAGTCATCTTAGGAATATTCTTCACGAATTCTTAACTAATGGTATCTGGACCGAAGATCTATCTTAGAGAAAATTGAAGCTCCTTGAAGCTGATCAAATAGATCATCAATCCGAGGAAGAGGGTACTTGTTCTTAATGGTGACTTCATTCAAAGCTCTATAATCAACACACATTCTCTTAGTCTTATCCTTCTCCACAAAAATAACGGGTGCTCCCCACTAAGAGGTACTTGGTCAGATATATCTTTTTTCTAGCAGCTCTTCCACTTGCTTCTTTACTTCTGCCAATTTATTTAGGGCCATCCGATATGATCTCTTATGAATTAGGGCTGTTTTAGGGACTAAATCTATTCTAAATTTGATTTCTCTTTTGGGCGGTATGCTTGGCAATTCTTCTAGAAAAACATCTAGATAATCTTGTACCACAAGTATCTCTTTAATCTTGACTTCATACAACATTATCTTCAAACCAGACGGAATGGGGTTATGGAATGTTATGGTCCGGCCTAGATGGTCAGTCATGGTGACTTCCCGAGTCGCATACTTTATTTCACCCTCATGCTTCACTAACCAATTCATTTCTAAAATGACATCTAGCTGTCTTTTGATTTTATTAATATCAGGTTGTCTAGGAAAGGAACCCCAAGAATTTTAATGGTTATCAAAGGGCTAAAAACAGATGAGGACATTTGGTGGCTAGGAGTACAGATTACTAAGGAATGGGGAAGGGGTTTTAGTTCTATCCCATATTTTTCCACAAAACTTTTAGATATGAAAGAATGAGTTGCACTGGAATCAAATAATATTGTTGCTGGTATTGAGTTAATTAACAGGAAATGTACCCAATACTACGTCAGGTGTGGCTTGAACTTCTTCCGCAGTCACATGATTTAGGCTTGCTTTGACTTGATCGGCAAGGGCTGGGGCTAATGCAGGCCGAGGTTGATGCTTGGGCTCTAGACACTTATCTGAATAATGACTAGGCTTATAGCAGTTGAAACATATCACTGGCTTACCATTCTTATCCTTCAAGAGGACTTGATTGGCAGCAGAATAGGAGCAGTGTGAGGTGCATTGCCATGGTATGGTTGCGGCGCGTTGTTGGTGGTATTGGAACCAGAGGTAGCATAAAATTGATGAGGAGGACGAGTAGTCTGCACATTCAACCCTCTAGACTGTTGTTGCCATGACATCATCATGAAACAGGGCCTTTGATTGTTACTATGTTGCTGATTTTACACCAAATGATGCTTTTTAGACTCCATGCGATTATGTTGTTCCTCTTGGCAGATGGATTTGTCCACCAATTTCTAGAAATCGATATAATCTCTAGAGATCAGATAAACAGAAAGTTCATCATTCAAGCCTCCAAGGAATTTCTCCTGACACTCTTTATCTGTTCTAACATCTTTAGGAGTATAACGAGCTAGGTGGTTGAACTCATGAAAATACTCTGTTATAGAACAATTTCCTTGTTTCAAGGCATGGAACTCATGCTTCTTCAGAGCCACCAGTCCATCAGAAACATGGGCCTTCCTAAAACCAGCAGAGAATTCAGCCTAAGAAATTTCCCTTTCCATCCACTCTGTTCTCCTTGAAATGACTCCACCATTCTCTAGCTAGACCTTGGAGTTGATGGAATGCAAAAGAGACTTTTTTCTGGTCCATACATTGAAGTACATCTTGATGAGGACATCACTCCTATGGATACACACGATACTCCTTAAGTATCTATGCAAGATCCAATCACCGAGCTCGAGCATAACGATTAAATCTTCAGGTGAACTCGTTTCTAAGTAACTCTTTGTATTATCTTGAGAATAAATTACTACCTAAGGATGATATTATTGTTAGAAACTATGGAGATGATAAAGAAGCACATGGAGACAAGCAAAGAGTTGGATAAGAACCAGCAAGGACGTCTAAGCCGAGTTGGAAGTCTAATCCAACTCCAGTTCGAGTCCAACTCGGATTCCAGGAGCAGCATGCACTAAAATCATCGCCCAGGCCGCATACAAACTCCGTTTTTGACGTTCCACCCATGCACGAAAAGCTAACTTCGGCATCTTTCCAATGGAACTAGTTTGACCTCAAAATTCCTTCCAGATCAACGAGTATAATCAAAACAAATTGGCATCTAGAATCTGTCAGCATGTTGTTTTCTATGTTATTGGGCCTTCGGGCCGTGTATCCAGTTGAGCCCATTAGGGGTGCATCCAGAACTACTATATAAGTTGTTTCTACAGTTATTTAGGATTTTTGAGTTTATTTTACACGTTGCTTTGATAGGGGTGCATCCAATAGAATTTCAGTTCGATTGCATTTTCTGCGTTCTTACTTGTGTTCTTCGATTCGTAGGCAAGGATTAGCCTTTGTGGCGGGGTCAATTAGGCTATGCTTGGTTGATAACCAGAGGAGAAGTGGTGCTATGATTGCAGGGGTTCAATCTCGTGGATCAGAAGCCAGATCGTGTGTGTCACGTCTCTGCCAAATCGTTGTTTATCCTCCACTTGATGGAAGATCGGGCACCCCCCTCCATCACATCTAACTTCTTTTCAATGGTAAAGAGCCAATCACTAGCTTCTACCGAGTTGGTGGTGCTTGAAAAAGTTGGTGGCCTCACTCTCAAGAACTCTGACAGCTTGTTCTGTATGGGAATAGGTGCAGATGGGGGTTGAGCAGGTGGTGCATGCTTGTTGTTGTGCATCTATTGCATTAACATGACCATGAGTTAATTTTGATTGGCCAAAACTTGAGCCAAGGTAGGATTCTATGGCATGGGAGGTGGCAAATTAGGCTGAGGTTGACCCTTGTTGATTGATTCGCTTGAACCATCATCAGCAACTTCTTGTGGATTAACACGATAAGTCTGAATTATCTTGCAGAAGAAAGTAGCCAAAATAGGAGATAGGCCGAAATTAGAATAGAGAAGAGAAAAGAGAAAAACATCTTATACCGATATGAACTTTGATGGAATTCATGCCAACAACATTATAATTATTGGCACAAATACATATATAATATAACAATATTTTATGTTTGTGTAAATTAATCGGGCAAACATCCAATATTCAAACTTGGCGGGGAAAAAATAGTTTTTTCAAATTTTAGATTGAAAACTTTCGAGAAGCAGTTATGTGGACCTAGCCGCATGTGAAAATCATTTAGTAGGGGTGGCTCCGTTTAGACAACCATTTGTGGAAATGCCTTTTCATAGGTGGCTTGTTTTTCGCCTGTGGAAATACAATTTTATATGCCCTCTGTAGGAGGGAGCTGGCCAAATGCCCTGGTAAAGCCCGATTTTGCCATCTATAAATATGATTTTCATAGTAATATGTTAGCTCTCTCGATATTCTCAATTCTAAAACATGTGTTATATAAAACCTGAAAAAATCATTGTCAAATATTGCATGCATCTATATATATGTGCAAAAAAAAAATCCATTGTGTAAGCATTGTAGTTTATTATTGCATGTCTATATGGGTAGGATATTGGTCAAAATGTGGCGTAAAACTACTACTATGACCTGAACGAAACATTAAGTTTGCAACTGCAGGTGGTGATGTGTCTAAAGCACACAGGTCAATATGCTCATGGCTGGCGGTGATTCCCATGCATCTCTGGGCATGGATGGATCCTTTGAAGCTCACGCAAGCGCGGCAACGGTTTCCGTATACAGATGGTCGTTGTCGTGTCCTTTTTTTCGTTTTTCTTCTTTGTGCATATAGCATGGCTCAACATAGTTTGTAACGGATCGGATGTGATGAGTGGTACAGTGCATGCAGTAAGCGCGTTGCAGAGCTAGCCACATTATATTGCTTCACCTGATCACTGAAGCGTCCAAATTAAAGCAGCAGCTCATAACATGCGTACGTTGACAACGGACGGCTGCAGCTGGCAGCTCTAGCGCCTACCTAACCCTTCACAACATATCTCTGTGTGTGTGTGAGTGAGAGGGGCAAATTTTGGCTACACTCGAATAATTATGAACTGTTTATCTTAATAGATCAAACAGTCACAATTAAAAAGAGGTAACAGATCATCAATAATTATTATATATATTTTTATTTTTTTAAGTCAATTATTAATATCTATTAATTAGTTGTTTTGTTTTAAAAGAGAATTGGTAGCCAAATTTTGCTCATACTGATTTAAGAAAAGAGATCAATCAAGAAAAATAATGTTGCATGAAGCAGATAGTCTATGTCGTTGCGTAAGTACGACAGTCCTCTACGGGGTTACACACAGAGGAGTTTTGTATAGGTGTAAGAGGACGACTGTAGTTGAGATTTAATGGTTGCCTCAAAGAATACGAGACGCAAGAATTAGACAGGTTCGGACCTCCCGGAGGATAATAACCCTAGTCCTGTGTATGTGGAAATATGAGTTTAAGGGCTTGAAATGGCCTTAAACATATTAGTATGTGTAGCCAAAAGACACCTCGTCGTAAGAGGTTACCCCGAGCCCTTTATGTTGGGAAATGGGTAGACTACGCTAGCATAAAACAAAACTTTTTCTATCTCGTTCAACCTAGGAACCATGCGAGTAATGGGATCATGGATCGTTACCTCTAGTCACGAGACACGCTAGGGCAGCGGATGAAGAGTTGGAGAAGCGCGTCCTTGATCAACTCCGCCCAGCTCCGTCCAATCGTTGGCGATGAAGACGATACAGCCTTGCGATCCTCACGTCGAGATGATCAGCACTGCAATTGCAGCAGTGCCTCTACGGTATCCACACGTACAGGGACGGGATCACCTCACGCCGATATGCTAATACCACGCGCGAGGTTAGGGGAGATGCGGCCACAGCAGGTGAGGCCAGGGGAGAGGTGGCGACTTGGGTTAGGGGAGGTCCAACAACCTACAGCCTTTTGTGCCCTAGCCTCTCCTCTCCTTATATAGAGCCCACTAATGGGCCTTTAATCAACATTAAAGCCCACCAGATCTAATCTGCATGTTTGGCCCAGAAGTTCCGACCGAGGCCCGAAACTTCCAAAAATAACATTCTGTATCGAATTTCTTTCAATTCGGAAATTCCGGTCCAACCAGAACTTCTGAACCAGGAACTTCTAGTCCAACCGGAACTTCCAAAAATAACATTCTGTATCGAATTTATTTTGGTCCGAAAGTTTCAGCCGAAGCCTAGAACTTCCATTTCGTTCAGAATTCGCCTCTAGAGCAGGCCCAGAAGTTCCGGTCCGACCGGAACTTCCAGTTCCTCTATAACTCGCCACCAGGATGGGCTCGGAAGTTCTAGTCTAACCAGAACTTCAGGTTCCTCCAGAATTTATCTCTAGGGCATATTACCATCACTTTATATACTGCCAGGGCTGGGGGTTACCATTTAGGCTTTATGCGCCCCATTAAGTCCCTTTATAACAGTTAAAACGATCGAGATGTGGGCTATTAACCCTGGCGTTACTCACTGTCTTAATTGAACAGTTATACGCTCGGGTTTTATTGTCATTGATGAGACGGTCTAGCTGTCAGCGTTGACCGTCCGAGTGCCTATGATCGGGCTATCTTCCTGAGTGTAGGACTTGAGAGCTTTTCAGACTGTCGATCGCTTTTTGGGCTATTGAATGATCCGACCACTTCTGGGTCGTTTTTAATGCTTCGTCTCCCGACCCCTCCTTCCACTTGATTGCTATTACCGTCGTGAACTACCTCAGGGTCATATCCCTGATAGCAGCCTCTGAGCTCTTGGCGGCAGATAAACGATGCTGATTTGAATGTAGTCGAGAAGCCTTAAGGAGCACCAAAATGGTCTTGATACAATCCTTTTTGTTTACCTGGTGAGTACACCGATCAGGTGTACCTACCGGGTGTAGCCCCCGAGCCTGGAGTTTTATTAGCAGAATGAACTCTAAGATCCAAATTTTGGCTTAAACCATCAAAGTTGTTGAGGCATAAATATTTAAATTCTAGGGCGATTTTATGTGATTGGGCGCTCGTTGGAATCGAGGGGTGTTCAAATCCCCAAGCAATCGGTGAATAGGCGTCTGTTAGAGCCGACTGGTATGGTGGAGTGTGTGGGCCCCCCAGGCGGTTTGGCAAAAATGTGTTAGTTGGAGCGAACTGGGGGGTAGTGGAGTCCGTGGGCCCCCTAGGCGGTTTGGTGAAAAGGCGTCAGTTGGAGGAAATTGGTGACTGCTAGAGTTAATTGGCCTGTAGGGACGCGTGAGCCCCTAGGAGCTTCGGTGAACAAATGTCTGTTGGAACGGCACGCGTCGGTTTGCCTTCCTCTTTCAACCGTCAGATTTATTTTAGGTGGCCAGATGAAGTCTTCAGGATATGCAAAGCGGTTGTAATTATGGCATGGATTCGCCCTTGCAGCATATCCGATATCTCATACAGTTTACTTACCGGTTATTCTTAGTAATAAAATGCTTATAGCCAAGCAGTTGTGCCTAGGTTACAATAATTAATTCTAGGAGTATTTCCTTTTATATATATTCAACCATGTGCATTGCCTACAAAAAAATTGTGGAGAAAGGAATTATTACACTCATATCTGATCTTGCTGTGGGATGCAACCATGAATATGATGAATTCATGGAAATTGTTTGAGTCTACAATATTAAACTCTTGCAAGAAAAAAAGCTACCATGGAGAAAAAAGATACAGGTATCTCCATAACCATGGCAGAGACAAACAATTGCTTTTATGAGATGATTCTCAGGAAAACAACATTTTGAGAAAATCTCCACACCCCTGGAGTTTAGCTCATATGACTGTTGAAGAGAGGAAGTGTCATGTTGCAATGATGGAGAACTTAATCACTTATCATCAACAAGTTAGCATAAATTTCTGAAAAGCAAAGTAGTCATCATGTCTTAGGAGATAGAAGCATTATTGATCAAATTAACACTTTTGGCATTCCATATTACAGTGTCATTGCTTTGCAGACCAGAAACCAATGATCCATATAATAGAAAACTTCTGTTTAAGAATAGCTACATTGTTCCTGCAATATAAAACAAAAGCATGTAAGAAAAATCATTTATACAACAATCAAGAACAGGCAGCCTCGTCATGCTGACAACATAAAAACATCAAAATTTCCTATGGCCATTCTAGACAAATGATTTCCATTGAATTATTAATTAATACCTACTCATCAGATATCTCATACAGTTTACTTACCAGTTATTCTTAGTATAGCTGACTTCATCTCATCAAACAACATACATTACAGTATTAAAACTATTAAACATTCTAACCTCTACCTCGGTACAATGCCAACATGGATTCTAACATCTCAAAGATGACAGATCATATTCTGAGTTCAAGCTCTTCCAAAACCTGCAATATGAAAATTGGTTAAGTGTATACAACATCAATATAATTACCAAATAGAGAGTAAGAGAGTCCATATCTTCTGATTCAACCGCATACACCTTGCATTTATTTTGTGGATAGTACTCTTGAAGATCATTTTCAAAGATAATTGAAAAACAAAGAATCTCACCTTCACAATTCTCTTGCTGAATTTTCCATCGCATCTTTATCTCCTTCCTAAACATTAAAAGTCATTTCTCTAGTTATCAAAGAAGAAAGAAGAACAGACAGAGAAAAGGAGTAATAGAACAATGTGAGAAAAAACAGAACAAATTGTTAGCTCACCTCTACTGCCTCGATTAGTTCTTTGGTGGCATCCTCCCTCTTCGAGTACCTACAAATTATACCATGCTAGCATTCTATAGCCTAAAACTGATATAGGGAAGCCTATAAGTAACAGGAGAGAAAGCACATATTTCTTACGATCTACTGCTTAGTACTTCGGTTGACAAAAAATATCCATCACAAGCAACAAGCTCAAAAGATACATCCAACAAGCAAAATATCGATGGAGAAAATCATATATTTGAACAAGAATCAACAAGTGTACTGTGAGAGTTTACCGGGAGAGAGGCCGGCGTGGGGGGAGGGCGCCGGATCTAGAGGCGGCAAGGGGGAGGGCACCGGTGGCGCTGGGGGAGAGCTCCTGCGGGGGCGGCACGGGAGGAGGCCGCCGGCGCTGCGCTATGCGGAGGGCGCGGATGAAGGGCGACGCTGGGGGAGGACTGCTGGATGGGAAGGAGGTAGTGGGAGGGGAAAGGGGGAGATAATGGAGGCTGGTCTGCTCAGTTTAATTTTAGTGCTATTTCTGTGGCGCGCGGAACGAAAATGAGCCACGAAATCTGGAGACCGAATTTTTTCACCATTTTCCCGTCGGTAATTAAAACACCGTCACAAAAATAATGTAATTTCCAGTCGGTTTACATTTTTTCTGTCGGTTTTTTTAACCGATCAATCCAAATACCTATTTCCCTGTCGGCTATAAAATAACCGTCAGACCAAACTATTTTTCTGTCGGTTATTTCTAAACCGACCGTCTATTTCTTTTTTCCTTGTCGGCAACTAAAAAATCGTCAGGAAAAAAGGGGAGTCGATAGGACAATTCTGTTTTCCAGTAGTAAAAAATGTCAAATATTTAACAACTATATATAATGTCTAGAAAGAAAAAGGTTATCAATGAATTGGAACTGTTCATCATATCGTGTGCAAATTCATGTCTTGTCCTTTTCCGATCTCGACATGTAGGATGGATCTAACATTGAATTTTTCTAGGTTTGAACAGCATTATTCTGTTGTACACTCGTGGAGTATTTGGAATTTTAAAGCATATTTTAACAGTAGTATTCAATGTATTTCTTAATGGGACCACCCATTTGCCATGACACCGTTTTTTCTTTTGTATACATGGAACAGAAAAGGTCTTAATTAGTTCCTTGAATTTCAATCCGAGCACCAATGCTGATATCTGTCCTAATCCACTACCCCATTGTATATAATATCAACCGCGCGCATGGATTAATTAGCTGAAGATTATAATCGGAAAGATATTTTAAAATTTAGAATTTAATTTACTTAAACATTTGTTGCCTTTCGCTCTTTTCATGATTGCTAAAAAAAGGTACAAAATATACCCAAAATTATTCTTAACAACAAACTTTAAATTCAAGATCAATATGGATTATAATCCAAAGGAGAGTAAATCAGACATACACTACATCTACCTCTTTTGGGTGTAATCAATTTAATCAAACATAAATGTGTATACACTACAGGAAACAGGCATCTGCCGAGTACCCTAATTCCACTCGGCGAACCTGCTGTCGGTGAACAGGCATTCGCCGAGTGTTTTTTATGTTTATTTTTTGACATAAAAAGAAAAGTGTTTAAATAGTTCCATTCAACTTAAATTTCTGAAATTACATTGGATTTGACAAGGATAAAATATCTTTATCATATGAAATCCAAGCCTGGCCTACTAAACCATTTTAATTATTTTATTACCAACTGCTTTGGTTACTGTGGCAATTAATCAATAATATATGTGTTAAATAGATGGCATCAACAACACAACTAATGTTATATATATATATACGGTAGTGTTATACAGCGCGAGGTGCGCTGTTTAGCTATTCAGCGCGTGGAGGTCAAACTCACGTCAACCACCGTACCGCTCCACCATCCACTGTACTGTATGTAGTATAATTTTTTTACTACCAATCTAATAATTTTACCACCAGTCTAATATGCGAAGTGTAATTTATATGGGTTATAAATCTTTTACCACATTCGATCTATTTCTGTACTATATGCTGAGTACGAACAAAATTGATAGATATGTTGTAATTATTTTATACTCCAAACAAACCAGTAGAGAAACTGACCGAAGGTGGTAAAAGATTTACAACACATACAAACGAGTCAAATAGAGAAACAGACCGAAGGTGGTAAAAGATTTACAACACATATAAACAAACCATTAGAGAAACTGATCAAAGGTGATAAAAGATTTACAACACATATAAAATTACACTTCGCATATTAGATTAATAGTAAAAAAATTTACACTGCATATAGTACAGAAACAGACCGAATGTAGTAAAGATTTACAACCCATACAAAATTACACTTCGTATATTAGATTGGTGGTAAAATTATTAGATTGGTAGTAAAAAAATTACACTGCATATAGTACAGAAATAGACCGAAGGTGATAAAAAGATTTACAACCCATATAAATTATACTTCGCATATTAGATTGGTGGTAAAATTATTAGATTGGTAGTAAAAAAATTACACTGCATATAGTACAGTGGATGGTGGAGCAGTACGGTGGGTTGACGTGGGTTTGACCTCCACGCGCTGAATAGCTATACAGCGCGCTGCGCGCTATATAGAATATATATATATATATATATAATATAATTTTGTGATGTGTTGAATGAAAACTGTCTTAAATAGTTTCAATGCAACTAGTGACAAAACTGCATTCAAAGGATAAATTTGTAATACTTAGTTTTTGTCTTGATATTAGATATGTGTTTGATGGTAACATTATATGCATCGGCTGATATATATCAATATAATATATGCACACTAAACCATTTTACTTTTTATCTTTACATCATATCATATCAATCACTTCGCGGTTATAACTTGGAAATTAATTGTAGATATATGGTGCGTTCAGTATTCTATGTATGTCTTTATTAGATAATCATATCATCACTTGGGTTATAATGTGGCAATAAATCAAAGATAAATGCACCATTATCAATTAGATGGTGTCATCTACAAGCTACAGTTCTATATTATTTTATGTTGTGTGCATAAGGAAGACCAAAATTGTTTAATCCCTGACAATTGCTAACACCACTACATTCAAATGGTAAATTAATTTGAAGCATATTTTCTACCTTGGCACTAGTCTAGGTTAAGATTAAACAAAACAACTTCTATCCAAATCAACTCAACCATTTTATATATATTAGATGCAACCTATATATGTTTAAAACTCTATCCAGAGAACCTCTCTCATAATACAAGATGACTAATCCATGATACGAGTCTGTGTGTTACAACATGCTAAACTTAGACAACACCACTGACAGATCTATCCGTTATATTATTTGCGACATAGAATGGAACAAATTGAATACTTCTGGCGTTACGATTAGGTGTATTGTAACCGTCTATCTATGTTTGGAAGTAATTTGCATTGATAAATCGCTCTAATTATATTGGATGATTGATCGATGAATTTTTTTTATTTCGTGTGCATAATAAAAAGATTAAATTGTTCTTGTTATAATTTATAGCACCACATTTACATTTAGACGTGTTATAACCGTCTATCTATGTTTAGAAGTTGACAACGACAACCATATGAAAGATTAAAAGTTTTATTACAATGCATAACACCAGTGTTACAATTAGATGTGTTATAATAGTCTATCTATGTTTAGAAGTTTACTTTCAAAACCGCGTGAAAAGATTAGATAGTTTGATTACAATTCATAACAACAATATTAAGATTAGATTTGTTGTGGTCATCATTCTATGTTTGGAAGTTTACGATTAAATTGCTCTAATTATATGGGATGATTAATCGACAATATATATTATTATTTTCTATGTTCAAAACCATGTGAAAATTTTAAATATTTTACTATGATTCACCATAGTAGCACTACAAATGTTGTTCTACAACCGTCTATCTATGTTTAGAAGTTCATGAGTGTCAACGCGTTAAATTTAGTAGATTCCAACGACAACCTACCGTTTATAATATAATTTTTAGTGAAATTGGACAAGATTAAAAAAGTTCCTAACGAGTGTTTAATCGACGTAAACTTCTAAAATAGACATACGATTATAAAACATCTTATCATGACACTAGCATCATGATAAGATGTTTTATAATTGTATGTTTATTTTTAGAAGTTTGTGTCGATTAATCGCTCTAATTGTGTGAGAAAAATGATGGATGGCATAATTTTTTATGAGTTATGATAAGATGTTTTATAATTGTATGTCTATTTTGGAAGTTTATGTCAATTAATCGTTCTAATTGTGTGAGAAAATTAATGGATGGCATAATTTTTTATGCATATTGGAAAAGATTAAGATAATTTCTCTTAGAATTGATATATATACGTACACTAGTATATATTTTTCTAAATAATACTGTCAAAGTTAATTAAAAAGATTAATTTATTTTGTGTGCGGCCTATTGAGGGGAAGAATGTCATGTTAGGATCGATCACATCAGGGAGATCGATCGAGTGCATGAGACGAGACCCATGGTCATCAATATATCTGTGGTACGTGTGATCGATCTTAAGTTAAGGTAGTTTTAGACAGAGAAATTAACTAGAAAAAGAGATTGGTGTGAGGGATCTAGCTAGAGAGGATGGATGGATGGATGCAATTGACACTAATTTCAGGTCTTCTCCCAGGCCAGTTTGCTTCACGCAATATTCTAACCTTTTGAGAGAAAAAAGAGAAGTGTACTGGTAGCCAAGGGCAATTGCAAGCTTGGTGCCACCCTCTCATTTGTCTTGGCTTTAAAGTCTCATCAATACAACGGCACCAAAAAGAAACACACATAGAAAACCACCAGATGACCTAAATATAATTGTATT
>KE373235.1:80166-96810 GCA_000418225.1 Zizania latifolia
GAAGCAAGTAAAGACTTGTATAGAAATATATGTGCATATATTGGGATTGCAAACAGCCTACTTATCACTTTGCTGTGAATTTACCTCTTTGCCCCTCTCCCCCCTATATATATGTCTATTGCCGTCCCACCTCATTCCTCCATCCTCACTCCTCCCTCTCATTTGCCACCCACGGTGACAAACATTTTTGCTAGCTTGCTAGTTTTTTTGTTTTAACCCTACAGGGGTAGGGGGAAGAGAGGTTGGAAGGATGAACTCATCGGTGGCTGTGAGCGGTGGCCGTGGTGGCGGCGGCTTAGGACTAGGAGGCGGCGGCGCCGGAGGTGGAGGAGGGGGGCCGTGCGGAGCGTGTAAGTTCCTGCGGCGCAAGTGCGTGCAGGGGTGCATCTTTGCGCCGTACTTCGACTCGGAGCATGGGTCGGCGCAGTTCGCGGTGGTGCACAAGGTGTTCGGCGCCAGCAACGTGTCCAAGCTTCTGCACCAGATCCCGCCGCATAAGCGCCTCGACGCCGTCGTCACCATCTGCTACGAGGCCCAGGCTCGCATCCGCGACCCCATCTACGGCTGCGTTTCCCACATCTTCTCCCTCCAGCAACAGGTAATAGCTACAAGATTTTACTAGTTACTCCAACTCTTCCGACCTCCTCCTCTTGGCCGCCGCGTCGACGACTGATCTATCATGATGCTTGGGTGGATGGATCTTGATCGATGATCTGTTTTTGGTATTTCCTGGTTTTGATTTTGTTTTTGTTTTTGCGGATTTTAATTGGGGGTGTCTTTTTGTCAAGGAAGGCAGACTGGCAGAGGGCCTTCTCTTGGGAGAAGGGTAGGCTATAGCAATCCAAGCAAGCAAGTTTATTCTGGAGGGATAGAGGAGATTTTCTTTTACTACCAGTGATGCATCATCCATCTCATCATTCATACCATCATTTACTACTTATTATTCTTGGTTTCTTCTTTCCTTTTCTGAATTCTGATAGATGGATAGATAGACAAATAGATGCATATCATGCATCATCGATCTCTCCATCTATCACATCATTTTAATTATATCAGGTTGTTCTCTCTCTCTTGTGATGAAATCAAGAAGCATGCTTGGTTTCCTCACCCTTAAAGAAAAACGGGAATTAATCTCTAGTAGTCATAGTCTCCTAGAAGAAGCAGCTAGCTCCCTTCTTGCATTGGAAACATTTGTCCTTCTTTCTTTACTAATGTGAATATATATATGATCAGCATTTCATTAAGATACATAATAAATATAATTATTATTGGTCTGATTATGTATACCAAATTTTGTGGCATTTTACTGATCTGGTTCAATTCCCTATAAATGTCAGGTGGTGAGCCTCCAGGCCGAGCTGACCTACCTGCAAGCCCACCTGGCAACCATGGAGCTGCCGTCGCCACCGCCCTTCTCTGTGGAGCCGGCGGCGCAACACCAGGCGCCGATGGCCGCCGCCAACTTCTCCATCACCGACCTGCCGTTATCGTCCAACGTCCCGGGCACCATCGACCTGTCGACACTCTTCGACCTGCCGCTGCCGGTGCAGTCCCAGAACCAGTGGGAATTGTTCGATGAGCAGCAGCTGCACCAGCAGCACTCCTTTGGCCCCATGGGCGATGGCTCGTCCAGCAGCAGAGGCGGCGGCGGCGGTGATGGCAGTGACGATGGTGACTTGCAAGCGTTGGCCAGGGAGCTCCTTGACAGGCAAGGCCGGTCGTCTGCGGGCTCCAAGATGGACCGGCCACCTCACACAATGTGAGGCTTGACCGCTTGAGATAGTCAACTTAGCTAGCTCATGGACTAATTGATCAGGAGTTAATCATTATATTTATGCATGCATACATTGTTGAGATCATGAGAAGAATTCAATGGTGAAAATTTTGCACCGAATCCATGGAGGTAAGGCGAGTAATTGAGCGAGGCTGAGGAGGAAGACGATGATGATGATGTGAGGATAGATGGTAGGTAACAGGCATTGCCCGGTTTTCGCGTATCATCTTTGTTCTTTGCTGAGGGTGCAAGGGTGCCCACTTGCACCATATTATATAACGCTTGGGAGTTTGCTCCAAAAGCGGAAGCTTAGGGAAGAGTTTTTAGTTAGATGTATTTAGCCTGATCACTGTTCCATTGCAACAGTTCTACATGCAAAAACCTGATCTAGTTTATTGCCAATATATACAAAAATCTTCTTCTCATCGATCACAGATTGATTAATTGCTAGCTGTGTCTGACTAATTTCTGTTTCGAACAGAAACATCTGAAGTGAGGTATATTCTTAGTTTGGTCTTGCTCTCTCTGGCAGGTGCTGGTTTTTATTTTTGCCACAATACAGCAAATGGACTCTTTTTTGGTGTTAATGAAAACTGAACATATATGGTGACAAGTACAACTGAAAAAAGTGTGAACAGATGTGAGTTAGAGCCAAGAAGTGTTGACCTTTTTTACTTGCACCATCTTTTCTTTTACTGCTATAGTACGTGTTATGCAAGGATGCATATCATGCAACGAACCTTAGGGTCAATATTCCTAATAGGACAAAGAAAGAATGCATGGTTAGTTTATTTCTATATGAATAGCTGTGGTATATGTGGGGCTAAATGATTGGGAGGAGTTTGGAGTTGATGAGTGAGAGACAGACAGGAAGCATAAGCTTTGGTGGGGCATCTTTGACTAAGACCATGCACACAATGTTTTCTCTCCTTATGTTTCTTGAAGTTATGTCATATGCCCTTGTATTCAGGACTCCCTTGCTATCATTGTTGGAAAATGACAACAATATGGTACCAAAGGAAAGTACAGGCCAGGTTTCAGTTTAGCTCTTTAATGTGTCGGGCCCTGCATGAAAAAGCTTCAGTTCTATTACTGGCTAGCCCATGTAGGAGGTACTATTAATCACTGACTTCATTACGCTAGCTACTGAACCTTGCATTCGTTTCCTTGAGAAAAAAAAAGAAGCAAAGCCATGCATGCATGTCTCTGCGTGTGTCGATGTGTGCAAACACAGTATTATGCATAACAATACTTAACTATGTTGTGCGAATTAACTCTCTAGCTACATTACTCTTGGTTCATTAGTTAACTCCTATTTGAAGAGAAGTCATCACTACCGTAATTGTGGAAGCTATAGGTAAATTTGACAGGTTATTAACCATCGTAAGCTAGTAATCATTTTACTTAATTAGCTAGGTGGTAGTATATTAGTATATATAGATAGCATTACTTACTTGTAACAGTATAATTTGTGCAACTTTCATGCAAATCAAGGATAGAAATTGATACATTTTCTGATCAAATGCAAATCAATAGCATCATTTTACACTAGCTACACAAAACTTGCAGCCATGCCATGCAATTTACCGAACAGAAAGAGGCATTTTATGAAGAACAATAAAAAGAATATTTGGAAAGATGTGCAGTTGAGATTAATTCAGGCGTTGAATTTAAATGCTTTTTAATAAAATAAAAGAATAATTGCACTCAGGGATAACTGCACAAAAAGTACTGAATTGAAGTCACTAGTTCCAGGTCCTAATGAAGCGGTTTCCTTAAAACCTGCAGGTAACCTCCTCACAGTTCTCAAAGCTTTCCAGGAAAAAGTCGGTTCTAAAGCAATGTAAACCATGCATGGAAAAAAACTGTTATTTGAAAGAACAATCTGTACACTAGCCGTGCTAATTTACCCCAATATAATATGGTAGAGATTAAAATTAAATTAAATTTTGTGCACTACACCATAACATCGTTTTAGCGTCAGACGCATGTCGAGAAAGATTGACATTTAACATCACTAAATCTGTCAGTAATACGTAGTGACAGACCGTTTATCGGTAATAGTCATAAATAATGACCCACTATCTATCGACGATATTCTTAACATATAGGGTCGGATCGTCTGTTGGTAAATATATCAATAACCCTCAATTTGTCTATCGCTAAATATTTATATCACGTGGGCACGAAAATTTAACCAAATGCGTGCGTAAGGAAATTTTTGGTGCGCTGGCGGCAAACCCTTGTGCGTGACTTATAGAGACAAAACCCTAGACATTCTCCCTCCCTCCATTATTTTCCCCTTTCCCCTTCACTGCCTCCCTCATCCCGCCGCCCTCCCCTAGAGCTACCCTCCCCCAGCGCCGGCGATCCCCTCGTGTCGCCGCCAGCATCGACGGCCTCCCCCTGCCGTCTCCACCTGTAGCGTAGGAACTCTCCCCAAAGCCACCGGCGCCCTCTCCCCTAGCTTCGCTAGTGCCCTCTCCCGCGCCGCCAATGCTCCCCCGCCCCCCACTGTCGACGCCCTCCCCCTACGCCGCCTCTAGATCTGGCACCCTTCCCTCATGCCGCCTCCCTCCCGGTAAACTTTCACAGTACACTTGTTGATTCATGTTTATTTTGTCACTAGGGAGAGAACCCAAAGAAACCTAGGTCCCCAAATATTGTTCGGCTCTATTCTATTGCATCTACTAGGTATGATGATTCTTTTGATGGATGGACTGCTAGTTTATATGTTTGTCGTGATGTATATTATGATCCTGAAACTGGAAAGGAAGACCCCTCAAAGAAAGGTTGAGTCAGATTAAAGATCATGGAAGTGCCATGGTCTGATTTCTAGTCACTTGGGTACTCATATCCCAATTTCATCTGTTGTTCTGAGAAATATGGTATGATCTGGGGTTATGCCAAATGAGGTTAGTTTTTCTTCTTTGCTCAAGGTTAGTTTTTCTTCTTTGCTCAAGGACATACATGAAAGTGCATCTTGATGTATCTAGACCCCTAATTTATTTTAGTGTATCAATGACAATAGCGATCAAATGCTACTAACATTTTTGCTAAGATGAATGCAGATATCAAAAATCAAAGTGGCTTTGCAATTCAATGAAATTTAGAGAAATCACCTTCTTTAGTACTATTTAGGATCAAATGTGCAAAATGGCTTTATTTCTTATGAACTTAAGTCTAGGTATGTCGTACTATCAGGGATGCGTTGATTAGTGTTCCAAAACTAAGTGCTCAAAGAAAAATTTTCTTGGAAAGTTTTGGGAATTTCTCTAAGTTGAATTTGGTTTTTCCAGCAAAGCCGGATAATCCGGACTTGTCCGGAGTATCCAAAAATATCTTTCTATTTCGATTTATTTGCACGTCGAAGTATCTAGGTTCTAGCCGAATAATCTAAAAACATCGTTCTGTTTGGATTTTCTTTGAAGCCTAGAACATCTGGACCTTGGTTGGATGATCCGAGATTATTGTTCTGTTGAATTTTTTTTGTGAGTCGGAACATCCGGATTCTAGCCGAATAATTCAAAAATCGCTTTCTATTAGATTTTATTATGTGGCCAGGAGCATCCGGACCTTGGTTGGATGATTCAAAAATACCTTTCTGTTTGGATTTATTTTTGGCACGGAATATCCGGTTGAAATCCGTACTATCTGAAATATCTATTCTGTTTCATTTATTTTTTAGTCTGAAACATCCGATTAAGTCCGGATCATACGGATGAACAGTGCGTGATTTTTGCCCTAACGACCAGTTTTGAGACAGGGATATAAATACCTCCCCTCTCCTATAATCAGGGCATGTTTTCCAAAACCCTAGCAGTCTTGCCATATTACTCGCTTTCTCTCATCCTACGATTTGATCTTGTTTGAATCTTTGAGAGTGAGATTGAGAGTGCTTCACCAATCTCCTTGAGTTCTTTGTTGATCCATCTTCTTGGGAGTTGTAGTGTTTTGTGTGCGTCTCGATCTTCGTGAGAAATCTTTGAGCACACGGCTTTGGATCACATCAATGGATTCATTACTCTTAGGGGTAATCTCTCTTAGATGGCTAGGCATCAATCTGCGAGCACCCAAGGATTGTGGGTGATTGGACAAGTTTGTACACGGCCTTGCCTCGGCTTCAAAGAGATAATCTAGTGAAAAACCAAGGCTTACGGTGGTAAGCGCTTGGTGAGGATTAGGGTTGAAAGAGACCCAACCCCTTGGGATTTTCTCAATGAAGACGTAGGATCGTTGGATCCGAACTTCGGTGAAAAATTCATTGTGTCAATCTTATCTTTGCTAGTTGTTATTTACTGCTTGATCTATTCATTAACTAGCAAGCATAAGGTTCATTAAATTCATGTCTTTAAAGTTCATTGGCTAGATCGTTTTTTGCAGTTTATTTTGTTGAAGATCTGTAGTACCCGGATCATCTGGTTAAACCCAGATAATCCAAAATTCGGATGTTTTTGTTTTCATCCGGTATCCAGAATATCCGACTAAGTACAGATAGTCCAAGCCCTGAAAGTTTAAACTAACATGTTTAATTGAGAATTTTTTAGATTGCCTATTCACCCCTCTCTAGGTAACTTTCAATACCAGTATTGGATTTGTGGCAGATCCACTCGCTGGTAACTATATTGGGTTATGGCAGCTATGAATATGTCTCAAGTGTCATACTGCCATTATATCTTCATATGCCTAGCATGGCATTGTTTCTGATGCTTTGGCTTATGGCAGCTATGACTATGTCTTTTGGACAGCTGTAATGTAAGACTAAAGTTGGTGTTGCAGTGTGGTCTTTTGTATATTGTGACCTTATTATATGATTTGAATGAATATATTGTGTTTTTGGACTATATGTGTTGAATGGATATACATATATATATATATGTTGAATGGAGTAGATGATTTGATGTTAATGCACTGTTTTATGATTTGCATATAAATATATATTTAATTTTAAATAGGTTATTTATCATGCCGTTAGACAGTCTATTGTTATATGTCATTTTTACAAGTAACATGTTTGTCGGTAAAGATTATTTGTCGCTAAAACTCAACTATTTCCAGACAGGTCGTTTGTTGGTAAAGGTGTAGTCTGTCGCGGTATAGGACTTTAACCATATGCTTTGTTTCCACACACATTTTCTGTGGCTAAAAGCTTTTGCTGATATTTTTTTGGATGTTAAATAGTGCTTTCAGCAACAATTTTTCTGTCGACAAATCGATGTCATGGTGTAGTGGTGATGAACTGCGCTTTAAACACATACACACAGTTGAAAAGAGAACACATGGGAAATTTTTATGTTTTTAATTTCCAGCGAAGCTGAACTGTTTATATGAGATTTTAGTGATTATATATATACTGTCAAAGATTTATACATGTGAAATGGGGCTAGACGGGAACATTTACTGCGCTTCGAGTCTACAGACATGCGAAATGGGGCCTAGCTAGACATGTCGTTGAAGTGCCACATCTAGTCGCACATTAGCCAAAAGCATCCATAAATAAAATGCTCGTTCTATTTACATTGTACTATTCTGTTGAACTAGTTAATACATATTTTTTGAAAGAACTAGTTTGTACAAAGTTAACTAGTCATCTGAAGGAAGTTGAGAGGGTAAATGTGAGTAATTGTGGAAAAATATTTTAAATTTTGCTTTAACTAAACCTTTTATGTTGGCCTCTAATAAGGACATCACCCAGAGGAGATATAATCATACCTATCATAGAGCATCTCTAGCAGATATCCTATCCCATCCCCTATAGTTAAAAATAGGGCAACTGGTAGAAAAACAGCCCTCCAGCAGTTTCTCTATCCCATCCCCCTATTCCTCTCCCCTCATTCCCCAAATATATAGGACATCACAATTTCCCTATCCCGCGCCGTTCTCCCGCGAAAGCTCTAGTGCGCACCGTTCTCCCGTGAAAATCTCTAGCGCCCGCGCCCTCCTGTGCCCCCCACCCTTCAACACTGCCGCTCACCGCCCTTTGCACCCATGCCGTCCAGCTTCACTGGCCTCCATCCCCCCTGTAGCACTGCCGCCCTCTGCCTATCGCCATCCGCCCTCTGCCAATCGTGCCATCTGCCATCTACCCATCACGCCATCGACCACCACCCATCGTGCTACCGTCCTTCGAGGCAAGCCTGCGCTGGATCTGTCACCCTGTGAAGGTTCTTGGCTAGGCCGCTAGGGTCCTTTTCTAGTGCGTGGTTGATTGCTGGTGTGTGAGAACAAAGGTCTAGTTTCCTTTTGAGATGGTTTTCTTCTTCTCTTAGAAGGCTCAATTAGTCATTGTGAAGGTCTTGTGATTCAAAGAGTAACTGAAGTTGAACCATCTAAAAATAGTATTTGAACAAGTATGGCCTAAATTAGTTGAATTTTCTCATGAAAAATTTCAAAATACTACATGTATTGTTGTTAAAAGGAGGCATGATATTTTCCTGAACCGATACTAATATATACGTTAGGTTTAAAATTGATAACAAAGATATCCATATAGAAGTCTAAAATTTAACCGTTGGAGAAATAGCCGTTTGAAATATAGCCGTTTGAATTTTAAACGTTGGATACTAATAAAAAAGAGGATTCAAAAATATAGGGAATGAGTTTTAGGAAGCTGCTAGAGATATAAGCTGTATAGTGATAGAATCTTTTAGGGCCATTCCCTATATGAAGAATATAAGGAATAAAATTTAGAGAAGCTGTTGGAGATGATCTTATACATCAAACAAGAAAATATACCTAGTTTCTACATTAGATTTACATTTTATATATTTGAACAAATAATTCTACACCATGCGTTGTTGTTATTCTCATTTTCAGAATGCTTACATCAATTAGACGAAGGATCACACGCACATATATAACACATGATCAATAAAGTTGATTGGGCACTAAGGAGGTCTCCCTGACTCTCCATCCATCTTTCCCACATTATTTTGGGACGAAGATAAATAAGAGATCAAGTTTGACATGTTTTTATTCCAATTCAGACTACTCCAAATAGGTTGAATTCAGACATCATCACTTTAGCATGCAAACTCCGATTTGGGTGTTCTCGGACTTGATTGAATTTCAAGAAAAGCTTAGGAAGTTTACTTTCAAATGCTTTTTTGTCTACAATCATCCAAACAATGCACATAAAGAAAATTTAGGTTGTGTGTCTTATAACCTAATTATATTTGTTTGCATCCATATGGGATGACCTCCTCATGTCATTAGCTCTTTAAATACCCATAGGATCATCGCTTTTACAATAGCATTTTGTTAGAAAAAGTTAATTATGAATTGCTACTTCATCTTGTTATTGAGTATTTGAGTGGTCAACTAGATTGCTAAATTACTCGTCTTCAGGACTCAAATTTTATCTTTTGTGTGTCTCCTATATCTAGCAGTTTCATTTTCTCCTATGTATTGTTCTTACTTGTTCTTCAATTGCTTGTAGGATTTGGTTGATCTACACCGATAAGATTAACTACTTGTAGGAGTGGGTGTATCGATCGGTAAGCCGCGACACAATGTCTCGTATGGTTGTAGTCGGATCATAAATGTGCTCACCAAATCGTAGTTATTATCACTCACCAAAACATCAGACAAAACGCACACCACAACTGTACTCGTTTGTGATTATCTATGCTATTGTTGGGGCCTCAAAAAATGGACCTAGCTGCTACTAGGGATATGTTTTTTAGTTTTCAGAAGTTTTTATCAGTCTATCATTGAGTTGATCAAGATCAGAAGCACGTCGTGTTCTGTTCTTCAAGTGAGTTTTGTCATGTTTTATATATCATCAGTTGTTACTGTGACATTCGAAAATGAAGCCATGATGTCATCAAGATTCTGTTTTGCCACTTGTCACTACTACAGAACGTGCCATTAATACCGGTTGTAAACTCCCCTTTTGTCCTGGTTTTCGGTACTATCCATCCGGGACTAAAGGGGTAGCACACTAGTATCGGTTACTCAACTAGCACTAATACACCCATCTAGTCCTGGGTGGGGAACCCAACCGGGACTAATTCTCCATGCATTAGTATTGACTGAGATGCACAGCCGGTACTAAAATCCATAACTTTAGTGTCGGGTTGACTTCTCAGCCGGTACTAAATACATAATTTTTTAATTGTTGTCTACTGTGATCTTAGTTAACCATTAATGATTAATATTATCTTAATTTTAATTATTTACGTTAAATTCTAGTCTTTTGATATAACCGGTAAAGTCTAATTTAATATTTCTGTCCGATATAGACAGGTAAAGTTTAATTAAATTTTCGGTGTTTTTCATTTAATTTGCATCGTACGTAATTTTTTGTTTCATTTCACATGGCAAAAGAAGAGAATAGAGTATAAAAGTTATCACTTTATATATATTATAGTAGCTATATTTACATATATATATATTTGTAGATATATATATACTATATTATATACACGCTATATACTACTCGTGTCGCCGCTGCCACATGTCGAGCCGCCACTGCGGACGTCACTGCCGTCATTGTCACTCTAGCCATCGTCACCGCCATCATCGCTCCAGCCACCATCATCACCGCCGATGCCATCGTCATCATCGTCGTCGTCATCGTCGTCGCCATAGTCATCGTCGCTGCAGTCATCGTCGCCACAATCGTCGCTGCCAGTGCCATCACCGTTGCCGCTTCTGCCACTGATGCTACCGTTGATGTACTGCCACGCAGCGCTGTCAACGACGACGCCCAGCATAGTGTCGGTGCCAGCAGCACTGGTATCCGAATGAGTGGAGTCTTGCTCCGCGACCTCCAAATCCCTAGCCCAGACGGTGTCGTCTTTAGCTTGGAGGACCCTAACATCCTCTGAATCCTCCTAGGCCTGCATGACCCGTGCAATGTACCGGTTCATATTATAAACCGATACTATTCCACAGAAAATAAGGAGACGCGTGCCATATTTTGGCCAACTGTTCTATTTTTAGTACCGGCTTACTACTGGAACCAGCACTAAAGTTCAACGGGTGTTCCGAGGAGAGACTAGCGACTGTAGCGATTGTTACCGTATAAAGTTTTTGGATTTCCTTTTCAGAACTAAAATATTTTTAGCACAAGGTGAACACAAAAAAAACTGATCAGAGACTTGTTCATCTGCATTTCACAGAATAAGAAACTTTATCCAGTTAAATACTACTCTACTTTATCGAAACACAGTGGCAAGTATGAAAGTTCCAACTATATAATAGCTAATTAATTATAACCTTTTAACCATAATACAGCAGTGCTGGCAGTCGTGATAAGAACAGATGGCACTCGTGCTTGATTCTGCATTCCTCACTGTAGAAGGAGAGCAAGTCTGGAAGAAAGGTATTTTCTAGCTGGCCGCTGTCGCGGGTCGTGCACAAGTGCGGCATCACTGCTGTGCTGGGTTCCAGATCCCACCACCCATGCACCGCCAGACGTACAGAGTCCACCGCGTGATCATGAATATACCAGTAATGCTCTTTGGTGATCATCCTGCGCACGCCACCGATGGTAGTCGTCTTCCTGTCCACTGCCTCGCATTCCACCAGCCTTATACACCGCAATGCGAGATCGGTTGCGATGTCCTCGTGGTTGTACTTGACGAGCGGAAGCAAATAGGCAGCCATCTTGTGCCCGCCCTCCACGGACATATACAATAGTTGGGCACCCTACGATGGCAGCGTGACACGGAAGGCCAGATGCATGCCCCAGATAAAGCATGTCATCGCGTGGCCCGCGTCTGCCAAAGCACGCACCAGCCATAGGTACAGAGGATGCTCCTCCCATGACATCTGGGGACCCTCATGAAATAGGGCAAACCTCCTCCTGAAGGCACGGTCAAGGCACGCCTGGCACATGATCCGGCTGACCTAGCGTAGCCTCTGGATATCAGCCAGTGGAGCTTCAGAGGTCTCAGCGATATGCCGGATGATCTCCACGATGATATCATACGGTACTACGTTCCACTGACTTGGCGCCATGGTCACCGAGTACGTCGATCGACTCTCCGCCGGTGGTCTAGTAGGAAGAAGGGGGCTAAGCGACGAGTGCTAGAGTGCTCGTACGAATGATGTTGGGTTATGGGGAGGTTACGCTAGCACTTAATTTTAAAAATTTACCCCGTTAGCCTAGGAACCATGCGTGTAATGGGATCATGGATCATTACCTTGAGCCTCGAGACACTCTCGGGCAGCGGCAGTAGAGTCGATGAAGTGCGTCCTCGAGCTTCTCCTCCTGGCTCCGTTTGTTCATCGGCGATCCAGCGATGAAGACGACGCGATCCAACGATCCGACGATTTCCACGGGAAGAAGACGAGCACCACTATTGGAGTAGTGCCTCCACGGTATCCACACGTTCGGGGACAGGATCACCTCGCGCCAGCGTGCTAGCACCACTTGCGAGATCGAGGGAGATCGATCACAACACTTGGAACTGAGGAGAGAATAGAGGTGGCGGCTTGGGTTGGGTCAAACCAATATCAAACAGCAGCCCTTTCGTGCTAGCCCCTCCTCTCTTTATATAGTGCCCTATCACGGGCCTTTAATCTGTATTAAATCCTAACAGATCTAATCTGTTCACCTAGACCGGAACTTCCGAAAATAACCTTCTGTATCGAATTTATTTCGACCCAAAACTTTTGGTCTAACCGGAACTTCCGGTTCGTCCAGGCGAGCCCGAAACTTCTGATCCAACCGGAACTTCCGGCTCCTCCAGAAACCGAAACTGGGGCTGGCTCAGAACTTCCGGTCTAACCGAAACTTCCAGATGCTCCAGAACCCAGAACTTCTGGCCCTCAGCCAGAACTTCCGGTTCCCTCAGAATTCTCTTGAGCACAATTCCATTAATCTCCCACTTGCACAAGAGCCAATTCTTGCAAGCTTTAAAATCCAATCCCCTTAAGCGTGCGACCCGATAGGTTCATATGCAAACGGCCGCTACCCGAAAACCCTTTTGGGATCGCCGATCAATAGCAGTACCTACCAGCACATATTGACCCCCGAGAGCATACAAAATCAAAATCGTATTTTCTGAACCGTGATATACTCACACACCAATCCCTTTACCACACGACATCAGTCAAGCTCAAGGCGAGATTCGTGCCACCCTTGTTGACAGGTCGACACTTCACTCAATCAAGTAGTGGATTCAATCATGATCAACTCTTTGATCATAGTGGCATGGCCATACACTTTCCAATCCGACTACCTCGAGGGCCCAGAGATGTCTCTCCCGTTATTTAGGAGGGATAAATTCTATCTTGACAGCTCACATCCCACGACATGTTTCGTGACACACCCAAAATCAACCTTTGTAACTACCCTGTTACGAAATAGCGTTTGGAAGCCCTTAAGTGTGCTACTACACATTCTAGAATCAATGACGATCTCAGGTTTAAGGATTCTGTAGGTACACAATTTGAGATGACAACAGATGGCACATATAAAATAACAATCCCAGCAGTATCTCAAGGTGGGTCTATCCAACTCCATGTTCACTAACATGAGTCCACATCACTAATTTGATATCTCTATGTCTATGATCTGTGAAACATGATCATCAATCAGACAGATGTGCTAATCTATGAATCATCACTGTCCCACATGACGACATGAGATTAGGGATCATTTAGAATAACATCATAACACAAAGAGTCTCACATACAAGTCATCAACTTGCTGATCAATGTAAAAGATATTTATTCAAGGAGCGAGATAACTAATTATCTAAATGTACATCAGCATAGACAAAATACTTTCTCTCACATACACTAGACTCACACACGTAAGTATCTAATACCCATAGAGCTCAAGTGCGCCTCATGCTTGGGCTGTGAGGGGTTTCGTCAATAGAACAACTATGTTTAAATTCGTGTGCACCTTGCATATCTTCACATCACCTCTATCTATAATCTCACGGATCAGATGATAGTGTCATAGTATGTGCTTGGACTTCTGATGCGACCTAGGCTCCTTGGCTTGCGCAATGGCACCACTATTATCACAATAGAAGTCCACTAGACTGGACGCACTAGGGACAACACCCAGCTCAGAAACAAACTTTCTAATCCAAACTGCCTCCTTCGCAGCTTCTGAAGCTGCAATATACTCGGCCTCAGTTGTTGAATCTTCAACCGTTTCTTGCTTGGAACTCTTCCAACTCACTGCGTCTCTATTGAGGCGGAACACAAATCCAGACTGCGATCGCGAATCGTCCTTGTTGGTCTGGAAGTTGACATCGGTGTAACCATTTACAACGAGCTCCTTCTCTCCTCCATAGACTATGAACATATCCTCAGTTCTTCTCAAGTACTTAAGGATATTTTTTACTACTGCCCAGTGACTTTCACCCGGGTTTGACTGATACTTGCTCGTAACACTTAGAGCATAAGAAACATTTGGGTGCGTACAAAGCATGGCATACATGATAGATCCGATTGCGGAGACATACGGGATCGCACTCATCTTCTCCAGCTCATCAGGTGTCGAAGGACACTGACTCTTGATCGGAGAAATACCATGTGACATTGGCAGAAAACCTTTCTTGGAATTCTGCATATTGAACCGTTTCAATAACTTGTCAATGTACATGCTTTGGCTTAATCCAATCAACCTTCTCGATCTATCTCTATAGATCTTTATGCCCAAGATGTATGCTGTCTCTCTAAGATCTTTCATTGAGAAATTTTTTCTCAACGAAGACTTGACAGCATTTAACATAGGAATATCATTTTTGATCAACAATATGTCATCTACATATAAGATCAGAAATACAAGTGAGCTCCCACTAGCCTTTTTATAAATACAAGGCTCTTCTTCGTTCTTGATGAAGCTAAACCCTTTGACTACCTCATCAAAACGAAGGTTCCAACTCCGAGAAGCCTGCTTCAGTTCATAAATGGACCTTTGCAGCTTGCAAACTTTCTCAGCATTCTCTGGATCATCAAGACCTTCAGGCTGTGTCATGTACACATCCTCACTTAGGTTTCCATTAAGGAAAGCCGTCTTGACATCCATTTGCCATATCTCATAGTCATAAAATGCAGCAATTGCTAGGATGATCTGGATAGACTTTAGCATAGCGACGGGCGAAAACGTTTCATCATAATCAACACCTTGAATCTGCCTGAAACCTTTCGCCACCAATTGCGCCTTATAGATGTGAACATTTTCTTCAACGTCTATCTTTTTCTTAAAAATCCATTTACACTCGATAGTTTTTACACCATCAGGTAGATCGACCAAGTTATAAACTTGATTCTCTCGCATGGATTCTAACTCGGATCTTATGGCTCCAAGCCATTTCTCAGAGTCTGGTCCCATCACCGCTTCCGAATAGGTCTTAGGTTCATCATTGTCGAACAATAATATGTCGCGCTGCCTAGTGGTTAAAAACGTTAACCGCTCGGGCGCATGACTTAACCTCTTCGACCGACATGGGGCTGGTGTCTCGACAACAGGCTCTGCAACATCTTGCATGTCGAGGTCCGGTTCAGTAGAAGCTGAAACACTTTCTAGTGGTTCTCGAACCTCTTCGAGTCGCACCGTGCTCCCACTAACTCCTTTTGAGAAAAACACTTTCTCAAGAAAAACACCATTCCGAGCGACAAACACTTTGCCTTCTTCCGGGTTATAGAAGTAATATCCTTTGCTTTCCCTAGGATACCCCACAAAGAAGCATTTATCAGACTTGAGAGTGAGCTTATCAGACGTCAAACGCTTTACATCGGCCTCACAACCCCAGATCTTTAGAAAAGATAACCCGGGACGCTTCCCAGTCCATATCTTATATGGTGTCCTCTCTACAGATTTAGATGCAACTCTGTTTAGTGTGAAAGCAGCAGTTTCTAAAGCGAATCCCTAGAAAGACAATGGAAGATCAGTTTGACTCATCATCGACCGGACCATGTCCACCAAAGTTTGGTTCCTCCGCTCGGACACCCCATTCCACTGAGGTGTACCGGGTGGAGTCAGCTGTGGAACAATTCCACATTGCTTCAGATGATCATTAAACTCATGGCTCAAATATTCACCTCCACGATCCGATCGTAGAAATTTGATTTTCTTGCCTGTATGATTTTGTACCTCATTCTGGAACTCCTTGAACTTTTCAAAGGATTCCGACTTATGCCTCATTAAGTAGATGTAACCATATCTATTAAAGTCGTCGGTAAAAGTTATGAAGTACTGAAAACCACCTCTAGCTGTAGAACTCATTGGTCCACATACATCAGTATGTACAATGGCCAATAGCTCGTTTGCCATCTCACTTTGACCAGTGAAAGGCGTCTTAGTCATTTTGCCAAGTAAACAAGACTCATATGTGTCAATCGATTCAAAATCAAATGACTCCAAAAGCCCATCTTTATGGAGTTTCTACATGCGCTTCTCATTTATATGACCTAAACGATAATGCCAGACATTGGTAGAATTCAAATCATTGAGTCGAGGTTTATTCGTATTAATGTTATAGACATGTGTATCCTCAAGATTCAGAACATATAAGCCATTTAACAATAGACAAACACCATAGAGCATACCATTCGAAAATATCGAGCAACACTTGTTCTTTATTATGAAATCAAAACCGTCTTCCTCTAAACATAATGAAGAGATATTGTTTCTACCCAAGGCGGGAATAAAATAACAATTATTTAACTCCAAAACTAATCCTGAGAGTAGAAATAAAGAATAAACGCTGACGGCCAACGTAGTAACTTTTGCACCATTGCTGACGCGTAGCAAGATAAATTTTAATAACATTTATACCCGAAGAGGAAGTCGCACTTTCCTCCTTTTTCTTTTGTTCTTCCGAGTACAACTTGTAATTCCTCCACCAATGGCCAGGCTTATGGCAGTGGTGACAAGTGTCAGAGCTAACAGGGCC
>KE373235.1:110856-132977 GCA_000418225.1 Zizania latifolia
GCGGACAGCGGGGCTCCCAGTACCATAAGTTCCCCTTCTTCTAGGCTGACTCGGTAATAAAATTCATCCTACCCTTTACCCAGGCAGAAGGTGCTTTCACATTTTTCAATATCGATTATTGGTGTAGCCATCTCTTGTTGATATCTCAAGAGTGTCACCCTCATACATGTTATGGAGATTGACTCAGCTTTTTGGTAGAAACTAGAATAGTGAGATAACATTACATGCATCAGTTTGTTATGATTTTATTACCACATAAATAGAAAATACAATGTATATACATACAATGTAAAGCCTTTGCCAACGACCGATTCTCAGAAGGCAATCATTTGGCTCATAAGCCAGCACCTAAAATAGGCAGTTATGTCAAATCAATTTCACTTGAGATTGTACAAAAGTTGACAAACCAATCCACATTGTATATTCATCTACATTATATCACTTACATCTGTAAATTAAACTAAGATGCATTGCATAACCAGTACAAAAGATGCAGCATTTCCATAGCATATTTGAGTGAGAGGGCGAGCTGGTCGACCGGCGCATAAATGGAAGTCACATATGCATTGTAATTCTAAGATTATTCACAGGGATTACTACATCTATTCATAGCATTTGCAGTACAGATCGACCAAATTTTACATCTCATAATGCAGTGTTCAATCAACCGTAAAATAGCCAAAAAATGAGGAAAATAACGTACCCTAGGGGCGACGGGCCTACTGCTGGAAACACGATGTCTAGAGGCACCACTTGGGTGGCTTGCCATGTCATTGGCGCCCGATCTGGATCTGCGATGAGCAGTTGGCTGGGCTAAACCCTAAACCCTAAACTAGTTGCACGGGTAGAAGAAGAATTGAAGAACAGAGGCTAAAATGTGGAACAAGGGATTTTTGGGGTCGAGGATATCACAAAAGATTTAGTACCGGTTCGAGATACCACCCGGTGCTAAAGTTATTAGCACCGATTGGTGTGCCGAACTAGTACTAATACGTAGGCTTTTAGTACTGGTTGGGTACTCCGACTGGTACTGATAAGTTTAGAACCAGGCGGTCTCCCGACCTGGTACTAAAACTCTTTATTAGTACCGGTTGCGGCTACCATGACGTTCTCTCTCTTTTCTGACCGTTGCAGATGACTTTTGGTACCGACTCTAGTTGGAATGAGTACTAAAAGGGGTGGATGAAAGGCCACTTCTCTAGTAGTGTCTAGGAATTTGTTGCCTAGTTCTAGGATTTTCAGGTGCCATACTAGTGCTTTAATGTTGCACTTGAGGAGAAAGGAAGAATAGGAAATCTATTTTGGTAGAGATACAGATGAACCCTTTTCGGTGCCATGATTGATACCGACAAAAAACAAGAGCCTAGGTCAAAAATTATTGAGGACGAATCCATATGTCTAGCGCAATAAATTAGGGCTCAGTGAGCCACCATCTTTCCTTTAAATTGCATAATTTCCATATTTCCTCTTGCCTAGCCGAGTTTTCCTTATGTGAATGTACGTGAAGTCCTAAACATATTGTCTCATGACCATGCCACTCCCACAAAAACTATCTTTAGTGATGAAGCTTTTGTGATGGATAAAGGACACATGTCACTAATAGATTGCTAGTGATGAACTAACTTACACCCCTCACTAAGATGACAGGCCAAATGAAGACCCATCATAAAAGTGTTTAGGCATCATTAGTGATGGGCTCAAAGAAAACCAGAATGATGCACTTCCTCATTAGTGACGGGTGTGAAGGACAACCGTCACTAATGATCCATATCATTATGATGGGCTTTCTCCAAGCCCGTCACTAATGATGCCTGAACCCTTAGTCAATCTTTAGTGACGAGTTTCAATAACTCCCGTCACTAGTACTCACTATATATACTTGGACTCAAAATGCACTGCCTCATGCATATACTCAATGTGTGTGCCATGAAGACCTAGCTAGCAACCGTGTGAGCCGATGCTAGGCGTAGGTCCAACAATCGGTAGCGCCAACTAGCAAATATGTGGTCCTAGCAATGCCAGTAACCACGTGGGGAACCATGCGGCATAGGGCCACTATATTTGCTTCTCAGTCAACACATTTGCTTGTTAGGTAACTATATGTAATAAATCCAGTGAAGTAGCTAGTGAAATCAAAGAACGAATCTATTCTTTAATGATTTTTTTGTTATATGGAATATAGTTGATAGACAAATAATCTCTTAATTACATTGTTATGTCTTTATGGATTGGTATCATAACATGAAAATTGTTCTCAAGCAAGAAAGAAAAGAGTATGTCATTAAAGTTCCTTATACCTTGATGACTTGCCCGATAATGCTACTACTTCTACACAAAGAGCTTGTGAGAAACATACTAATGATTCTTGATGTGAGTTGTCATAGACTTACCACCATGTCTTCTGAGCTTTACAAGCAATATGAGAACACATATACTGACAAAATCATCGTGGGACTATGTGGCATGTTTGAGAACGAAGCTAGAGCTGAGAGGTTCAATACTTGAAAGTCCTTGGTTGTATACGGGCTTACAGAAGGGAGTCTCATCAGGCCTCATGTGATTGAAATTACTGGCTACATTGAGAGTCTAGAAAAGCTAGGTTTTCCCCTTAGCCAATAGTTAGATACTTATGTGATTCTCTAGTCGCTCCCTCCGAGCTTTGAGCCTTTCATACTAAACTATCACATGAATAGTATAGATAAGACCTTGGTCAAAATGTATAGGATGCTAAAGGGTGCCAAGGAAAGGATCAAGAAAAGCACCGTTCATGTTGATGATGTGGAATACTAAGTGGAAGCCCAATGCCAAGAAATATGCGGTCAAATGGAAGCTAACTCTCGATCAGATCACAAGCAACTCCAAGACCAAGAAAGACAAGAATGGGCCCGCTACTTATGCTACTTGCTTCTACTATAAGGAGTCAAACCATTAGAAGAGGAACAACAAGAAGTACTTGGAGCGTCTCAAGAAGAAGGGAAGTGAGACTTTCACTTTAGGTATAAATGTTATAAAAATCAATCTTGCTACTTCCCTTACTGATTCTTAGGTATTTAATACCGAATTAGTTGCTCACATATGCAAAACATTGTAGGGACTAATAAGTAGAAGTTTAGCAAGGAACGAAGTAGATCTTCGTGTAAGCAATGGAGCAAGAGTTGTTACAGTTATTGTTGACACTATGTCACTATCTTTACCTTTAGTATTAGTTTCATGAGTTAAATAATTATTATTGTATTATATCCCTTTGTAAAAATGTTATTTCTGCTTCATGTTTGCAAACGGAACGTTATGACTTTTAGATCTATGAATTATGGTTGTTTAACTTATCTTAATGATATGTTCTATGGTCATGCTCTATTGGTGAATAGACTATACATTTTAAATCTTGAAGAATTGGTTATCTATAACATCAATACCAAGAGGCTACATCCTAATAATTAAAATCTCACATTTATATGGCATTGTCACTTAGGCCATATAAATAAGAAACACATGGAGAAACTCCATAAGGATGGTCTTTTGCATTCAATTGATTTTGAATCATTTGATACATGTGAATCTTGTTTACTTGATAAGATGGCAAATGTCCCTTTTACAAGACAAAGTGAGAGGGTAAATGATTTATTGGCACTCATCATATATACCGATGTATGTGGATCAATGAGTTCAATAGCTAGAAGTGGATTTTGGTATTTCATAACTTTTACTAATAACTTTAGTATATGTGATTATATCTATTTAATGAGGCATAAATTCAAATCCTTTGAAAAGTTTAAGAAATTCTAAAATGAAGTACACCATCATTTAAGCAAAATAATTAAGTTTCTACGATCAGATCAGGTAAGTATTTGAGCCAAAAATTTGGCAGTCATCTGAAAGATTGTGAAATCATTTCACGACTAACTCTGTCAGAAACACCTCAATGGAAAAGGGTGTCTGAACGATGAAAACCATATTTCAGAGCATGCGTTTGTCTAGTCAAAACTACAACACTTCACCTTGTAGATTTGATGAGTCTTATCCCCATTGTTTTTGGCCTGTTATTTTTTAATATGGCTAATAGATTATGAAGATAGGTGATGGTCCATATGAGTACTATAAATTAAAAAAATTATTTAGAAAAAATATAAGCAATGTGGATTTAAAATAATTTTTATTCGTATATTTTCATACATGCTGCCAATAATCCGTGGATCATCCACAACAACAAAAAAATGGAGCATTCGTCACTTTTCCATTTTTTTCGAAGAATCGTATTTTTTTCGATGTTTATTTTAACTCAGCCGAGATTAAAAAAAGTAAACCCGAAAAAACCTTTTCTCTTGAAATCAAGACAAAACAAAATATTTGATTCACGCCTGGCCCTCCTCTTTTCGCATGGATGGGGCTGGTCCAGATAAATTGGGCCACAACAATGTTAGTCCTTCCTCGAATCCATTTCCCTTGTTAACTTAGGTCCCAGTACATCATAGTTTAAAAGGAGAATTTACCTGATTTTCAAAAAACAACAGTGAGAGAACTTTACTAGTTACTACCTCCATTCTTTTTTTAAGTTGACGTTAGAAATATCAACGCAATTTTCAATGCACATATTTTTATGTTACTTTTTCATAGCTCTATATTGATAAAATTATTAAAATACAATTTTTATGATAAATCTACTTATATCATTTTCATATATTAAATCCCAGTTTTTAATCTAATAATGATATATAATTAAATTTTTTACATGATATTATGAACATTTACATAATTGCCAATGCACATATTTCTATGTTACTTTCTATAACTTTGTATCTATAAATATTATTAAAAATACATTTTTTATGAAAAAAAACTACTAATATAATTTTCGTATACCACATTATAATATTTTTAAAATCTAATACTAATTTGAAATTTTAAGGTTTGACTACATGCATAATATGTCGTTATCTATTTGAGAAGGGAGGTGATATTATAGTTTAGCATGCACTAAATAAAATTCATTTGAATAAATTACATATTTAATTTAATCACAACAATAACTTGCTGATAGTCCTATTTTCTCTACCATTACATTGAGAAAGCACAAGCAATCGATTTGCGTAGTTTACTAAAATGTTGGACGGAAAAGCCATAAGAACCTGATTGTTTCTTGTGTGTAGATTGGGTTCTCTAAACAATGGAAAAATGATAAAAAAAAATTAGCCCAGTTGCAGCATACATGATTATAATGTTGGATATTGTTTGGAGGGGGGAAACACATTACATTCGAATGTTAGCACAGAGTATTCAAGCTTTTACAATCAATAACTGGACAGCAAATTCCAAACTTTTTCAGGTTATCTGTACAGAAAACTAAGCACAACACAGGAGCTATCGGGTCAACTTGTCCTTCGCAAGAGAAATATCTTCGCACAAACTACATTACCTTCACCAATCTTCACACGGGTAGGCAAATGTACAGTGAGGTTTCATGAGGTATAAGAAAACAGAAATCCAAAAGATACCCAGGCAAGGAGGTACTGATGGCTGAAGATCACACTGAATGTGGATATGTGGCAGGCATCATCTACAGAATCTGGTAAATGCAGGCATCATCTACAGAATAGACTAATATGTGGCAGATTTTGTTAGCAAAAACATTGGCCTGGAGTGCTTGCCATGACAAGCAAAGCAAGCTCAAAGTAGGTTAGTATTCGCTCTTGCCCCTTGAGAATAACCGACTGAAACCTCGACCCTGTTTCTCTGTAAACTGGTTAGCAAATGAGGAAGAGGAAGAAGACCTAGATCTGTGCTTGGGACGTTTGGAACTGTTCGGAGAAGTAAAGTAAGGGTTTCCGTCAAGATTGGAGGGGCTTTTGTGTGTTCTATATCCATTTAGAGGAGATATGTTTCCTGATCCCGGTGCACTTGAGAATGCATGATCTGTATCAAATTGACCTGATGGCTTCTTAGAATGCAAGCCTTGGGTTGGTCCAGCTTGATCTTCAGGAAACTTCCCGACACGTTGTTTGTTTAGCACAGAACCCAATGGTTCTGATGGAGGGGGACGAAGTGTTTGCAGCTGCCGGCCAAGAAGCAATATTGTTTCCTGGCATTCTGCGAGCTTCTCTGCTGCTGCTGCTATCTCTTTCTCCTGACATTATTTAATCCAATAATATATCATTGAACACTTAGCATCACCAGAAAAAAAATGCAAAACCTTAATTTTTAAATGAAGATTTACCAGGAAGTATTTATTCCAAGAGGGCAAGAGAATAAAATGTTTAGTAGTAGATGAGCTGATATCGTATAAAAGAGAAATTCATATAACTACCGGTATGTTGGAATAACTATCAATAACTACATATTTAAGAACCAATTTTACGAAACTACAGACTTAGGTGTAACATTTTGTGTATAACAACAGATTAAGAACCCATATAACAATCAATGGTTCTTGTCACTACTTGACAGCTTCTAAGGGTTTGTTTGGATTGATACCCTACCAAATTTTTGTCATGCCAAAATGTGGACAAGTTTTGGCACTACCAAAATTTGGTAGGGTAGGATTGATAGATGTTTGTTTGGTTTGGTGCCAATAAGAAATAAATCCATGGGCACTGCAAAAATTTTGGTAAAGATAAATTTTGATGTTGAGTTTGGTTAGCTACACTACCAAAACTCTAAATTCTCATTGACTTGTAGAAATGTTGGATGGTCAAACATCACATGTGCCTAACAGACTGCTGACATGGAGACACACATGTGTCATAAGTGTCGGGCACACAGATAAATTAAAAATGGTCCAATTGTGCCCCTGATCCATCTCTACAATAGCAAACGCGTGAATACATTTCTAGAGTGTGATAACACTTTTCATCGAGCAACCAGATGTGTGTGAAGCCATTGGATGATATGCACAATGAAGTTTATTGGAGGCTTTCAGTGGGCCAGGTGTATTGGAAACAGTTAGGTAGTTGCAAGTAAAGGGGAATCTTAAATCTGTAGTGAAGAGAAACAAAAGATCACTAAATATGTAGTTCACTGAAATAATTTGCTGATTTTGTAGTTCCTTGATAGTTATGCCAACATACTTGCACATTTACGAAATTTACTCTATGCTTGATGAAACAAGATGGAGTAAACGAACTACATAGGCTATCTACATGAACATGAAGCTTAGGCTTATCAGTATACCTGCTTTGATTTGACATCTGTGTTCTCATCTACACATATAGTATTCTTATCGCCCTCATACCTTCATGACATAAACAAAGTCACAAAAAGAATCTGTTAAAACATCAACAACGACAAACTGAGGGAAATAAGATTTGATACAATATGGAAAAAGTCTATCTGGGTACTTGCAAAGAAAAACTGAAGGAAACAAGATGAAACAATATAGAACAACAGGTATCTCACCTTTCGATCTTCTCCTCAAGATCTCTGTACTTTGCCAAATCTGCTTGATGGTTTTGTCTTTCTTCAGCAAGTTCAGTTCTCAAAGTATGTATCTTTGTCTGCAGAACTTCTATCTCACTTTCTAACTCCAACTTACGTGACTCAAGTGATTTGTATGATTCAGCCATACACTTCAACTGTGTCTCAGCCAAGTTATTCGATTTCTCACAGGCAGACAACTTTGATGTAAGCTCTTTCATGTTTTTCGCCATCTCACTAAATTCAAGCTCTGCACATTCAATAGTTTTGTTGTACTTCACTAATTCCATCTCTAAATTCCTCTTGCCCAATTTCAGTTGTTCATATTCCTGTGGTGAGCATATCTGCACTTCAGTTTTTACATCAAATGAGTGAGTAGAACCCTCAAAATAAGGACCAGAAGATGAATGAGGCATAAGTGAGCAAACATCAGGGATACTATCTTTAATTGGCTCGTGATGCACTTTGTTTTCCAATAAGGTCACTTTATCAACACAGTCCAGATTATTGCTCTCTGCCTCATTGACGCTGTCTCTCGGTAATGTGAATTTAATTGCACCACTTCCTGACAAGATTTCCGCTAATGCAATCACCATCTCACTGAGATCATTTTCACTGGATGCAACTTTATCAGCTAAAGTGGAGGACCGTTCTATTTTCACAAAGATTGTGTTTCGGTAGGAACTTTTTCCTTGGATCTCAGATAGTTGTCTTTTGAATGACTGGAAAAAATCAAGAATATCCAAAATAGCCTTTTTTAGACCATGATCCATAACCCCCAAATTCTTGGATTGCTTTGTCGAAGATCTGTTATCAGCAACTTCAATCATGCTTTCAGGATGATTCTTGTTTGCATCCACTGATTCTGCATCTTCCTCAATATCTCGTACGATATTTCTGATAGCATCTAATACCTTCCAAACATTTCTCTGTGGTGATTGAGAACCCAATAGGGAAGAAATTCTTGAGTGCAATTTTGAAAGCGGGGAGTTCTCAGGCAGATGCTCACTGCTGGATGGAGTATCTGGGAACTGTAAGGCTGGCCATGAATCTCTATCACTTTCCCTTTTAGTGACAGTTGCGAGAGTTGTGCCAGTTTTATCGGCCTTCTTCTTGTCAATGGAGGCTCTAGATCCTTTGATTTCAGGGGATAAACATGCCAATCTCTCCATCTCTAGAAAGTCATCCATGAGTACCATCTGATTGGTATTTTCTGTCAAACTGCCCTTACCTCCTTTATCTTTCTTGATGTGTGTGAGCTCAGATATCAAAGCATTGGCCCAAGACTCAACACAACTTGTTGCATCATCAACACCATCTTCGGACATGGAAGTCAGACTTGGTGGGTTGCTTCCATTCAAGCTCAGTACGCCATCATGATGAATATCAATGTTTGAATTTGTTGGACTCTTATACTGCTTAGCACTCACCGCAGCCTTGCCTTCTGTCTTACCATACATGTTTCTCGATACCTGCAACTCATTATTATGCTTTGACAGAGCCTCTTTTAACATTTTGGTTTCTTCCTCCATCGATAATAAACATGTGGTCAGAAATTCATTCTCTTTCTGCATGTGTTGCAAGTTTTCAAGAGAATCAGGAGATTGGGACATAGGATGATGGAAGTTAGAACTCCTTGAAGGGGAGCTTCGCAATCTGTTGTCAGCATGTTCTCTGCCCCAGCTATCAACTTCAAACTTCATTTGAGCTAATGCAGCCGGCCCTGGTAGCTTTTTCCGAATGAGACCACGTAACCATTGGCACTCTGCTTCAAGTTTTGATATTTTTTTCACATCCTCTAGGTGCTGCTTGGTTGCTACATCAGCTGAACGAACACTCATGTTCTTTTCTTCATTGCGAATTTCAAGTTCTTTTGAGATAATATGTAGTTCATACTTCAATGAACTTCTCTTTTTCACCGGATTGAATAGTGCTCTTCAACACTTCTATCTGAGCTTCTGCTTGCGCTTTTTCCCCATCAACTTTCATCAGTATGTTTGCCCGCTCTTCAAGAGATCGTGAGAGTGCATCATTATCAGCACCTGCTCTAATGAGCTTCTGTTCAAAAGAAGCTAATTTTGCTTCTAGTTCAGCCTTCATCATCTCCCACTGCTTGGTCTTTACAAAGACAACATCCTGCAACTTTTGCTCACCTTCTTCCTTCACAGTCCGCACTTGCTTCATACATTCCTTGAGAGCACCATCCAGATGAGCAGCTCTTTCCTCAGCAGCTAGCTTAGATAATGTAACAGTTTCTAGTTGAAGTTTCAATGCCAGGGCCTCTGCTTCAGCTTTCTCCCAACCTAAAATGATGATGCAGCATTAATTTAGAAAATGCTTACATAAATTAGATAATTCATAGACTTAATAGTAGTTATGGTTAATATAGATTTTATTCCACCCTAATAAAACTTTATGTTGCGCACCTCCAATAGTTACTAGGATATTATAGAAATGACCACAGGTAAAGATCTTGGAGAGAAATCATGATACACTATAATTTACTCAATAGTCTATTCAAATAACCAAATTAAAGAAGGCCAGCAATCAGCTTCAAACCTGATACAGCTTCTTCTGCCACTTTGACATGCTGCTTTACTAGGCTGTCTTTGGTAGTGATATCTGATTGTGCTGCAGAGAGTTTTTGATTCAATGCATTCACCTTATCACATAAGATATTTACCTGTTCTTCTGATTCAGTAAGATTTGCATATCTTTCTGGTGAAATCTGCACAAATTTTGGTACTTGCTCATCCTGAAATATAGGAAAGTAATTTCAAAAGGGATAATCAATCAAGATTCGTGTTTAATCCCCATGTTGATCACAGAAACAGTTTTTTAGATCATAAATGGACAAATGAAATTGATGGTCATGACGAATTAATGATAACATCAGTAGTGTTCCCTGGGTCTAGTGACTAAATGCACTGCTGCTACTGGAGTAAAAGTGGTCTTGACCACAATGCAAAATCGTTTAGGTGAGAACCTAAGGAACATAATACATACAATTAAACTTGAGTTCAATGATTGGTATATCACAGTAAATTATGAATGACACTGAAGGTTATAATGAGCACCCCTTAGTAAATTTTGTGACGAGTTCCCTCTGTTTTGCCATGCAGAAGCAGTGATGATTTGGCAGTAGTGCAAGGACAAAATTGTGTTTAACAATATCATGTTGATATGCCGAGATAGTCAAGTAGAGCAGAAGTCAATGTATTGGATAGAAAATAAAGACAAGAATAATTATTTGAGTTGATGCATAGGTATGTTCACTTTGCAAACGGAAGTAAGAAGAACATCAAGTCGATATACCCTTTGATTCCAAATGTAAGTTGTTTTAGCCTTCTAAACTCTTTCATTAACGTAAGTCATTTTAGAACTTCTAGGCACTTTTTCATATTTTCTTCCCTATTTGACCTTACCAAATAAATACTATTTCTCTCACAAATAAACAACTCGCCTTTTTCAATACAGTATAAATGAAGGAGAACAAAGTCATTTGAGGTGTTTTCTTAATTCTCATGCACAAGTCTAAAATGACTTATTTTGGGAAGCATGGAGTATATAACAAAGAAATCACAATGTACCCTGACATGAAAATATAACCGTAGTGGCACCATGTGAAGGCCTACAGGATACTAATCACTTGACAAAGTACAGAAAATGAGATATTTTGAAAAAAAACGGAGAAAATAAGAGTAAAGTATCCTTGTCAGTAGTTTTAGTGTGTTCAACAAAGGCTTACTGTATAAATGTCAACAAATGCAGCAGGTCAAGGAAAAGGAAACGGAACTGATAAAAGAACAGGCATCAGTTGTATCTGTGTTACAGAAGGGTTCTTGTAGAAAAGTGAGGATAGTTGGGGAAGACAACAAGAACAAGAAGTGATAAACAAACAGAGCTCATGGTAGCACTGGATGCGTGGATTATAAAAAAATGAAATAAACTATGATATTTCAAATGTATGAGAAACATTCGATGAAATAAAAGAAAATAAGGCAGATGATAGTTTTTTTAAAAACCATGAATGCATCATTACATCAGCTGACCAATATTACAAGAAAACAAAGCCAATGAGTGAACGCAAACCTGCTCTGCTTGATTTGAACTTTTCAACACATCTCCATTTGATGATTTTTCAGAAGATTTCCTTTTCCACGGCCAGCTTCTTCGATCCATCCCCCACTATATGTCAGATCAAATCTGACGAATATTTCCAGTTAGCCAAACAAAACAAAATGCTGATCTATCATTTGAGGAGCCCAGGATAACATTGCAGGATCCAGAAGACAAGTAAGTGAAGCTAACCAATCCAGTATGTAGCAACCAACTCTAAAGAAAACAGAGAGGAAGGAATTAAAAAACAACCAACGCAACTGACATATGACTCCAACCAAGTAGACAAACACCAAACAAGCAGAACAAGTTACTGTGATATTAGGCGACCAAGATTCTATGAAACACACTGCCGCAGGAAATTAGTTTTCATATAGAAGTTCCTCCCTCAGTCAACCTGGTTTATTGATCGGCACGTATGGCATACACTTCACTACTATTCAGAAAAGAACATAGAGATAATCAACTTCAGCCTCGTCCACAAGTGTAAAACTTAAGACATTGGACAGATGATCCTACAACTTGTCCAGAAAGATGCACACACATCCAAAGCAGATATAACTAAACAAGTGGTTAATAGTTTTGTCAGAATGCACCCACAACCATAGTACATGACAACAATTAGGTACGCTCACGGCTCATCAAGCAAAGTAAACCCTAAAACTGACTCTTAAAGCAAACACCACGCGCAATCCATCTGGTAATGTGCACCTGACTGTCGAACTGTACTAATCTGCAATTTGGACGCGCAGCACGGATCATTTGTCACTAGTACACCAACACCACACCATTCCTCCTAACCCCTGAAAGGCACACAAAGATTGTGCCCTTTAATCACTCAACAAGAAGTACAACAACAAGACAGGCATGTCGCCGTCATCCAGCCCAGATTGAATCAATTGTCAATCGATTTGCAGACACATTGATCCGATCATTGCCACTAGATGACAACGGCATGCGCAGGCTTAGACGCATCTATTAATCGCATCCTCATTCAGGAATCAATTGTGCCAACACTTCCAGATCATCACAAGAACAGGCCGTATCCCACCGGGAACCATGAAGCTACCACTGAGAGAGAGCACAGCCACACTGCCGGTCCAGGGGATGGAGGACGATTAAATGTGGAACGTACACATGTGTCCCTCCTTCTTGCTCTGGCCACTCCTGTACTTGAATCCGCAATTACTGGCGAATTCTCTGCAGGGGAGGCAATGCATCAATTGCCACCGGCAGCAGCAACAACAGGAAAGCGTAGGACTGGAGTAAAACTCTCGCAAGTGTTTTGCACCGCAAGTACGGCCGTCAAATGACAAGGATTAATGGTGCCTAATGGTTCAATGGTCGATTTGGGGAGATCAACAAGCGCTGCACTTGTCTCTAACAATCAAAAGATTCCAATGAAACCGAGGGATTGAAGAAAAATATGGGGTTTGCAATAACTGTTCTCGCCGAGCCAACAAACAGCACCAAATTCTCATGAGATTGGATCAATTTCGCGTGAGAAAACTCGAGCTTAGAGATTTACAGAAGAAATCGCATAGGTGATCCAAGAAAAAGAAGAAATGAACCTCCACTGCAACTCCAAGATTGCCGCAACATGCCGAGCTAAAACTCCCAAGAAAACGAGCCGCTCGACAAGCAAAACCCGAAGAAACCTTTAAACCACCAGCACACGAATGCAGAGAGCGAGAGAGAGAGCCTCACCTCCTGACGGCCCAGCGGAGAACGCGGATTCCGGTCGGCGCGGCGGAGAAGGCGGGATCCGATCGGCGGTCTCGAGCGTCGGTGGCGCTGCACGGAGCGGCCTCTGCTCCACCTCCCCGTCACTTTGCTTCGTGTGCACTCCTGCTCCCAATCGAGGACGACGAACGGATCGCGCTGTACAAGACTGGATTGGATTCCCTCTCCTTCTCCCTCACCTTTACTCCTCCTCGCCTTTACCCTTTTTGTCTACCTGTCTCTCTCTCCCTTTCCCTCTCTCTCTGTAATCACGCCTCCTAATGGCAATGTTGGGTGTGAGCCACCAGCTTTGGCAATTGGCAATGGCAATGGCAATGGCAATGCTGCTGCTGCACCATCCCCATCATCCCCTCTGCTGCCCCCTGCTACCTCGAGCAAGGTTCCTGTGCATTCCTCTGTGCTCTCTTCATCAGGAGGAAGAGGGAATTGATCAAGATCAATGGAGAACGGTAGGGTGGGCTCAGGGAGAGAGAGAGAGGCAGAGGACAGAGAGAGAGAGAGAGAGGTGGAAAGTGCCTTGCCTGCTGGGGAGGTGAACTGAATGTTTCTGGCACTTTGACTTATGATGGTGTGGTGCAATGGTGGCCACATGGTCACTGAGCTCACTGCTGCTAGTGTTCTTATGAGCCCTGCCATTGGCTGGGTTGTGCTTGTTATTTTGGTTTTTACCATGGAAATTCTATATGGGATTTTATATATAAGTCAATTTAGTCTTGCAACTCTTGCTCAAATATAATATGCCGTTTTATAAATTTCTTGTCGGTTTTCTAGTTTTTTCTTCCATATTTACATTTGTTGAATAAATGATCTCTTTCTTAAAATAAATAATTCATATTTAAAAAAGATGCAGTTTAGTCAATTAAGTTGATTTCTTAAAAATAGAGTGTATAATTAATCAGATGGAGTATTTGGTTATATCTCACTATCACGAGTAGCATGTTTGGAAATGCCTTATTCAGTCTAAACAATATCTCGTGTTAGGTTGTTTCGTAAGAATACATGTAGTAAATGATGCCTAAGAACTCTAATTAGTAGGGGTGGGCATAAAAAACCGAGCCCAAAATACCCGAGACCGTAACCAAATTATTCGATCAGAATTTTGGGTCTAGGGCCTAGAAAACCGAATTTTATTCGGGTAATTCGGTCCACACCCCCTGTAACCTGATTTAGCTCAAACACCGAATTGGCCCAATAGGCCTGCAGCCCGCTAACTCAGAAGTCAAACACCAAAAGCTGAAAGGGTTTCTCCAATCTCTAGAGTCCAAACTCTCTCTAGTCAGAACCGAATCGATCTAACTAGCTGAGGTGACCTAGACGCCTGGCGGGTGGCAGCGGCGAGGCGGTGGTGAGGCGGCATGATTGCGTTAGGACTAAGGCAGCCTAGCGGTGGTGAGGCAACGGCCGACGTAAATCTGTTTCCCTTCTAAGTTCTAGCTTCCATGGTTCCTCCCCCCTCCTCAGAGTCCTCGGGTGAGCGATGAGGCGACGAGTTGTGTGAGGCAACGTGAGTGTGTGACTGCGGTGAGCCCACTAAGGTGGGCAAGAGGCAATGGCAGGCATCTATGGTTTCCCATCTGAGTTCTGGCTTCTACGGTTCTACAAACTATGGCCAGCAATCTAGGCAAGGCAGGCATCCAGCATTCAACGAGCTTGTGAAGTTCTAAGTTCTGAGTTTGGTCTATTTGCTTGCTATTTGGTTTGTTACACTCCTGCTAAAGTGTTGCCCTTTGATTCGGTCTATTTGCTTAGCTGCTTGCTGTTTGGTCTGTTGTGATGTATGTTTGGTGTAGATTAATTTAGTAAGTTTGGGTAAAACCGAAAACCGAACCGAAAGTTCAGGTAATCGAAGTTTCGGTGCATGATCTTATACTGGATAATTCGAGTCCTGTTATTGAAAAACCAAAATTTAAAAAAAAAACAAACAAATAGACCGAACTGACGGATTAGACAAGGGCAAAACGGAAAAATTATGCCCCTAGCGGAGGCTTAACTGACAGAATGTGACGGCGATGGCATTTTCAAACAATAATTTTGAAACCTAGTGGCAAAACCGAAACATACTATAAGACGATGGCAAAAGCAAAATCTGTACTGTACTAATGGTAAAAACAAAACTTTCCCTTTATATAATTAATATGATTTATATTTTATATTATTGTTTGTTTCTCTTTATATAATTTTAATTCATATAATACAAGTCACCATATATATAATTTAGCACAAAGACATTAGGTATAACTGTTATTTCAGGTTACCATCTTCTCTTAATTAGAATCTAGTTATACAATCATATAATTTCTCAGTTAAATCTGATTCACCGTAAAATTACATTAAGAAATAAATTAAAAATCAAAATCAAAATCAAAATTAATCAAAATCTAGACCAAATGAGCCCTAAGACAGCCATTGATATAAATCGAATTTCCAACGTTGCCTCCAGAGTTTAGCTTACACACTACAGTTGCCGCTGCTAGTACAGCGGCACGTAATTCAGTACATACGGGCTGTAGGGTGCTGCCCTACAGCCCGTCTATATATTGTGTTGGAAACCGAAAATCCTCACATTCACGGTAACTGAATTCAATTGTTAGGTATGTTTATCTTTAGGAGTTTTTATCTAGAGATTCCATATGTCATCAGTTGGTCTCAGTAGTGTTTATGTAAAGTTTTTAAACCTGAAATCTGCATGGTTCCTAACATGCGTAGTTGCTTACTTTGGGACTACCAAACGCTACTTCGTAACTGAGTAATTATAAAAATAGTCATTGGGTCTGTCATGAAACATGTATTAGGAAGTGAGTGATCAAGATGAAATTTGCCCCTCCTTAACGAGAGAGATATTTTTGGGCCACTCGATGTAATGGATTATGGAAGTGCATGGCCATGCTGACGTGATTAAGGCATTGATCACAAGTTATAATCTAATACGGAGATAGAGAGATGATCGAGCTATTGATAGGATGGCACAAATCTAACCTTGTGCTCGATCAATATCGTGAGGCAAAGGGACATGCACATATGAAATATTATAAGGTTCAGTCGATATGATATTTACGTGTACTTGGGTTAATATGCTTTGCTAGAAGCCGCTGTTAACGGAGTATGGAAAGGAGTTTCCATATGTTAACCAAGCTATACATAAATCTATAGGGTCACACAATTAACGGGTTGGAATATTGAATTTGAATAGGATTTAAATTGGGCTCAGTTTGGATGGAGATCCAAACAGATCAGATGGAGATCCGAATAGAGTCCTGGTTGGGCCCGGGAAAGCCCAAGCTGGGACGTCTATATATATGAGGTTGCAAGGCGTAGGGATAGAGAGCTTTTGCCTCGCATGTTAATGCGATCCTCGTGCTAAGTTGTTAACCACCGAGAGCAAATCCTAGCCTCCACTTCTCGAGAGCCTGCCCATTTTGTCGACCGCCAGGGTGCTATTACACCATCGACCGATATTCCCACCCCAAATGATTGGATACCAGTAGAGGCATCGCTATTTTGCTTCGCTCATCGGTGTCGGCATCGCTGATTGGATCAGCGTTGCTATCGGATCCTAGAGGATCGGACGAGGATGTCATCATATACTTCTCGAGGACTCTGATCGGCTACCTCAGGACGACGTCGATCAGCTTCCCGAGAATGACTTCATTAGCTTCTTGGCCACATCGGCATGCTCAAGTTGGATCGACGTAGATCAGAAAGAAGGGTGTTGACTATATGGAATGCATATGACATTAATGAAGTTGATTAGGGACCAACTCAGGGTTTTTAAACACTCTAGGTATGTTTTATCATGCCGAATAAAGAATAAGAAAGGAAATAAACAAAGCTGGCACATTAGACTCATACTATTAGAGGCTGAAGTAAAACAGCTATAACTTTGGAATGTATTCTTCGATTTGGAAGTTTTTGAATTTTTTGGAAAGTTGGAGAAGTATACTTTTCTTGAAAATGGTCCGTTTATGAAATTCCATCCAAGTCAACTAGAATCGCCAAATTAATTAGCATTTCTTTCTTAGTTATAGTGTGTTTAGGAAATATCAATAGTTTCTATATGTAATGAGTTTACATAATTTGGAGTCATGTCTCAATATTCTTCATTTGGCCTATCACTAATGCTCGAACATTAGTGTTAGGGATATGACCTCCGAGTACCTCACAATGGGCTTTATCATTCTAGACTAAGAATAGGATTAGTCAGCTTTAGAGTCCGGTATGGCCTATAAACAAGAGTTCATATTCGATAAGGAAGTTTAGTGCCATATCTAGAAACCAAACATCAGGATTTGATATAGGAGATAAATATGTACAAATATCCTTATAAATAGGAAACAGACCTGAGTACGGTACATAATCCTAGAAATTTAGGGAATCGACTCAGGCTAGAGCCCTAGTTCCATATGGCTCGCCCCTTGACTATATAAAGGGAGTGAGACCCCCCAAGAGGCATGCTTTCATATGCTCTTGAGTTGTTTAGCATACATCCAATCTACAATCCATAAACATACAGGACGTAAGGCTATTATCCTCCGGGAGGCCTGAACATGTCTAAACCCTTGGCTCATATTCTCTCAAGTCGACCTTAAATTTTAGAATACAATACTTTTATGTCGTCTTGAATACTATCTCGGGTACCCCATAGGTAGACTGCTCGGTAAAACACCGGTCGACAATTAGTGATTGATGTAAGCTAGCCTATCGTTATCAATTTATTAGTGACATGTGTCTTTTACTCGTCATAAAAGTTTCATCACATCACTAAAGATAGTTTATCCGTCAGTGTGATTTATAAAAAAGTCAAACGATATGGAACGGAGAAAGTAGGATCAATTGTTACCTTTTTAATACTTCACAGTTAAGTTATTACCACCACTTTTCTCTCTAAACCATGTTTGGATCTTTCCTTGCATGGTTCACATGATCCATTTGCTGATCCATCTAACTAGCCTGCGGTGTGTGTTACATCTCTCTCCGTGCACACGTGTACATAAAAACATCGAGTGCAGTTAGCTCGCTTGATTCTCGCATGGCAGGCACCACCACCTCGTATGACACGTACGAACATCATATCTAGCTTACGAGGTACACTATCTTCTTCTTCTCCTACTATAAGATCGAATCCCTTCCCATAGCATCAATCGGTCCTACACTTGGTTGCAACCACATACACCCATCACTTGCTGGCAGCCATGTCTCCGAGGCCATGGCTATCCTCGAGCTCAAGGCTATTGTGGCTGGCGCCAAGGAAGAATACTAGGAAGACAAAAGGGCACAAGAGAACACCGTCGTCCTTCACATGCAAGGTGTGTGGCAAGATGTTCCTGTCACACCAAGCCATGGCCGGCCACATCAGTGGCCACACCCGAGCTGCAAGGGTGCCGGCGGCACCGGCAAGGCAGCTGCTACCATATCCTGTGTCGTCACCTCTGCCGCTACAACCGATGGTTGTTACCATGCCACTTGCAGCGCTCTGGCCTCTTACACCTGTACACAACATTAGCTGCCTACCACCGCCATCGCAGCTCATTGGCTGGTGGCCGCTGAGAGCCACCCTTGTTCCTATGTGTAGCTTGTTGTCACCATGTAGTGTGTAGGTGGCCGATGATTGCTCAACGACGAGTCCATCGGCGAGTGCCACGGTTGATCTGACGCTTCGGTTGGGCTCTGGTGGTAAGCGACCATGATGTACGGTGGTGACCATGCAAGGTAGCAAAGAGGGAGAGGCCAGATGGACAGCTTGGATCTACAGCTGCGTCTTTACTACTAATTAATAGTTTACCACGAAGAAATTACTATAATCAGTCTTGTAGCAGCCAGTTCACCGACTGTTTCTGAAAATTAAACAAATAATGATTGACTTGCTTGCATTATGTTGTGCTTTGTGCGTCGCTGCAGTTAGGTGGCATTTGGTTTATGGGATGAATTGACCGGATGGGATGATTTTACTTTTAATGGTATTTGATTGGGAGGTGAGTGAGATGGGATGCATTTGAGGGAGAATATTCTTTTTATATCCAAAATGAATTCGTACGAAAAAACAAGCAAACGAGCTTGTCCCACCTCACATGTTATTACAAATGAGGTGGTAGGATAAGCTCGGGCGGTAGCGAGGCAATCTCGAGTGGTGACAAGGCAAGCAGGGACAGACGAGCTCGGCTAGCGGTGGACGAAGCTTGGATGGAGCCGCTTACCATACTACACCATGACCCACGTCTGCTAACTGCTCTACTGCCACAGAAAGTGAATATAAAAAACATCTCAGAAATCGTTTGGCTCGATGACTAAATTCTGATTCATTTAAAAGTATGTTGGTATGAAATGACTAGTTCACCCTTGATCTTTTTGGGTTCCCTTAGTATTTTTTTCAGCTTTTAGCAAGAAAAAACATGTCACAAATTATTGAATTATGTAACTTTAAACATGTAGAAATGACTTGTTCGGAAATATATTATGTCACAAATCACCTTTTTAAGTTTCTTCCATCTTTTACTGTCACAAGTAACAGTACCCTTCGCTTCATCCCATCCTAATTCTGTTTGCTTTAACAAGGCCTTCCATGCAGTATATTCCCGCTTCAATTTATCCCATCTGTTCTTAAACTGTAATTTTGTGTAACTTATCCCTATCCTTTCTTTAAATTTAGCAATCACATTGTCATACCCTATTTTGTTTAAATGGGTACTTGAACGATTTCCAATTGTTACCTGTTCAGCAAAAATCTCACAAACAATCCTAGTTCTCTCGTCAGGCCATTCAGCACCACTAGACATCTGCATTATTCCACGTCAACTCCGACATCCAGAAAAACCAAACACATTCACTCACAAGTTCAGCAGTTAACAAAACGATAACAAAATAGCATAAGTATCAATTGCAATTTATGTGGAATACTATGTTTGCTAGTACATGAACATCGTTTCCAGCAAAACTTTTTATAAATTAAAGTGAACAAGTTTATGTGTATCAAATTGACTACTGAATGCACTAAAATAGCAAAATAGATTTATGCAGATGAGGTTGAACTGTATTCAATATCAAGAAAAATTGTTGAATGCTTTTGGAATAAACAAGAGGACTAGGACTATTGGTCCTGCATGCGCATTCGATCAGATAAATCGATTCCTAGTGATATTAATACTTGCAGAAAGGCATGTTCTCTCTTCTCTCTCCCATATGCACGCACATGGGCACATCAATTGAAGAACAGTACTCTCATTCTAAAATGCATATTTTATCCATATGAAGTGACTGATTGGGAAAACACATTGAGAAAAATAAAAAATCTTTAATGGATTGCTAGTACAAACCTTGCTGAAGTTCTCTGTTCAGCAGATTAGCAGGGGGTGCCGTTCCACTCCTTGAGGCAAGAGCAGCGGCACTGTTGATTCGGTTGGGGACGAGCTGCGCGGAGGTGCTGCTCCAACTCGGCAACTTGGTGAAGATGGAGATCTCCAGGATGCGGAGGGGCGGCGCCGTGCGAAGGTGCTAGAAGCAGCAGCGCCAGGCGACGGCGTGGGGGAGGCGAGAGAAGAGAGAGCGCAGCGGCAGGGAGATGGAGCGCAGCGGCAGGAAATGCGAGAGGAGAGAGAGCGCAGCGCGTCAGGCGATTCGCTCGGGAAGCAGGTATTTCGCCGATTCTGTTTCGCTGTGCAAATACGTGAATCACTTCGTCCCGATTCCTCCGGGAATTAGTTGCAGTTTCTAGCGTTTGGCACCGATTCAACAGATTCTATTCAGAATCAGCACAGACAATCTGTACCAAACGCCCCCTAACATGCCGCTAGGAAAGCTCAAAGCTACCAGTGCCTATTTGGCTGCAAGCAAAAGCTTTGCCAGCACGGTGATTACTTCACTAGTGGTAAGTATACTGTGAACATTTAAACATGCCCAACAACAATGCAGCTACAATAGACAATTGCAAGCATTATTTCCATATATATAAAATATAACAACTTTGATGCATATGTAATACTAGAACTAGACTTCAAATTGGAAAGTACAACTGATAATAACTGAATTGTTGCAATGGCACCACAAATTTAGAACACACGACGAAAGTTTCAACAAAATTATTTCCAGCCATGGTTACATAAGTCATAATCCAACTTGTCTTCAGTGGATACATTTCGCCTCACAAATATTAATTAATGGTGCACAATATGCACAAATCTTAGTAAAATACTTTACTAACACTTTGTGTCAACATAATAGAATTAATCCACTAGGTTACATCTACCTACTATATATTACACATATGGCCAACCAAAAGTAAGAACTTGAGCATCAAATTTCTTCAGTTCCTCATCCCTATATATAGTCTTGGCATTTACCTATACAAAATGAAAAACACCTTTCATATTTTGAGGATTCGTTGAATGCCAGTCTTCTCAAACACATATTATCTATTTTTTACAAAAATAGGTACACTTGAAATAAGCATTATTAACAATGATGGTTTGTACCTTCTACAATTAAAGCAAGCATTCTCTTCACTGCCAAACTGTTGGACCAAAACTGGCGACCAGAGGGGGGGTGAATGGGCACAAATAAAACTTACAGCAGAAGAAATAAATACCTGAAACTTGACTATCAGAATTGCAAGTGACTTATCTAGAATCAGATCAAGTCTGAACAAAGGTCACACTGGCAATCTGATAGCAACTTCAGAATACACTCCCCCAACCTCAGATGTCCGACTTGCTCGTGACTCAATGAGTATATGTACAAGACTGTGCCAGTATAAGTCACACCAAGCAAGTCAGAACACAAACACCTCCTCAGAAAATATGCCAAAAAGAACAAACATGTAACAAACCACGGCAAATAGATTGTTCTTAAATCACAACAACGGT
>KE373235.1:174527-187027 GCA_000418225.1 Zizania latifolia
TGAGTATATAAAGGAGGTGAGAACCCCCCAAAGGACAAGCTCTCTAGCATATTTTTTTGCTTTCGACGCCTCAAGCCTCCATAGCTTGATTACGTCGTATTGTAAGATCCACCATCATATTGCACACCAAAACACTAGACGTAGGGCTATTATCCTCTAAGAGGCCTAAACCATTATAAGCATTTGCTCTTGTATTCTAAAGTCGACCATCGGGTTTGAAGGCTTTGCGCTTCCCTTACACACATCTAATCACCACCTCGGGTACCCCCTTGGGTGGACTGGCCGATGATTCACCGACAGTGAGGTGTTAGCATTATGCCCTAGAGGCAACATGGAGATGTTATACGTAGCATACTATGTTTATGAAATAAAGTTATTGTTCCTTGAAATAGATTGTCATTATGAATCAACAAGTACGTGACTTGTTCATGAGACTCGTAAAGTGACTACTTCTAAATAATCCCTGATCAGATGTAGGTCATATATCGAATAGATATGACAAAGATTGGCATGTGTATTGATTGATGATCATGTCTCATGGATCATGGGTATGGAGATACCAACTCAATAACATGGACGTATGTTAGAGAACATATGTTGGATAGACCCACTATGAGATAATATTGAGATCCCATGTGTCATCAGTAGGTCTCAGTAGTGTTTCCCAATATGCATAGTAGCTTACTTTGAGTCTACCAAACGCTACTCCATAACTGGGTAGTTATAAAAGTAGTTGGGTATGCTATGAAACATGTCGTGGGATGTGAGTGATCAAGATGGAATTTGCCCCTCCTTACAGGAGAGATATCTCTAGACCCCTCAATGTAATAGATTATGGAAGTGCATGGCCATGCCGATATGATTAAGGAGTTAATCACAAGTTACAATCCAATATGAAGATCGAGAGAAGATCGAGCTATTGATAGGATGGCACAAATCTCACCTTGTGCTTGTGAAATATCATGAGGCAAAGGGACAAGTACATATGGAACATTACAAGGTTCAGTCGATATGATCTTTACATATACTTGAGTTAATATGCTTTACTAGAGGCCGCTATTAATGGAGTATAGAAAGGAGTTTCCATATGTTAACTAAGTAATGTGTGAACCTACAGGGTCACACACTTAACAGGTTGGAACATTGAATTCGAATAGGATTCGAATTGGGCTCAATTTGGATAGAGATCCAAACCGTTTGGATAAAGATCCGAATAGATTGGATAGGGATCCGAGTAGAGTCTTGGTTGGGCCTAAGAGGGCCCAAGCTAGGACATCTATATATATGCAGGCGAGGGGCTCATGCAACATGTGCCTTTTGTGCGTGCTAATCTATAAGCCACCATGAGCAAACCGTAGTCATCGCCTTCCCGAGCCCAACCATCTCGTCGACCGCCCGAGCGCTAGTACGCTATCAGCTAGTGTTCCACCCTTGGATATGTGGATACTAGTAGAGGTGTTGCTATTTTGCTTCGCATCATCATCGATGCCACTGATTGGATCGGTGGTGTCATCGGCACATCGATATGCTCGAGTTGGATCGACTCGTTACTCCAACTCTCCTTCCGCTACACTGCATGCCTGAGGTAATGATCTATGGTCCCCTTCTAAGCAAGGTTTCTTTGTGTGCACAACTGAAAAATTTTGTTTTTTAGCTAGCATAGCATCCTCGTTCTCCTATAGTGGTATCAGAGCCATCTTGCGTAGGTTGTGATCTAGATCGGTGCATATAGTGGATATGTGGTTGTAGTTGTTTAAATCTACTGTAGTCTAGATCGATCGGTTCATGTGATGAATTGATTAGCAGCACAGGTTGATGAGATCAATCGGTTTACATGGTAGTTGTAGATCGGATCATAATACTTGAATCGGATAAGTTGTTGCATTGGATGCAAAAATATATCCTGATCCAAGTAGGTTACTGAGGCGCCCGCCTCGGGCGCCTCCTGACCGGTCTTCCTGACCACTATCACTGACTCTCGAGTGTATCGCCCGACCACCTGGCTGACCCCATCGATTAATGAAAAACTTGTTCCCGAGAGGTTGTCTTGGATCAAGATAAGTTGTTTGTCTCGAGCAGTTTCTCCATAGAAATTTCATAGATCGGATCTATGATTTTTGCTGGTGGACAGGGCACTACCCTACAACCCATGAAGGGGCATTCTTGTATAGAGTCCTGGTTCACATCGTTAGCTAGAATGCGATTCTACGTATAACTTGTTTTTACAAAGAATGTTGTGAATAGTATGGCCCTATATGATTTGTAAGAGATGTATGTGATGCATCAAACTCTTATGCATGGCTTGCATGCAATGATCTTCGGCTATTAGATACCTGTCTCTGCTATATTTATCGACTTGCGTGTCTGATGGAATTGTGCCCAAGAGAATTCTAGGGGAACTAGAAGTTCTGGCCTAGGATCGGAAGTTCTGGGTTCTGGAGCATCCAGAAGTTCTGGTTAGATCGAAAGTTCTGGGCCAGCCCCAGTTTTGGTTTCTGGAGGAGCCAGAAGTTCTGGTTGGACCGGAAGTTCTGGGCCTGCCTGGACGAACCGGAAGTTCCGGTTAGACCAGAAGTTCTGGGTCAAAATAAATTCGATACAGAAGGTTATTTTTAGAAGTTTCGGTGAGAACCAGAAGTTCTGGTCCAGGCGAACAGATTAGATCTGTTGGGCTTTAATACAGATTAAAGACTCGTGACAGGGCACTATATAAAGAGAGGTGGGGCATTCACAGAAAGGCTGCTGGTTGTTGCTACTATTGCTCCTGGTTAAAAACCCTAGCCGCCACCTCTCTCCCTGCTACACCGGCTGTAGCGATCTCTCCCTGGATCTCACGAGTGGTGCTAGCATGCCGGCGCGAGGTGATCCAGTCCTCGGACGTGTGGATACCGTAGAGACACTACTCCAATAGTGGTGCTAGTTTTTCTTCCGTGGAGTTCGCCGGATCATGGGATCACGTCGTCTTCATCGCCGGATTGCCGAAGAACGAACGGAGCCGAGAGGAGTAGCTCGAGGATGTGCTTCATCGACTCTACTTCTGCTGCCCGAGCGTGTCTCGAGGCTCAAGGTAATGATCCATGATCCCATTACACGCATTGTTCCTGGGCTAACAGGGTAAAATTTTAAAATTAAGCGCTAGCGTAGCCTCCCCATAACCCAACAGTGTCAACTAGGTGCTTGAATCAATAATTGTAATCTTTGTTTTCTAGCTATTATAGTAGTAGCCAGATTGAAGATTACAGGATTTCAAGTATGGTGGCCCGAAAGACTGATGTGGAGGATAGAGTTCATCTACAACACTAATGGAGATGGAGATCACCATTTGTTTGGGCCATACCTTATGTTGTAAACTTTGCATATCTTATGTTGTATATTATGTTAGCCTCTACCACGTCTAGTTCTTTTAATTTGTGATCTATTCTTGAGAAAGAAAAGCCTAATGGAATAAACTTTATGGATTGGTATAGAAATCTAAGAATTATTCTCAAACAAGAAAGAAAATAATATGTTCTTGAAAGTCCCTACCCTGATGACTTGCATGACAATGCTATTGTGGCTGCATGGCATTCTTATGAGAAGCACACTAATGATTGCCTTGATGTGAGCTGTCTCATACTTGCCACAATATCCTCTGAGCTTTAGAATTAATATGAGAACATAGACCCTTATAATATTGTTGTGGGTCTGCATGGTATATTTGAGAACTAAGCGAGGGTTGAGAGGTTCAACACCTCAAAATCCTTGTTTGCGTGTAGGCTTGGTAAAGGGAATCCCGTCAGCCCCTATGTTATCAAAATAATTGGCTATATTGAGAGTCTAGAAAAGCTTGGTTTTTCCCTTAGTCAAGAGTTGGCTACAGATCTGATTCTTCAATCTCTGTCATCAAGTTTTGAACCGTTCATACTGAATTATCATATGAATAGCATGGACAAAACCTTGACGGAACTGCATGGGATGCTGAAAACCACCGAGGAAGGCATTAAGAAAAGCAACAATTATGTGATGTTGCTGTAGAAAGGCAAGAAATAGCCCCGTGTCAAGAAATGTGCGGTCAACAGGAATTTTACTCCTGATGAGATCGCGAGCAATTCGAAGACCAAAAAGGACAAGAAAGGGGTGGCTCAAGATGCAATTTGCTTTTATTGTAAGGAGCCGGGTCATTGTAGGAGGAAATACAAGAAGTACTTGGAAGATCTTAAGAAGAAGGGAAGTATGACTTCCGCTTCAAGTATAAACGTTGTAGAAATCAATCTTGCTACTTCATCTACTGATTCTTAGGAATTTGATACTGGATTAGTGGCTCACATTTGCAAGTCGTTGCAGGGGTTGTGAAGAAGTAGAAGTTTGATTAGAGGTGAAGTGGATCTTTGCTTGGCAAGTGAGCAAGAGTTATTGTGGTTTCTATTGGCACCATGCCATTGTCTCTACCTTTAGGATTAGTTTTAGAATTAAATAATTATTATTGTGTTCCATCTCTATCTAGAAACGTTCTTGTGGACCAATGAGCTCAATAGCCAAAGGTGGTTTTTAGTACTTCATAACTTTTACCGACGACTTTAGTAGAGATGGTTATATCTTTCTAATAAAACATAAGTCTGAATCCTTCGAAAAGTTTAAGGAATTTCAGAATGAAGTACATAATCATTTAGTAAAGACAATCAAGTTTCTGCGATTGGATCGTGGTGGAGAATACTTGAGCCTTGAGTTTGGTAATCATCTAAAAGATTGCAGAATCGTTCCACAATTGACTCCACCTAGAATACCTCAGTGGAATAGGGTTTCTGAGTGAAGAAATCGTACCTTATTAGATATGATCTGATCGATGATGAGCCAATGTGATCTTCCATTATCCTTCTGGGGATATGCTCTTAAAACAACCGTTTTCACACTAAATAAGGTTCCATCAAAGTCGGTTGAAAAGACTCCATATGAGATATGGATAGGATGACATCCTAGTTTGTCTTTTCTTAAGATTTGGGGATCTGAGGTTTATGTAAAGCGTTTACAGTCTGATAAGCTCACTCCTATATTTGACAAATGCTTCTTTATTAGGTATCATAAGAAAACTAAAGGATATTACTTCTATAATAAAGAACAAGGCAAATTGTTTGTCGTCCGACATGGTGTATTTTTAGAGAAAGAGTTTCTCTCAAGAAAGGTTAGTAGGAGCTCGGTGCATCTTGAAGAAATTCGAGAAACATCTAAAAATGTTTCGACTCCTACACAACCACAAAAGGATAATCAATGTGTTGAAGAACCTGTTGATAGTACACCAGCACCACGTAGGTAAGAGAGGGCACGACATACACCTGAGAGGTTCATGTTCTTGACCACTCAGGAACGGGATATATTGTTGTTGGACAACGATGAGCCCAAGACCTGTGAAGAAGCGATGGTGGGACTAGACTCTAAAAAATGGCTTGGAGCCATGAGATCCGAGCTTGAATCCATGTATAGTAATCAAGTTTGGAACTTAGTTGACACACTCAATGGTGTAAAAACCATCGAGTGTAAATGAGTTTTCAAGAAGAAGATAGATATAGATGGAAATGTTCACATCTATAAAGCGTGATTGTTGGCAAAAGGTTTCAAATAAATTTAAGGTGTTGATTATGATGAAACTTCCTCACCCATCGCAATGCTAAAGTGTATTCGGATCATTCTAGCGATTGCTGCATATTTTGATTATAAAATATGGCAGATGGATGTCAAAAGAGATTTCCTTAATGGAAATCAGAGTGAGGATGTGTACTGACACAGTCGACCGGTTTTGTCAATCCACAGTCAACTAGAAAGGCATGCAAACTATAGAAATCCATTTATGGATTGAAGCAGGCTTCTCGGAGTTAGAATATTTATTTTGATGATGTGATCAAAGGGTTTGGTTTCATCAAAAACAAAAAAGAGCCTTGTGTCTACAAGAAGGCTAGTAGGAGCACGCTTGCATTTCTGAACATATATGTAGATGCATATTGTTTATTGGAAATGATATGCATATGCCCGAGTTTGTTAAGTCTTCATTGAAAAATAATTTCCCTATGAAAGACTTAGGAGAAGCGGCATATATTCTAGGTATCAAGATATATAGAAATAGATCAAGGAGGCTAATTGGATTAAGCCATGATACACATATTGACAAGGTGTTGAAGAGGTTCAACATGTAGGATTCCAAGAAAGGTTTCTTGTCGATGTCACATGGCACAAGTATCAGCAAGACTCAGTGTTCGAGTAGACCTGATGAGCGAGATAAGATGAATGTGATCTCATATGCTTCGACAATTGGATCCATTATGTATGCCATGCTTTGTACACGCCTAGATGTCTCGTATGCTTTGAGTGTTACTAGCAGATACCACTCGGATCTAGGTTAGCAGTCACTGGATAGATATAAAGAATATCTTGAAGTACTTGACAAGGATTAATATATGTTCCTAGTTTATGGAGGTGAGGAAGAGCTCGTTGTAAATGATTACATCGACACAAGCTTTCAAACCAACAAGGATGACTACAAATTGCAATCTGAATTTGTTTTCTACCTCAATGGTGGAGTGATGAGCTGGAAGAGTTTTAAGCAAGAGACAGTAGTGTTGATACCAGAATTTGGACCGGCGCACCATCGGCTTGAAGAACCAGGTGGCAAAGCCGATAGAACGCCGATAGAGGATTAATGGGCGAAGACGGGCTGCGCGCGACATGGGCTGATGCTTCGTGTTAGTTATCATTTAGTTAACAAATAAATAAGTCAGTTAGGATTTTGTGTTATCCATAGATAGCATGTTTACCGGGCTATAAATATGTAAGCCCATGATCATTGTAAAGGAGTTCACACAACCAATCAATCAACCCTTAGGCACATTGCCAACTTTAGGTACGTAGCATTAGGGTGATTCCCCACCTAGGTCAGGCTGCATCGGTTAAGTCGAATCTCTGACCTCGACAGGGATAGCCTATTTGGTAAACTGATTAATGTATTCATGGCTTTCTCGATTTTCTAGTTATTGGTTCAATGCATCTATTCACTTTCTCATATTATGCTTTATCGCTCGAATCTATGTGTTTGCCAATCACGACGGTTCAATTGATCGTATTGGATTAGATCGCATGCCAATCATCAACATGATGCTATCTCTGTTGTGATGAGGACATCCCAGGTCATCATATGTTAGAAAATGAGGAGCATTCACTGTCTAACACAAGTGAACGTAATTATGGTCCACTTACACGGAGCCAGGCCAAGAAATTACAAGAACAGGTGAATTCATTCATAACTGATTGTGATTTCACCATATCTAAGGATGGTATACTATCTAATTGTTCTACATTGATGTCGCTTAGGTTCACTTATGAAGAGGAGCAAGCCACAAACATGGAGAAAAAGTGAGGAAAACAGTCCAGTCGAGTGTTACTTTTTACTCCACGATGTTACTTTTTACATCGGTCCGATCGTCTGTTAATTTTTCCTCCGTGGTGTTACTTTGCAAATTGATCTGATCGTCCATTACTTTTCTCTATGTTGTTACTTTACACCGTATGTAATGGTCCGGTTTTCTCTACGGTGTTACTTTACACCGTATGTAACTTTTCGGTCGTTTGTTACTTTTTGTCTGCGATTCTACACCTCGTTGTCTGTTGACAAATCTTCCAACTTCCAAATGATGGTAATCCAACCTGAAATGATTCAATAGCCATAATGCATATGGTTGGAAAGATAATCAAGTCTACTTTCATCTCCAACAAATGGATCATCGTTTGGACTTCTCAATAAAAAGTTATGGCTATTTTAGTGAAGACGTGCTGAAGCTGAAAAGGTACACGAGGCTGTTCGGGAAATCTTCCTGGAGACCTTCGAGCTACCAACTTTTGAATAATCTTAAGAGTCTTTTGATACCCAGCTAGGAGGGTTGTTCCCAGTATAAATACTTCTTATTTTCCTTGCAGAAGGGACTTTTTGATGAATTGATAAACCATATGATATTGCAGCCGAGCTGCCGAGTGTTTTACTCACACCTTTGTTCTTCCTTGTTCTGCTTGGACTTGTGAAGAGATTCCTCTGGGATCCCCTAGTTCATGCTCTATGATTTCTAGTACGGCTGCACCGTTTTGTGTGGATTAGTTTTAGATTGTGGTTCTATGGTTGTTCAGAGATCGAGTCGAAGTCTTTATGGTTTCGGTGCCTCTCTCCCCATCGCTTGGTCGCATCCAACCTTGGACAGGTATAAAGCTTGTTATCCCGCTGTTCGTAGCAAGTTATCTTCAGTTATTTGACGTACTGTCGTGAAGATCGGGCCACCCACAAGGAGGTTCCTTAAAATCTGATATCAGAGCTTTCGTTGTCGTGGTAGGTCACACCATATTCCACATATCTACCTTTGATTATTTATCCATCATATAGTACTGTTTTTGTTGATCTCCTAAAGTCTACTAAAAAACCCCACAAAAAAATCCTATAGCCATTCCACGGTACTGTTATCTTTGTGTTGTTTTGTTCATCAAGTTGCTATTCACCATCTTTACATAGATCGTGTTGATTTCCATGTGTTATCTGCACCCCTGTTAGTATAAAAAAAATCAAAAAAACAGAAAAGAAGAAGAAAGAAGAAAAGAAGGGGGTTGTGTTGCGGTTTGCTTTGTTGCTAATTTCAGTTTTGTATGTTCAAATTTGTGGTGTTCTAAAACAGCAACGTTTACATATCTTTTGAACAAATTGCACCACTTTGATACAGTACCGTAGCCTCCCTTGAATAGCCACCTATAGCTCCACCAAAATCTGAAAACGGGATGTTCAATGAGTAATCCTTACGGCCTCTCAAATTAGATTTGTGGAACTGCTACACTAGCACACTCACTGTCCTTGAGAACGAGTAAGAGCATTGGTAAGTAAGAGGTGAGGTTGTGTGATTCCACAAATTTACCTATTACACTTTTCTTGCATAAGTGCTAACATGGCAAGATCTAATTCAAGTGTTCATGGTGGTCGACATGGAGTAGAGGAACCACCAGTCTCACGGGCTGAGTTTTGTCAACTACAAAACTCTCTTGTAGAGGCCATGGAGAGGATGTTCAATGAACGCATTCCTACAGATGGTCGAAGGGATTCACAACATCAATATGCTGAATCTGGTGGTGAAAATTCTGATGTAGGACATGACATACATGACCATTTCAGAGAAGGTCATGGTGGTGGTAGGTAGGCTGGTCGCAATGGCCGGCATGGAGGACGAGCTCACGGGCATGGTCGTGACCACCGTGTGCGTTTTGAAGATGAAGAATTTGATGACTTTGATCATGAAGAGGGATTTGATGATAATGAAAATCCCTTTGCAAATGATGGGCTATTTGAGCGGCACCAAGATCATCGCAGGCATGCTAATTATGAAGATAGAGAACATCATCGTGATTATCATAATAGGGATGACCTGGACAGCATTGCTCGTATCAAGTTGAGTATTCCAAAATTTACTGGAAGAGAAGATGTAGATGCATATCTTGAGTGGGCTGAGCAGTGTGATCAAATTTTTAGAGTACATAATCTTTTTGATCAGAGACGTGTAAATCTTGCTTCAGTTGAGTTTTCTAGTTATGCTCTTACTTGGTCGAACCAAATACAGGAGAAGCAACTTGTGTTGGGGCATGAATATATCAACACATAGGAAGAGATGAAACAAGTGATGAGAAGGTGATTTGTACCATCAAGTTATCAGCGTGACCTTCGTAATCGGTTGCAAGCATTGAAGCAAGGAAAAAGATCGGTTGATGAGTACTATAAAGAGATGGAGTTGTTGTTAGTGCGGACTAAAATTAGAGAGGATCCGAAGTCAAAAATGGCAAGATTTTTGGGTGGTCTCAATGATGAAATTTCTGGTTTTGTCGAGATGTTTTCATATTATAATTTACAAGACCTTGTTGATCAAGCTATGCGCACTGAGAGAAAAATTCAGCAAGAGGCACGTGGAAGGTCTTATGCAAGCTATTCCATTGTAGCTTCATGGCGCAAGCAGCAGTCCGGTACTTGTTTTGGTGGGGATCGGTCCCAAGGTGCTGCAACTAGGTCCTCTCTATCTGTTGCTCCTTTGAAAATGGCGGTTTCTACATCATCTTCACCTGCAAACTAACAAAGACCTGCTGCAAGTACAGCAGCACCAAGTGTTGCTTCAGTTGCTACTCCCTCTAGACGTAGCCAAGAAATTGTGTGCCATAAGTGTCATGGTCATGGACATGTTGCTGCACAATGTCCAAGTAGGAGAACCATGATTATAAATGAACAAGGTGATTGAGAATCTAAAAGTGACAAAGAAGAAGGCATACAAGAAGAGACTATGAGCAATGATGAGAGTGAGATCCAACCCGATGAAGGTGATACTAATTGCTTTATTTCTCTTCGAGTGCTTAGTGTTACTGCTGTGAAAGAAGAGAGTAAACAGTGACACAATCTTTTCTATACTTGAGACATGATCAAAGACAAGTTATGTAGAATTATTGTTGATAATGGCAGCTGCAACAATATTGCAAGTCAAGAATTGGTTGATAGAATGGGGTTAAAACAGCGGCGCCATCCTAATTCATACAAGATGCATTGGCTTAATGATTATGGTGCCCTGTGTGTAAATCATGCTGTGATAGTTTCTTTCTCTATCGGGAGGTATAATGATTATGTGGAGTGTGATGTGATGCCTATGCAAGAATGCCAACTGTTACTAGGAAGACCATGGTTATATGATCGTGATGTTTAGATTTTTAGATGAACAAACAAGCTAGCTTTCATCTATAAAGGAGAGCAAATCTCCTTGCTTCCTTTGACATCGGAGGAGATTTTGAAAGATGATCAAAAAAGAAAACAGCGAGAGAGTGAGAACCAATTATGAGTGACTCACAAACATAGTGCGGGAGTGAACCCAAAGCCAAATAAAACCCCACAGCTTCAAAGAACCACGACAATGGAAAAAGAGAGATTAGTTATGATGGCTAGGAAGGGAGATTTAAAAGAATTTTGTGAACCTAATGCCATATTCTTTGTACTCCTGTACAAGGATAATTTTCTTTTCACTAACGACTTATTCTCTACTTTGCCAAGTGTTATTTTTGATGTGTTACAGGAATATGAGGATGTGTTTCCGGATGAAGTACCACCGGGGCTGCCACCTAAGAGAGGGATCGAACATCAAATTGATCTTGTTCCTGGTACTGCACTTCCAAACCGAGCTGCATACTGCACCAACTCGGAGGAAACAAAAGAAATTCAGCAACAAGTGGAAGAATTAATCAAAAAAGGGTATGTGCAAGAAAGTCTTTCACCTTGTGCTGTTCCTATTCTTTTAGTTTCCAAGAAAGATGGTTCATGGCGAATGTGTGTAGATCGCCGAGCTATTAATAACCTCACCATAAGATACAGACATCCCATTCCTAGACTTGATGACATGATTGATGAACTTAGTGGTGCTATCACTTTCACAAAAATTGACTTGAGAAGTGGTTATCACCAAATTAGAATGCGAGAAGGAGATGAGTGGAAAACAACTTTTAAAACTAAGTTTGGATTGTATGAATGGTTGGTGATGCCTTTTAAATTGACTAATACACCTAGTACCTTTATGGGATTGATGAATCATGTGCTTAGAGCTTTCATTGGCAAGTTTGTTGTGGTTTACTTTCATGATATATTAATTTACAGTAAGTCCCTTGAAGACCACGTTAAGCATATCCGAAGTGTTCTTGCTGTCCTATGAGTGCAAAAATTATATGCTAACCTCGACAAGTGCACTTTTGGCACAGACAAGGTAGTCTTTCTTGGCTTTGTTGCTTCAGGACATGGTGTGGAGATGGATGAGGAAAAGATCAAAGCTGTTCGTGAGTGGGTGCCTCCACAAAATGTGAGCCAAGTACAGAGCTTCCTCGGATTTGCTGGTCTCTACCGATGATTTGTGCAAAATTTCAGCACCATTGTGAGGAGCCATGGTGTATACCATGGGGATGATGAGTGATTGTCAACGGGGTGAAGAAGAGTAGAGATGAAGAGACTTGACCGTGACGGAGTTCGCGTGCGACTCAGGTACACGGATGGACGCTGGTCGGACAGAGGGGTCGCGAGGGCGTGCCAGTCCAATCCGGGTGCATGGAGCTGAAGTGGCAAGTGAGGAAACGGGATCCGTCGTGGTGTCGACCGGTGCGACTCAGGTACACGGACGACCGACCGCCGGACTGAAGAGTCGCGGGCTCGGTTCGGTCCAATCCGGGTGCGCGGTGCGGAGGCGACGGACGCTCTGTCGGTTTCGGATCAAAACCGTCAATCTACCGGAAAAGTGTATTCTCCGTTTAAGTTAGCGGTGTCTTGACGGCTACGAAAAGTAGCGGGACCGAATAAATATCTGTGTCTGTCATTTTACGTTTTTGCCCCGTGGGCCAGAGTCTGTACCGAACCTTCGAGATGAGGGTAGTTGTGTCCTTTGTATTGGTCCATGGTGGCTATATAAGGGTTAGCCATCCCTTGTAATGACTTGAGGTTT
>KE373236.1:0-17295 GCA_000418225.1 Zizania latifolia
GGAGAGGCAGGGCGCTACTGTGGTGGGGAGGGGCGCGCGGGTGGCGGGGCGCCGCTGCGACGGGAGCGGGGCGACTGATAGGCAGGGCAGTTGACTAACGAGGCGGCTGGTGGACGAACGGTGACGCTCGAGGATGTAGTGGCATGGAGAGAGTCAACGTAACAGGCTATACATGTTACAGCAAAATCAATTTTATTTAATTATTTTAATCACAATTAATCAAGAGTTTAGATTAATTTGAAGTATTACCTCCTGGAGAGGTATATGAGGTACCGTAAAAGCCCCCTTTATATATGTATGTGTGTGTATATATGTCAGCAGTTAGCTAGCACATACATGAAGTTTTCTTATATGATTTCTTTTTAGAGTTATGCTAATTAACCATGCATATTTGACTCTAGTCAGCATGTTTTTTCATTATAAATTTCAACACGTGCATTTCCTGGTCAAGCAGAAATTAATGTATATGCTTCTTTTTAATTTACGTTTAGTTAAATTAAATAGTCTCATTTCTTGCAACTGTTGGGCTTCTAATCTTAGTTACCTGGTTCTTATCACAAATGCTACAGTTTGAACCACTATATATAGCTTGTTGCAATTATCTGCACATGTTTCTGACTCTGAAAACAGCACGTCGTCGATCGTTCTATCTTATAATATTTCTCCATATATTAATTCTAGGTGATTGTACTTCAAATCTTCAGCATCTCTCCTACCTTTACATGATTGTAAGATAGTAGTACGTACCTAAAATTTCAGATATTGCTCAAAGTATCGACAATTGAGAGATTCACCATATCGTATACATGCATCCAGATAGAATATTGTAACGAGTTTTAAATTAGGCCAAACTGGGTCTGAACCTGATTATTCCAGGTTATCTGCTTGACTGCTTGGCATTAGAAATTGGCAGTGTCCCTGCAAAGCCAGCTATTGTGGCAAGTCGTGCGGAGAAGATAATCGGTGAGAGGATGCTCAGCTCAGCATGCTGTTAGTTGCTTACCTCTGATCGCATTTGATTCGGCCCCAATAGGCGTCTATTTTATGGGCAGCCGTTACACATTTGGTGCATATATACAAAGATACAATCTGCAGCTGCATGCTAAACAAACAGTATTAGGAGGCACATAATTTATATGGTGCACACACATGTTGCTGGGTGTTAGTGTGGCACAGGAGGCAACCAGTGTGTGCATGGTAATATATAGTGCCAGTTGCTGTATTTTTGGGGGTTGTTTAATTTGTTTGATTGCATGAGGCCGGGATCAGGAGGGTAGTTGGCCTTTTGGGCTCAAGAAAGTGCATGCCTTTCTGCTCTAGTTAATTTGTACTTGTATCGCTTCAAAAAAAATTATTGTGTTTACATCGGATTGATACAACTAATTCTTTATTTTCTTTTGTGTTTGTTATGGAATAAGTTCATGCTGGAAAGTTAAATTATTTGATTGATTAAGGTCTTCAGATAATGAAGCTAGCTAGCATATCTACCCATGGTTTTTAATAGTGCTCTTGGTTGGTTCATGCCAGCGACTGACTAGGTAAAATTAAGGGCTGGTACTCAAGCTTCAAAATCAGTATTGATTTAGTATTTGTATGATAAAATAAAATAATTTAAAATAAAGATAAAATAAAGCAGTTTAAAATTTTATTTTTAGTTTAAAATAAAACTACACTGTTTAACTAAATATCTAAGATTTTTTGGAGCTATTTTTGACCAGCAAAATCCAAAAGACGCCTAAGATGCATCCATGAGCGAATCCTTAATAATTACTCTGCCTCTTAATTGCCACTTCACAAACGAAGTAAACAAGCAACAAGTTGAGCCCAATAAGATGCTTGCATCGCACAATATGTTTGTGACCGGCCAGCATGCAGGGCTCCCTGTGGATTGGTTGAGCACTTTGATGACCCGTTGCATTTTTGCATGTCATTAATATAGATTATTACTGGTCACTAAAAAGTTTTTCTGTGGTAGTGCACCCAATGATCTCAAGTGGACACGTTTATATATCTGTAGCAAATTGAGAAATTTAAGAGAAGAGTATTAATTCTTTTCTCTGAACTTAATCCATCTTACGGCCTTGAATCATATGGCGGCGCCACCCTTTTAATTTGGAGCTCGTATAAAGTATAGCAGTTGCCCAAAGGTAAGAAAGTGCTCTATGAAACCATTTTAACGCTCAACCAAAAACCTGAAAAATCATTTTGGAACTGATTGCAACTGGGCGAGCTACTACTAGCTCCATGTTCATTCGCTATTCGATCTGATAATGATGTGTTAGATATGTAAAGATCGACTGGATGACTTAATACTTATTACTAGTCGCTGGTACGACTGTACAGTTAACGGGCACTGATATAATCTCAGTGACTCACGGATTCTCTGAATGATTTGGATCGATCAAATTCAGAGGTGATCCTGGAGATATATCTCAGGATGGTTCGCCATGAAGACTAGGGAACACAAAGCATGCAGCCAGCTGCACGCATTAGAATTGTCCCTGTCACGAACATCAACGTCTCTACTGATTTGTATCTGATAAATTCTATAAATTTATATGTAGCATTGTGCAATAATTGGATCGTATCGATCAATCATCAACTTGGTACAAGCATTAACATATAGACATACTTTAGTTTGACTAGCTAGCTTTGATCGTCAGAACACAAATCTTCACTGGACCATGTATGAATGAAGTCAGCAAGTGCATTTCCTCACACTCGGCGTCAATTTGACCTATACTACATTCATTTCCTTACGTTATCAAGTCATCTTGTACTGAAGTTCCCTACGTGTCCTCTGTCCTCTGATGATTAATTTTTCTGCTGTTCCTAGTTTATGGCTTTGCTGCGGTACTCCACAATGTTATTGTTGAAACAGTTCAGAGAGCACAGGTTATATACTATGGCTACTTATCTGTCATTATTGAAAACTTGCAGGTGAAATGAATGCAAAGTTGTAACAAAACACATATGCACGTATACCGTGTATACACCATGACGGTACGCATATGTAGTACTGAACAATGCTACATGTTGATCTGTGCATACACCCTAGGCTAGCCAGTGGCTGCGCTGAAGGGTACAAAAATAAATCAGTGTTTATTATAAAATATAAGTACTCATAAATCTAGCATTTGTATCTGTTAGTACAAAAATCTATTCAGAGAATCTAGCCTATGCACACTCTTTACGCTAGCTCTACAAAAATGAAGTAGTGCTTTTGAAAACACTGAACATGCTAGCTAGTTCAGGTCCACAGCACCCTGCAATCATAATGCCCTAAGACACAGACATGCATATGGTAAAATGAGGGAGGAGATCGATCGGAGAAGTGGGGGAGGCAGCTAAAGATGGGCAGGGATGTGGATAGGTCGGTTGCATAGAATTGTTTGCATGTAGTAAGTAGCAAGCTAGCAATTCAAGCAGTAGAGGAAGTTGCAGGAGAATTAGATAGATAGGAACCTCCTTCGATCTCTGCTGCGCTGAGGGAGTTTTGGGCGGCATGGCCACTTCCACGTGCGTCCATGTCACCCCGAGCAGGTCTTGGCATTTTTGTGAAAAAGTCCTTGCCGTTTCGTTAATTAAGATGAGGTCCTCCTCGGAGCTTTCCACAGTTGAGAATCTTATGTCTAGACCCTAATGTTCCTGGGTAAATTCGCACAAAGGAGATGAAATTCAGAAATTTGGACAGCGCTCCAAAATCAGCAAACATAGGTGTGTTTGTGCAAAGATGCTGTTGATGCAAAAATCGCAGGTATCGCTACGCCTTCACACTCGAAGGCCTGGGAGAGTCTACTTAGTACCAGTGCAGGTCCTAAATAACTCAGAGGTGTCAGTAGACATGCCAGTCAATTTAACCCTGCAATTAACAAGAAAACAAACGTGAGATGTCCTAATGCTATCGGCGATGGTCTATCAGCATCGACATCAATAGCACGCTTGAAAACCATGATGCATCATAGAAAGCGCATGAAGTATGATAAATCTTACCAATCAGCTCTAACATTAATGTTCTAAAGTACCAATCTCTAAAGACATGTTACTGATAGAACTATAGACAAAATTAAACCGATTGCCAGAACAACAGGGAAATCATTGGCTAAAACTCCGATGAACGTTAGGTCAACCGACCGCACCAAATCAGTTCGTATGCATCCCCGTCAACGCCATGGATCGGACCAAACCGAGACAGCATGCCGTTGACGATCGTCATATGATCTAATCTAATATGATAAACTGAACCACCGTGATTGGCAAATACATAGATTCGATCGATAAAGCACAGTATGAGAAAATGAATGAATGCATTAAACGATAACTAGTAAACCTACTTCATCTGATCACAGTATCGGACCCAACCGAGAAAGCCATAAACACATAAATTAGTTTACCAAATAGGCTATCCCCGTCGAAGTTAGAGATCGGACTCAACCGATGCAGCCATAACTCCAGCGGGGAATCACCCCAATGCTACGTACCTAAAGTTAGCGATGCGCCGAAGGATTTAATTGGTTAGTTGTGTGAACTTGTTACAATGATTCCAGGTTACATATTTATAGCCTGGTGGACACGCTATCTGTGGATAAAACATAATCCTAACTAAATTATTTATTCGCTAACTAAATAATAACTAATCACGAAGCATCAACCCACACCACACGTAGCTCGTCCTCACCTTTTATGCCTCCATCAGTGGCCCATCGGCTTCGTCGCCTGGCTTGCTAAGCCGATGGTGCACCGATCAAAATTTTGGTGTCAACACATGCCCCCCAAGTTCAGAATACGAAACATCGCGTTTCAAAATCTTTTCTCGAGAACTAAATCGCTAGATCACTGAGCGTATATAAATCTTACCCGATAAACCTCCTTCGTCAAGCTCGGTCATCTTCACCATACACCAGCTTCTTCTCTTTTCTTTTTCTCTCCCGCCATGGCTTCTGATGCTCCAAGCTCTCCGCCGAGCAAGAAAGTTAAGCTGAGTCACTCTGATCATAATGCATCCAGCGATCATGATCCGGTATGTTCCTTCCGGCTTACTTGATCTTTGTTTGCTCAATCCCTTCCTTTATCTGCTTGAATTTCTCACGCATTTTGTCACTATTCTTGAACTCTATACTTCTACTATTCCAAACTTTAACTCGCCGGCCCCTTCATGTTCCAAGGACTCGAACGCGCCAACTCAGCAGGCCAGTGCTGATGGCGATCATGACCCCAATCATCTCAACTTTTACTCTGGTGTGGACGACAACTATGGGGACTCTTTGCTAGCCGTGAGTGCTTTTTCCGTACGCCGATTTCCTCATGTAATCTTCATTGATTCTGTTCATTGCTTCCTGAAATTCTATCGGCTCACCCCGTATTCATCCTTTAGGAATCCCAAGCATCGGACAGAGCTCTTTCTCCTCAAGACTCTATACCAAGTGATCTATCGGTTCTGCTTGACCACCTCCATTATTCGATCGATGTCTTCTTCTATAAAATCAAAATACACTAACCACGGCAACTAGAGGGGGATGAATGATTACAATACCCCAAAAACAATCCCAAAAAGAAATTCAGAAAGCTAATTCTCCACTAATCAGCAAAATCCCCGACCAGACTGAAATTCTCGAGGACTCGGGAAATTTCCCAAGGGGTTCTCGAATTTCCCGAGGACTTTCTCGAAGACTCAGCAAATTTTCCAAGAGCACTCCCGAGAGCTGAAAACAGCCCGACCAAGGAACGGTAAAATGAACGTAGCTTTAAAACCGTAACTCAGATTAATATGAAATTTTAACACAATAAACTAGACTTCAATACGAAACTTTCCCGATAGATGTTACTCAAATCCAAGTTCCCAATCAAAAATTATGATCCCTGAGATTTGCTGTAGTGTAAAAATAGAACATATCCGATCCAAAAATTAAAACCTTAATTACTTCTAAAATACGATGAATTAACCAATGAAATTTTGTAGATCTATTTCTTAATGTCTTAGCAAGGTTTTGGATCAATCAATTCGAACTAAATCGCAAGTAAAAGCGAAATCACAGAATAAACTAAAACGACGTAAATCGATGAACATTAAGAAGACAGAACGTGATACCACACTCCTTGATGCTTGAAGATGAATCTTTATTGCATAAGAGTGTCTACAAGATGCAATCCAAAGCACCCCTCACCAAATCATGAACAAAGCCCTAGATGGAGAGCAAAAGGCTAAACCCTAGGTTTTTCTTGTTCCTCGTTCATCTGTTTTGCTCTTCCCTCTAGTCTATTTATAATCCCTCATGGCTGTCACCATGAGCCACGAAAATAACCACATTTAGAATCCTAATCCAACTAGGAATCTATATCCTTTACGAATCTTCAAATCCTAACTACTTCCAAAATTTTCTCCTTTCCATATCTGCACACATCCCACGTATGTCATATGGAAACCATGTATCCTTTCCATATTCACACGTATCCCGCATATGGCATATAGAAACCTCATCTTCACGTGCCACATTGTCTAGCCTGAGCGTCCCACATGACATCCTCGACTGTTCTAAGCCTCAACTCCTCCTCGAGCGTAGCGCTGATCCCGTCATCGACTATGACTCACCCCCAAGCAATGTCTGCACATGAACAAACAAAGAAACCTTTTTCTAGAGCACAAGTTCTTTTCAACTTAACTCAATCAGTCTAATTAATTCTTTCCAACTTAACTCTAACAATCCAATCAATTATAAACATTGTGTATTTATTGAATAAATAATTTAAGCATATGATCCAACTCAAACATTAAAAATCTGAGTGATCCAAAATCCCGAGTACTGAAATCTCTCGGGTGCTGAAATCTCTCGAGGGCTGAATTCTCTTGAGGGTTGACTTTCCTCGAGGGCTGAGTTTTCTCGAGTGCTAAATATTGTCGAGGCTAAGTGCTAAGTGCTCAACAAGAGTGCTCAACAACTTGACCAAAGTGCTCGACCACTCAAACCAATCAAAACCAATTTGTTCATCACTTATAAACATCAAACCAATTTATTCATCATAAATCAATGATCATACACATGATCTCACATCTTCCAAGATATCGAGGCAACGTGAGCTTGTCTTCAGACTGTGGCCAATCGGCTTCCCCAAGATCTAGCCGATATCCTCCTACGGGCCTACTCTCATGATCATCAATCAGCCTACCTCATCGCATACGTTGGTCTGGGCGATCGTGTAATGCAAAGGGTCCATTAGCAAAATTTTGACTAAGCCGATGTGAAGGTGCGCGAGGCCAAGAATCAACTTCAATTTCTGCTCAAGCTGCCTGATCAAGACCAATTGTACCTAGATCAGCTTAGGGTGGAGGAAGACTGCATCCTCCAGTTGATAGGTCTCTGGATCGATCGGCTGAATCAGCTCCGCACTTGTATGGCAACTCGACAGTAGTTCCTAAATGACCTGCCGATCAAGATTCATTTCAAAAGAGCTGATTTGATCAACTTTATTGAGAAGCGCTCCCAGAAGTAGAAAGCTCTCCGACCGATCGATGGCAGTGATGAGGACGCGACTGATATACCTAGGCCGATGCTATCCTTAGCTTGGAATGGTTCTTAAGCACCTTGTAATCATTTTAACTCTTTCCATCGGCCTTCTGTAACACCTTTTTCTTATAAATAATGAAATATCTTTTGGAAGATTTGTTATGTGGTGAAATCACCTTATCGGCAATGGTCTTTTTTTCTTTCTACCGATGAGCCCTTACGTGAGAACTTAAATTGTTTGGCCGAACGAATTTCCTGATCGGCCTATCGGGGCTATTGATCAACCGCCTCTCTTATTAGGCAATAATATCTGAAAAAACTTCAAAAATTTTGACTTTCAACTTCTAAAAAATTTTGACTTTAAACTTCTGACCGCTAAGCTGGAAAACTTTGAACCCATCAGCTTTCGGGCTCATCGGCTCATTGGCTTCGAACAGACATGATGCCCCCTTGGTCGGTCGTCATTGACGAATTTTGACTGTCTCTCATAAACACGTGCCGATCGGGGTACCTCTGTAACGACACATCGTATGCCCCCGAGTTCGGGACGTGGGAGGGCACATTTTGAATTCCCCCTCTAATCTTGCAACCGTTGCATCTCTTGGGCTTTGCATCGGGAGCCGAACCAGCGCAGCTCTGCTGTTATAAAGTCTAAAATCTTTTTCCTTTCACTGCAAGCTTCCAAACTTTCTCTCTCTTTCGGTAGAACCCTCTGAGCTCCCGTCTTCTCTAGTTTGCTCCCACCATCATTTGTGGTCCTGTCTTTGCCTCGACGTCCAATGCCGTTTAACGCCATCAATGGCTTTCTCATCTCGCACCTCTACAGCTGCTCCGAACATCGAGATCCCTAAGGTACTTGCTTTTTGCTTCTTCATGACTTGTCTGAGCACTGTAAATCATTTTGTTTTCCTTGCTTGTTTTTATAGACCGCTAGAAACCAACTATTGATCCCATTGGACATGAGTTATGCCACATACTGGATAGGGCCCTATGGTGAAGCCGATCCATCTGAACTAATCAACTACAAAACCGATTGTATTCCTTTCCATGTGGCTTCACGAAATTTGACTGATTGGGAACACAGTTTTGACGCCTGGCCTAGCATGATACCCGGATGGAGGGATTGGTTTTTGCGGTATCGGCCATCCATCGTTCATATTGGGATGAATTGAAAATTGGTCACCGCATTGGATTATCCCTGGCCGATCCACAAATAAACTATTCTTTGCTGGTATCGGCTTATTTTTTTGGTCTCATGCCTTGAATGCCTTCGTCTTTGGTCATGAAATAATGGGGCCGACACTCCTTGATGTGGCGATGTTGACTGGCCTAGAAATTGTCGAGTCCAACTACGATGTCGACTTTTGGATCAAAACCTCGCATCGTCTTCAAGTCAGCGGATTTGGTATATGGAAATGATACGTCGAGCACCATAACAAGACTGGTACAGTTGTCCCTCAAGAGCATGCCGCCTTCCTTAATATGTGGTTGGCGTATTTCTTCTTCTGTGATTCCCCTTGCGGCCCTTTTGAAGGCTATCAGTATCTGGCAGAGCGTTTGCTGATCACTACTATCCGTCGATTGGCCGTATTCTTCTGGGCTCCACCTTCCGTATACTGCATCGGATGGGGGAGGGGCTTTTGTGCGGGAAGCCCATCGATCAGATCCAGGGATCCTAGTGGTTCGTGCAGATGTGGTTGAACGCGTATACCTGTGAAGCTATCACCTGTCGACATTTGCTCACCCTCCGATTTCCTAGGGACCATCGTGAGGGTGAACAACCTCGTACTCGTCGATGCACCTCTTTTGGGGAAGCAGTCCTTATGTTTGGAGGATCCTCTTTATCGGCTGGTGGAGTTGGTGAATTTTTTAGACTGTTTTACCTTGGCATTGTTAAATCTATCCAAGTCTGGTACTTCTACTCCAACACCGATGATTTTGAAGACCCGAGTTTCCTTCGACCATCAGAGATTGGGTCAGATACGATTTCTACTACTAACTTCTTTGCTTCTATTTAGCCTGGTCTTCTCTCCATTGGCCTTACTCAAGGACCTACTAAACCTTCTTACAAGTTTTACCATCCGATGGTATATTCCTGTCAGTTTGGTCTTGGTCAGTTGCTGATGGATTGCTTTTTCATCGGCAAGATCAAGGCTCGATACCGTATCGGTTTGATCTAGCACCGATATGTTAGGACTCACTTTGGCAGTCCTAATTTCTGTGAATTGGGGGATTTCTCCCCTTGCACCGATGTCTCCTTCTCATTTGATCGGTTCTTGAGTGAATGGAGGCTCCATCTTTTTAACCTCCTTCCATTTGTTATCTGTTCATGCTTCGATCCTGAATTCCTCGGGAACAATGATGAGGTATTGGCTCTATCCTCTGCTGAATCCTTTTACTTTATTTGGGCTATGAGTCCTTATGTGCCTTGCATTGACTCTTTTGTAGGATACTCGCCCCACTACGCCTTACCATCGGACAACCCCAATCTGGGGTGTGAAGCGCCTACTCCGACGGCTCTTTTGAATGCTGCTTCGTCGATCGATGTCCTACCTGCTTGCAATCGGAGTGCCGCTCCACCACCCAAAAAGGTCACGGTGCTTCCCCCTCACCCGCAGAGATCGGCTCCCCATGATCTATCAATGTCGATCCAGTCTCCCGCTACAACGTCGGCTGCTATTCCCTCGGTGGCACCGGTAAGTGACCTTACTGTTATTGATGGTTTTATCTTTGCCCTTTTCTTCGCTAACCTTGTTATCTGCTAGGCTACCGCTGCCATCATCATCTTGGATGATCGTCCAGCTGCCATGAATCTAGTTGTGGCTGAGGCTGATCGACAAATGGTGAATCCAATGGTCAGCTCCCATCCTGTGGTGGTGACCTCTGATTCATCAGCTGATCTTGGTCCCGCCGTGGCTTTTGGTGGCCCGGGAACTTCTTTCGGTGGTCCTGTTTAGGACGCAGCATCATTTAATTTGTCATTGTCGCTCCTGCTAGGCTCCCATCGATTAGTCCCTCGATTTTTCTGCTGCATGCTTTATCATCATTCTTCATCATGCCTTTCTTGTGCAGGAGTTCACCGATATGTTTCCTTTTGACCTCAGGGAGCTTGTCGATGATGCTTCGGTTGGTCAAAGTGCACCGGTCAAAGCCCCGCCTATCCCTGATGACGTGCGTGAAGTCCTTGCTGATGTCTTACATCATCTTTAGGAGCCAATCAGCGCGCTCGTGATGGATTCGGCGCCATTCAAAGCGAGGCTTGCTGATATTCAGGATCGGCTTCCTACGGACCTGATGGAGGATTTATCTCCTATCTTGTATTTTGAAGCTTTCCAGCTGTGCTATGAGCGCATTAATCAGTAACTGATCGATCGCACTGAGCAAAGGCAACGGGCTAGCACGGTCTAGCCAATCGGGATGTCATCTTAGCCAAGAAGGCAAATCTTGATGACTTAATCTATGAGCCCCTTGAAATCGATGAAGAGGTTACGCAGTTGTGATCTCGGGAAGAAGAACTCCTTGCTCAGCTTGAAGAGGTTCGTAATGATATTGCTCTGCACGGAAAGCGGCTGGTTGAGATACCGGCGGAGATCGTCTCCCGAAGACGGGATTTGTCTGATTACACTAAGGTCGTGCTTCATCGATACCAGCAAGCGAAGCCGATCCCTGGGAGTGATGAGGAAGACCATCAGGATCTAGAAACCATCAACAGTATTCGCGACCATGTGGTAGCTGCTCTCATCGCTTATCTTTGGTGATGAGGACATCACTGCTAAAGATACAACCATACTTGATTACCAAGGACCGATGACTCATGCTCGAGTTCGTCAATTAAATTATCAGGTAAATTCGTTCCTTGTTACTCAAACAAGTCCTTCTATGAATGGAATACTACTAAGTTCGGGTTATGATTGTATTATACTTAGGAACATCCAAAAAGAGATAGTGGATCGGATAGCCGAGTGGACAAGAGGAGATCAAGACTGCCGATCAGGCACTCGGGAGATGGCATGTTCAGGCCATCGACCGTGACAATTGGGAAATCGCTGAGTCCGACTACTAGACCAATCGGGAGTCGGACTACCAAACCAGTTGGAAGTCAAGTCTAGTCGAGAGTTAGGCTTCAGATCAACTCGAGTTGGAGTCCTAATAGGTTATTCGAGTCAGTCTTAGGTTTAGAGTTTATTTTCGAGTCCTACTAGGATATGGCCCACATTATAGATGGTATCTCACTTTTTGTAACCCTATAAATAGTTAGCCGCCATTATTGTTAGACTTGGATTTTGCTTAGATTATTCTGCCATTGTAGTTTCACCGTAGATCAGTTTGTAGAACCCTAAACTTCGAGTTCTTTAGATTAATATAAGCAATCCAGATTACGTTTACCTTGTTCTTGCAAAGTTCTTCGATTGTTTGCAGGATCAAAACCTTCATGGTGAGGTCGACTACATGAAAGCGTGGTTGATAACGACTAGACGTACGGGTGTAGCGATTGCAAGGTTACAATCGCTGATCAAAAGCCTTAAAACGTGAACGTCTACTCGTCGCCTCAATCGAACCTATTGGAAGATCGGGCCACTAATCGCATCAAGTGCACATCAAGTGGTATCAAAGCGAAGGTTGCCCGTTAGGTACATCAATTTATCCTTGTTTATTTCCATTACCAAGAGTCCAGAAAAAGCCACACAAAAAAAATTTGTTGTTTCGTTGTAGATTAGTTTTCCGCTGTCCAAACCCTATTGAGCCTTTTGCGAGTTTAATCTTAGTATTGCTTTGTTGAGTTTGAGTCTGAGTTCAAGTCTGATTGCTGGTTTAGAGTCGTGTTCTTAGAGTCTAGTCTGAGTTTTGCTTTGTCACGAGAGCTTTCCTTGAGAGATCGAGTTCATCTCAGTTTCGGATTGCAACCGTCTTGTGTTATTATCCCGCATCGCAAGCCCGTTAGTTAGGTCGCAAACCGCTTTGTGTCAATCGCCCTACACCGCTAGCCTCCTTGTATCAGCTGCAAACCTATTGAGGGAACCTTGTGATAGCCGAACAGAGAAGAAAAGTGCAGAAATTTCTGATTTGCGCATCGTTCGGTAAAACAACCATAACTTTTGCATACAGACTGGGAATCAGGCAAATAAGTACATTCTGGAGATCTACAGAAAAAGTTACATCCAACCGAACCCAGCTTTGCCTAGTTCGGTGATTTTATCTTGCCCAAATTCGGCCTAGAAGATTGAGTTTTTGTGGTACCAAAGTTCTCAAAGCACGTTGCTAGGTTATATACCGTGCCGTACCATTCATATCAAATTTTCAAAGTGTTGTTCCTGACGTTATTTTATACTCCAGTGTGTTTTGTGAAGTGAGAAGAGAATAAAAAAGAGAGAGAGAGAAAAGAAAGGTATATCCGAAAAAGAAGAAAGAGCAAGATAGCAATAGAAGTTTTATTCAGTGCTAAGTTTTCCAACATCTGTTCAATTGTGCATGAGTCCCACAAATCCTTTGTATCTTACTCTCGCTCGCTTAGACTAGGCCCTAGGGATAAGTCTCGACCAGCGACTTTGACAAGTGATTGGGACCCTTATTCAATTTTGCTAATTCTGTTATTAAATTTTGCTATCCTTTGCTACTATATACTGCCTTCCAAAATCCACATACTTCCTATCAGTACAGATTGGACCCTTATAATCACACCTCGCACTCGTCGGATGTCCCACCTCTCCAGTCATACCACCTACTTCGATTGGTAAGAATTTCGTAAGAGCTTGGAAAGACGCTTAGAGGGAGGGAGCAAGAGAGTTTCCCACCCTTCCACAAGAATTGTAGTCGATAAGGATCATACTTTTGTGTTGTTTTCTATCTTCTACTGACAATGTCAGGTGAGGTCAGTGATTTCAAGGATTGTGCTTCAAAAGAGGAGCTCCAAAAGCTTGAAGAGAAGTTAGATGCTATTGTTGAGAGTATTGCTACTCTCACCACCAGCATTCAACAATTGACGATAAATCAATGGCCCCCAGCTCCGGTGTCTGAGGGTGAAGATAACAAAGAGGACACCGAGCACAGTGACGCACGCACCACAGGCTGTGAAGAGCGCCTACGACGACGGCGCCAACGTAATCGTCGAGGACCAGGAGGTAATGATCACCATGACAATCGGTCACAGGGACGAGGTAATGATGATCCATTTGCCAAAGTCAAATTTACTATACCTTCCTTTGCTGGTAAGTATGATCATGAAATATACTTAGATTAGGAAATAACAGTCGAACAAAAATTTAATTCCCATCTAGTTCTAGAAATACATTGGGTTAGGCAAGCAACTAGCGAATTCAAGGATTTTGCCATTATCTGATGGAACGAATTGGTAAAATCTGGCTTAGAACCTGATACATGGGATAGGTTGAAACGAGCTATGCGTGGCAGATTTATTCCTCCATCATACAAATGAGATTTGAGAAAGAAATTACAGCGCTTAGACCAAGGTAATAAGTCTGTCGAGGAATATTACCAGGAGCTACAAATAGGCATGTTGCGTTGTGAGGTAGAAGAAGATGAGGAGGATAAAATGTCTCGTTTTTATTGGGTTTGAGACGATAAATTCAGGACATAGTTGATTATAAAGAATATAATTTCATTAATAGATTGTTTCATCTTGCTATGTTGGCTGAGAAGGAACTGCACGGAAGACAGCAGATGTCAAAGAACAATTTTAGGAATACGACTATATCGAGGCCTTCCATGGGATACACCAAGACTTTGCCGAGCACCGTGTTTTGGTCTGCTGTTCCTTCTGTTGATAGGGCATGTTCAGCAGCACCGTCTTCAACCAAACAAACAACTGAGGTAAGTAAGTCGGTTCAAGTGTCGACACCTGCAAAAAGCTCGTCATCAGTTGCTTCCACGGGACGAACAAGGGATATTCAATGTTTCAAATGCAAAGGATTAGGGCATGTGCAACAGGATTGCCCTAACCAGCGGGTGCTAATTGCTACAGAAAATGGTGAGTACACTAGTGTAAGTGAAAATGAAGATAAACTAGTACTTGCCACTAACCATGCAGGTAATGAAGAGGAAGAAGACTCGCCCAGTGATCATGAATTGGAGCAAATAAGCACCGCCGACACGAGCAAATATTTAAGCATTGTTGCCTAACGAGTTCTGAGTGCTCGGATGGAGAGGGCTGAGCAGAACCAACGCCACAACCTTTTTCAATCAAGGTTCATCGTTAAAGAAAGAGCGTGCCGCGTTGTCATTGATAGCGGGAGTTGCAGCAACCTTGCTAGCTCTGATCTGGTTGAGAAACTTAACTTGCCCACACAACCGCACCCACATCCTTACTCCATCTAGTGGTTCAATTATTGCGGTAAGTTGAAGGTAGGTAAAACTGTAAGAATACAATTTTCGGTAGGAAATTACCATGATAGTGCAAGTTTTGATGTTGTGCCTATGCAAGCATATTCTTTACTTCTAGGTAGGCCTTAGGAGTATGATAAAGATATTTTGCACCGTGGGAGAACTAACATATATACTTTCACCCACAATGGTAAGAAGATAGAATTGATACCAATGACTCCTGCTGAAATTTTAAAAGATAATGTAGCACGAGCTGATCAAGCAAGAAAATTGAGTGAATCAAAATCTAAAAATCAACAAGTAGCTAAAGATGTTATTACATCTAAAAAGGAGAAGATTGAGTCACATGTGAGGAAAGACATAGTCAAATCGAAAGGTGCTTTCATGCTAGTTACTAGATCTGAAATTTCTGAATTAATTAACCATGAACCTGTTTGTTATGCTTTGATTTGCAAAGAAGTTTTTTTACACTTGACGAATTGATGACCTCTTTACCTCCTGTTATTGCTAAACTTTTACATGAGTTTTTTGACGTATTTTCTATTGACGTACCCCTGGCACATTGTCGAGAAGGAATGACTTGGAATAAATACACTCTGAACGATGGGTTATTATATCGCACTAACAAATTATGTGTTCTGGCAAGCTCTGTTCGTCTTTTATTTTTGCAGGAGGCGCATGGAGGGGGATTAATGGGACATTTTGGAATAAAGAAGACAGAAGATGTGCGAGCCACTCATTTCTTTTGGCTAAAAATGAGACAAGATGTTGAGCGTTATGTTGCACGATGCAACACCTACAATAAAGCTAAGTCTCGCCTCAATCCACATGGCCTTTACATGTCTCTACCTATTCCTAGTGTTTCTTGGGAAGATATTTCTATAGATTTTATTTTAGGATTACCTCAGACTGAGAAGGGGAGGGATAGTGTCTTTGTTGTAGTGGATAGATTCTCAAAGATGGCTCATTTTATTCCTTGTCATAAGAGCGACGATGCTACAATAGTTGCTGATTTGTTTTTTAGGAAAGTCGTTCTTCTTCATGGTGTGCCACATACAATTGTTTCTGATCGTGATACAAAGTTTTTAAGTCACTTCTAAAGGATATTATGGTAGAAATTAGGGACGAAACTATTGTTTTCTACCACATGTCATCCCTAAACTAATGGTCAAACTGAAGTAGTGAATCGTACATTGTCAACAATGTTGAGAGCTGTTTTGAAGACCAATTTGAAGATGTGGGAAGAGTGTCTACCTCACGTAGAGTTCGCTTACAATCTATTACTACACTCTACCACAAAGATGAGTCCATTCCAGGTGGTATATGGTTTTAACCATCATGCTCCTATCGATTTATTACCTTTACCATCTTCTGAGAAAATTAATTTTGATGCTAAAACACATGCTGAATTTGTACTTAACTTATATCAAACAACTAAAGAACATATAGAGCGTATGAATGCAAAGTATCAAATTGCTGGTAATGACGGTAGAAAAGGAGTTATTTTTGAACCAGGCGATTTGGTATGGTTAAATTTACGAAAGGATAGGTTTCCTGATATGCGTAAATCAAAATTAATGCCTCGTGCTGCTGGTCCTTTTAAAGTGCTTGCAAAGGTAAATGATAATGCATACAAGATTGAATTGCCTGTAGATTATGGTGTGAGCAATATTTTCAATGTCGTCGACTTGAAACTCTACCTGAGCGAAGAAATTGATGTTGAGTCGAGGATGACTCCAAATCAAGAAGGGGGGAATGATGAGGACATCACTGAGGAGCCATGGTGTATACCATGGGGATGATGAGTGATTGTCAACGGAGAAAAGAAGACGTGATGAAGGAATGAAGAGATGAAGAAGCCTCGACCGTGATGGAGTTCGCACGTGACTCAGGTACACGGATGGACGTTGGTCGGACAGAGGGGTCGTGAAGGCGTACCGGTCCAATCCGGGTGCGTGGAGCTGAAGCGGCGAGGGAAACGGGATCCGTCGTGGTGTCGACCGGTGCGACTTAGGTACACGGACGTTCGATCGCCGGGCTGAAGAGCCGCGGGGTCGGAACGGGTCTAATCCCGGTGCACGGTGCGGAGGCGGCGGACGCTTTGTCAGTTTCGGCTCAAAACCGTCAATCTACCGGAAAAGCGTGTTCTCCGTTAATTCTAGCGGAGTCGTAGCGGCTATGAAAAGTATCGGCACCGAATAATATCTGTAGGGTTAATTTACGTTTTTGCCCTGTGGGCCGGAGTCTGTACCGAACCTTCGAGATGAGGGTAGTTGTGTCTTTTGTATTGAACCATGGTGACTATTTAAGGGCTACCCATCCCTTGTAGTCACTCGAGCAATTTGAATCAAAGAAAAATTCTGAATATTGTCTCCACTTTTTGTTTCCTTCTCCTCCAAGCCTCCCACCTTCTTCTTCCTCAAGCTCCACCTCTCTCCTCCTCTCCACCATGGAA
>KE373236.1:29425-46590 GCA_000418225.1 Zizania latifolia
GCTCTTCAAAGGTGTAAATTGAGCTGTTTTACAATACCACTGGTGCTTTTCAGATGATAAAATTCTTTAGGGGGTTATTCAAACTTCAGCGATACTTCGAGGGTGTAATTCAGACTTTTTCCTTTTTATTATAATGCCTTGCCACCCTCGCCTTATTCTCTTCTATCTTCCTGAGTGCGCGACGCCGATTCTGTGCCAAATCCTCTAACTCATCGGTCATTAGTCTGTAGTAGTCATCGGTTATTAACTCGTTCTGAAGCGCAAGATGTCTAGAGCCAATGTTTGTCTCCCATAGTAGTATGGATTCATGTCCGTAGACTAACTGATAAGGCAGCATTTGAGTTGATCCGTGGCAAACCATCCGATATGCCCATAGTGCATCAGCCAGCGTTGTGTGCCACTCTTTGGACTATTATGTGATCTTGTGGTTGATCAATTTTATTAGACTTTTGTTCGAGGCTTTAGCTTGGCCGTTTGCTTGGGCGTAGTAGGGCGATGAGTTGAGCAACTTGATTCACATACCGACTACAAACTGCTGGAATTCTTTCGACATAAATACCAATCCTTGATCGTTGGTGATTGTTTGCAGAATCTTAAACCTATAAATAATGTGCTCTTTGATGAACTCTATGACCTCTTGAGAAGTTACCTTTTTCAAAGGAATCGCCTCTATCCACTTGGTGACATAATCAGTAGCTGCTAGTATAAACTTCTCTCCCTTGCTAGACGATGGATAGATTTGGCCGATCATATATATTCCCCAATCTCTGAACGATCATGGCTTGATAATCGGGTTCATGGCCGGTGTGGGAGCTCATTGTATGTTTCTAAATTTCTGGCAGTCTTGACATCCCTTGTAATACTTGAAGCAATCTTTGAGCATCGTCAGCCAAAAATAACCAGTGCGATGCAGCAACCATTTCATCTTATGAGCCGATTGATGAGTTCCGCAGATTCCTTCGTGCACCTCACGCATTATGACCTTGGCTTCTTCTAGATTCAGGCATCTCAATAACACCCCATCAATTGTCTGATAGTATAATTTCTCATCCAGCAAGACATACCTTAATGCTTTGTAACGGAGCTTTCTTAAGCCGATTGGGATGGATCCCGTAGATAACTCACTATTTTAGTCCTCCAATCTTCAGCATCGATATCGGCTATTTCTGTTTCAACCAGCTTATCTATTGGCCGATACCCTGATGCTGCTTATGTCAGGTCATTGGCTTCTAGGTTCTGATTCCTTGATACGTGTGTTAATGATACCATCTTAAATCCTTTTAACAGTTCCTAGCATTTTTCAAAATATACCCTCAAATTTTTGTCTTTACAGTCATACTCTCTAGAGAGTTCCCTGATCACCAACAATGAATCTCCTATGATCTCGATGGCATCGGCTTCTATTTTGGCTAATAGCTTCAAACCTTTGAGGACTGCCTCATATTCTGCCTGATTATTGGTGCGATAGGGCTTTGTAAGCGAACTCGAAACTTGCCTCCCGAGACGATATGATTACTAGCCCGATACCATATCCATGCCTACAAACTAATCCATCAAAGAAAAGTGTTCATGGTATCGGCTCCACATAGTCTGCCGCTTTGTCTCTGTGCTCTACTATAAAATCGACGATGGCTTGCCCCTTGACTGCTTTAGCCGATTCATATTATAAATTAAACTCTGTTAATGCAAATACCCATTTGCCAATCCTTTCCTTTAAAATTGGAGCCGATAGCATGTACTTGATCATGTCGACTTTGCATATGACCATGCATTGTGCTGATAGTATATAGTGCCTCAATTTAGTGCAAGAGAAATAAAGACATAGGCATATTTTTCAACTATAGGGTACCTTGTTTTGGCATCTAATAACCATTGGCTTAGGTAAAACATGACGCGTTTTTCCCTTCTACTTCTTGGATCAATACCGACCCGATGCTTATGTCATCGGCCGACAAATACAACTTATATGACTTACCAGGCCGTGGTGGGATTAACACCAACGGAGAGCTTAAGTATTTCTTGATTTCGTCAAATGCTTTCTGATACTTATCAGTCCAAATAAACTCCTCTCCTTCCTTTATCCTTAGTAAAGGTGTGAACGGCTCGAATCGGCTCGATAAATTTGATATAAATCGGTGGACAAAATTAATCTTGCTGATTAATGACTGCAACTCTGTTTTGTTCCCTAGCGGTATTATCTTCTTGATGTCTTGAATAATGTTCTGACTTATTTTAATTCCTCTCTCGTGAACCATAAACCCTAGAAACTTTCCAACCGACACATCGATGGCACACTTCTTTGGATTCATGCGAAGGTCATATTTCTTTGCTCTCTCTAAAACCCTACTCAGATTGGCTAGATGTCCTTCATTATCTTGCGATTTCACGATGACGTCGTTGATATAAATTTTTACTAGGGAACCAATCAAATCATGAAATATGTAATTCATTGCTTTTTGATATGTTGCCCCGGCGTTTCTTAGGCCAAAAGTTATAACGACCCACTCGAATAAGCTGATGGCACCGGGGCACCTGAATGCAGTCTTTGGAATATCTTGCTCTGTCATGAATATTTGATTATATCCAGTATTCCCATCCATAAAGTTAATAATATTATGTCCTGATGCCGCATTGACTAACAAGTCTATGATCGACATCAGGTATTCATCTTTAGGCATGGCCTTGTTTAAATCTCTAAAATCTATGCATACCCTTAATTGGCCATTCTTCTTCTATACGGGGACTATATTTGATACCCACTCCGCGTATCGGCTTGGCCTTATAAAATTCATTTCGTATAGTCTCTTGATTTCGGCCTTTATGTGAGGATACATCTCTGGTTTGAATCTTCTTTGACTCTGCTTTACTGGCCAAAATCCTATTTTATTGGGAGCCGATGTTCAACAATCGATCGGTTTAGTCTAGGTATTTCATGATATTTCCAAGTGAAACAATCCTGAGATTTCTTTAATAATGCAATCAATTTTCCCTTTACAGAAGAAGGTAACTTTGCACTAATGTATATTGGCCTTGACCTGTCTCCTGGTCTGATGTCTACCTCTTCTAATTTATCGGCCAACGTAAAACCTTTTCTGAGCTTTCCCTCTTCATCATCTATTTCTCTATACACATATTCTAGCCTAGAATCATCTCATTGATCAGCTGGATGCTAAGATCCGACACCCTTAAAAAATCCCCTTCCCAAACTCATCTAAAAAGGCAATCCATCTTCTCGAAATCGAGTGCATCGGCTATTGACACGACAACTGATCTATAGGATTGAATAACTTTGACTTGATCACCCTGCCATTGCATTAGACTCTGGTTCATTATAGAAGGAACACAGCAATTAGCATGAATACAGTCCCTTCCTAGTAAGAGGCTATATATGAACATTTTTTGTCAATCACAAAAAATATGGTCGGCAGCATTTTGCTTCTAACCATGTGCTCGACGTTGAAGGCACCTTTGGTATTTGATAAGTTGTCACCAAAATCTTTTAATACCATGTTGGTTTTTTCTAGGTACTCATTCACCTTACCGAGCTTGCAAAAAAGAATAAGACATTATATTAACGGCTACTCCTCCATCGACCAATATCTTCGACATCGGCCTGCCATCAACGTGTCCCTTAATATATAGGGGCCTCAAGTGCCGATGCTCATCTTTCTCTAGCTTCTTGAAGGTCGCCGGTTGCGGCTGTAGCAGTAGTTGTGCAGCCGATTCTTCTTCATCTTCGCTATCCGATAGAGGTGCCCTGTATTCTGCAGGTAATATAAAACCATGTTCACCTCCATCGGCTTGTCTTCTATATCAGCTTTTTTTTCGGGCGCCACTCCTTTCTCACCCATCATTTACTCTGCCGATATTCTTTATATTCTCCCACTAGCTGCTCCCGATGCCTCTGATGTTGGAGCCTTCTTTTTTGACTCTATGTTAGACCTTCTAGGCACCATCGGGGCTTTTGCATGGGGTTTAGATCCCCTTGCCATCTGTCTTCATTCCGAACGCGCCGATCATCAACAATCTCCTCCTATGCAGGCGACCCCAATCGATCTGGTACACGAATTCCCTTCCTTTGGGGCTGACCATCAGAACTAATATCATCTTGACTAATCTTCTCGGTGAACTCTAGGCAATCCTTGATTGATGGGAGCCTCATATTATTTTTCTAACAGAAACGAAAGAAAGTGCACTCCCAATGTGGATCACCCTTCTCATTGTGCCCATATGGCGTGGTATGTTTCTCCCTTTCCTAACGCCGATGAGTCTTGACATGGTGTCTAAAGTTCGGCTTTCTTCAACATGGAAGCTTGACGAGCCAATATGCACCATGGTCATCGGGTAAGGGTTTCCATCGATCTTCATCGGCTTTGCTGTTTCATTAAACTTTATTCTCCCCTGTTCGACAGTGGATTAGATCTGCTAATAAAAAACTTTGCATTCATTCGTGTTATGGGAGCTAGTATTGTACCACTTATAGTATTTTCTTTTCTTCAATTCGTCCGCCAATGGAATCACGTGATTTGGTGGGAGCTGGATCTACTTTTCTTTCAGTAACAAGTCAAAAATCTTATCTGCCTTGTCACTATCAAAATCATATTTTTGTTCTTTCTCGGTGGCTTTTACCCATGGACAATTTATTGTCTTCTTCAATCTAGCCAATTCGGTCAAAGCAATTTCACCATCAGAATCCTCCTGTTCTGAATCCGATGAATAGAATTGCACCTGAGCTACTCACTTTTGCGTCTTCTCTTTACGCATCTCTTGAAATCAGCTTTCATGGGCTGATATTCTCTGTGCTAGGTGCGACAGGATGTCAAATTCTTGAGAAGAAAACCTCTCCCTAATCGGCGTCAGAAGGCCCTAAAATGCTAATTCAGCCAACTGAGCATCGGTCAGGCTGAGGCTATAACATCGGCTTCTCATGTCATGGAAGAGTTGAATGTACTCTGGTACTGATTCATCCATGCGCTGCCTTATGGTCGTCAGGTCTGTCAATTTCATCTCCTAGATCTCGGCAAAGAAGTACTTGTAAAACCGCTTCTCTAAATCGACCCACCCCTTGATTGAATTTGGCGGTAAGGAAGAAAACCAAGAGAAAGCTGATCCAGACAGAGACAATGGAAAAAATCTAACTCTGATAGCCTCCTCGACCGATGCCTCTCCTCATTGTATGAGGAAACGGCTGATATGCTTGACCATCGAGGTACTGTTCTGACCAGAAAACTTCAATGCTATATCAATGCTTAATCTGGGACTCTATACCTGTTTGGCAACGGCACTATGTCGAACTAATCTATATATGGGTGCCAATACATATAACTCTGTTCTTTCGGCTTGAGCCTGAACTGATCCCTCATAATCTCTGCAATTTTGAAGGCGAAATCATCTTTCTTTGGCGCTGGATAATGCTATATCAGCGTTGCTGCCCTCTCTTGATGCTGATAATTATTTTGGAGCACTGTTCCTTCAAAATTCATTTATTGTCGTAGAGGCCCATAATAAGCCGTATGATGGTACCTCGACGGAGGTACACTCGCTAAAGGATGGTATGTTTGATGCAGTGTACTAGTCGGCATCGAGGCTAACGGTATTAAGCTTGGTACCGTATTGCGCTCCAACCCATACGTTACTGGTGGTGGAAGAGTTGTCATCGGCGGAAGTGTGCTCAAGGTGATGGGCGCCGATGACCTCTGCTAAAAATAAATCGGTTCTTGTGGTAATTTCTAAGCAATGGATCCATCTATTGTCTTCTTGATCAACCAGCGTAGAGTGTTTACTAACACACCGGATTAATTAATAAGTACGTGACTAACTGCCTCATTGACCGTGTCCTAGAATGATCTCTATGGACTTTGATTGCTGGACTCGGTTTGTAGGGCTAGAATTGGCAGTTGACTCTTCTGGATAGCCCCACACTGAGTCATACTAAAAGACTCCAAGCATAGCTTCTAGAAATCTGCAACAGTCTGCTGCACTTCCTCTCTCTGTTCATCGGTTAAGAGTTCCATGGTGACTGGAATGACAACGTTATTGGCGGTCTTTGCCTCTTTCCTAGTCATGGTGCCGATGAAGAAGATTAGTCTTGATGTTTATAAAAGTGTCCCACCAGGCGTGCCAAGAAAGCATGTCGACGCAAAAATCGCAGGTATCCCTACGTCTTAACACTCGAAGGCCTGGGAGAGTCTGCTTAGCTTCAGTATAGGTCCTAAATAATCCAGAGATGTCAGTAGGCGTGCTAGTCAATTTGACTCTGTAATTGACAAGGAAACAAACGTGAGATGTCCTAACGCTATCGATGATGGCCTATCAGCATCGACATTGATAGCACGCTTAAAAACCATGATGTATCATAGAAAGCACATAAAATATGATAAATCCTATCAATTGGCTCTGGCATTAATGTTCTAAAATACCAATCTCTATAGTTTGAACTGAACTGATGCAGCGTAAAGACATGTTATTGATAGAACTATAGACAAAATTAAACTGATTGATAGAACAACAGGTAAATCATCGGCTAAAACTCTGATGAACGCCAGCTCAACCGACCGCACCAAACCAACTCGTATGCATCCCCATCAACGCTATGGATCAGACCCAACCGAGATAGCATGCCGTTGATGATCGTTATACGATCTAATCTAAACTGAACCGCCATGATCAGCAAATATAGATTTAATCGATAAAGCACAATATGAGAATGAATCAATGCATTAAACCGATAACTAGTAAACCTACTCCATCTAATCACATTATCGAACCCAACCGAGAAAGCCATGAACACATGAATTAGTTTACCAAATAGGCTATCCCCGTCGAAGTTAGAGATAAGACTCAACCGATGCAGCCATAACTCCGACGAGGAATCACCCTAATGCTACGTACCTAAAGTTGGTAATGCGCCAAAGGGTTTAATTGGTTGGCTATGTGAACTTGTTATAATAACCCCGGGCTGATATATTTATAGCCAGATGGACACGCTATCTGTGGATAACATAGAATCCTAACTAAATTATTTATTTGCTAACTAAATAATAACTAATTACGAAGCATCAGCCCATGCCATGCCATGCACATCCCATCCTCGCATTATAAGCCTTCATCGGTGGCCCATTGCTTCCGTCGCCTGGCTTGCTAAGCTGATGGTGCGCAGGTCCAAATTCTAGTGTCAACAGATGCCATAGACCCATTCACCCACAAGCCACACCTGCCATTCATTTGCCCCATTCCCTATGCCTGATCTAGGCCCTCTCTGCCTCCTCCTCTTGCCATGTTCCTCATCGGCCTCGCTGTTGACACTGACGCTGGCACCGATCGGTGGATCAAGAAGAGGACGGAGAAGAAGAGCAAGGCAACGACGTGAATGTACTGAAGGGGTGGAGCAGTATCTAGCCTTGATGATGATGAGCACACAGAGGGAGAGGAGCATGGCAGTGATGATGATGCCGTTGCTCACCCGCCGTGGCTCCTACCGGCTCTGCATCAACTGCTTCATATCCTCCTCCTCTTCTCATCGCCAGCCAACCCTAGCCACTGCTCCCCTTTGCCTAGATCTAGAGCAATCGCATTCTGGCCACTGCTCCCCCTTTCCTGGTCCCCATCCCATTCCACTGACCATGGCTCTGTAGGTACGTGCAAGATTGAATTTTTTCTTGGGACTGTTGGTGATATTGTAGTGTTGATTTGCTTGTGTTAATGGTACTTGGATTAGGCGTGGATGTTGGGGGAGAGTGTAGGTGAATCATCGAGCAGTCCACCCAAGGTGGTATCTGAGGAGGTGATTAGATGTGTAAGGGAAGCATAGTGCCTTCGAACCTGATGGTCGACAATACTAAACAAGAGCCAAGGTTTATACTGATTCAGACCTCCTGAAAGATAATAGCCTTACGTCTAGTATTTTGGTGTATAATATGGTAGTTAAGCTTATAATACAATACGATTAAGCTATGAAGGCTTAAGGCATCGAAAGCAAGATGAATAACTTATGGTTAGATGATTAGATGCCTCTGGAGGGTGGCTCGCCTCCTTTATATACTCAAAAGGCGAGCCCAACAACCCAGGACTCTATCCCGAGTCAGTCTCTTGGATATCTATGATTGCCTACTAAACGCGGGTACTAATTCCCTAATTACAAGGATTCTAGTACAAACATATCCTCTCATACCATATCTAAGATTTAGTTACCCGATAAGAATTCAACCTTCCTTATCAGAACTGAACCCCCCTCCATGGGCCGTACCGGACTCCTATGCTGGGCTTGGCCTACTCTTGATCCGGACTGATAAGCCTGACGTGGGATACTCAGGGGTCACATCTCCGACAGCAGCCCCTAAGCTCTTCTTAGCTTGGTTGAAAATCTTCGACTGAATAAGCTGGGAGGAGCTCTTCTTTTAATTTGAATCTTTGTACTTCTGTTGAAACCTAAAAATCCTGAAAAGAGCTTTAATCTCCTTTTTGTATGAGGTGCACCGTATAGGTGCACCCACATGGTGTAGCTCCCAAGCCTCGAGTTAAATGGAACATTTAGCTCGAGGGTCAAAAATAATCTATAGCGAAAGTCTTCCAGAACTCTAGTCCTCAATAATCCTTTGAAACTCTTTAGACGTCGATGAAAGTTATCTGTATGTCTTGTCCTTGAGGGTTGCTCGTTCTCAGATGAAGTCTTGCTTGAAGGAGGGTGATCGTCGAAGTCTTCAAGTCACCACAGTCTCAAGCACGATTGGTCTTGAGCCCCCGAGACTCAACCTCCGAGCGCATGATCCTCGAGCCTCAAGCGCACAAGCCCTTAGGCACATGAGCCCTTGAGCGCGTAATCTCCTGGACGTAGGAGCCTCGAGTTCATGAGCCCCCAAGCATGCGGGCCCTCAAGTGCGGGGGACCTCGGGCGCATGGGCCCTCGAGCGCGAAATCTCTCGGGTGACCTAGCCTCGAGCACGCAAGGCCTCGAACGCGCGAGCCCCTGAGTGCGTGAGCCCTCAGGTGCTTAGGCCCCTAAGCGTGTGAGCGTCGTGGACTCCACCAGGCGCACGAAATGTTTCTTTTTGGTCTTCTCTACTCTGATTGGTCCAGGCGTCGGCGGCAGGTGTAGATAGAGAGGTGGAACCGTCATGTCATCTTGAACCGCAGCGGTGTTGGCTGGCGTCATGATGAAGGTGGTGCCTTTATTTAACACATGGAAGTCCTTTTCCTTCTGCCAGAGGGCTCCTCCACCTACGCACTCTTCTTCTTCTTACTACAAGGTTGTCTGCTGCATCCCTTCTACCGCCTTCCATGGCTTTCGACACTCCGGGTCATGCTACTGGCTAGAGAAAATTGCCGTTGCACCCGTAGATGTCGTTCGCTGCCCTAAAAATCCACAGGGTACTAGTCTTCCCACCGACCATGGGGTTCGTAGGCAATAAGGTTGAGAACCCGCAGCCACAAGTTCATCATTAACCTGCTTGCTTTTTGTCAGGGTCTTTTTGTTGCTTGATGCTCAATCACCTACATGGTGTAATGCAGGAGGGTATTATGCCATGCTTGGAGCTTTCCTCAGGTGCTAGACTTCCTCTTGATGTTCTGTTTTCAAGTGCCTTCGTACTGCCTACTTTGATGCTTAAATGTCGAGGTGGCGCGCTGGTTATCCCAGGCAAGCATGAGAAGCTGGTGGTGACTATTGAAGTGACCAACTCTGTTTCTGATGCCAAGGTTGCCCCTTTTTTTCTCTCGGTGAAGACCCGAAAGGGGCCATCTCGCCTCCCTCGGAGTAGTGTAGTCTCTGTAAAAAATAATCAGTTAGGCTTAACTTTGTAAGGAAGTACTTTGTCCTTAACTGATGGAATTATCCTTTGTCTTAAAATCATTGTGTTCTGGAGACGTTGATGTCCTAGGGACTTGAAGTCGGGCGACATGATTTTTGAGAATGTTGAGTTAAGCTCTTTATGTGGTAGAGGTTGAATCCCGAGCCCCTAGTGTGACCATTGTTATAGGCGTTATGAGTCTTGCTTCTTCACCCACATGGTGCGGTGGAATCCTACAGTTTAGCTAATATAGCTTACCCTCTCCTTGGGCCAGTGGCGGTATGACCAGCGTCCAACCCGGTGAGGATGTATTTGGCAAAGTTGGCGTAGTTTGATGAAGATGCTTGACTCAGGTGTATGGCTAAAAAGCCTACCCTCTCCCCGATCCAGTTGCATGTACGATAGCCTTTTGGTGTCCAACTCAGAGGGGGATGTAGTCAGCGAGGTCGGCGAAGATGCACGACTGCGTGTGTATGGCTAAAGAGCCTATCCTCTCTCGGGTCTAGTTGCATGCATGACAGCCTTCTGGCACCCAACTCAGAGGAGGATGTAGTCGTCATAGGTCGGCAAAAAAAATGCTCGACTGCGGGTGTTCAGCTATAAAGCTTACCCCTTTCTGACCCAGTTGCAGCAAGTTATCCAATTCTCACCATAGGAGGTCCTTCCTTTAGTTGAAGAACCAAAGCATCAACACCAACAGCACGTCAAAACCTATTCCATTCTCAGCACTGCAAGCTTCCACATGAGCTGAATCAATGCCACGTTGGGCCTCTTCCACAGCCGTATCAAAACCGAAGGACATGTCGATAATCTATGAATCAAGAGAAAGGAACAATAAGTAATGAGCCATCCCCTCATATGAATTTTCATTTGAATATGATGCATAAAAAAGCTTCTGTACAACAAAATAGACATGCCATACAAAAAAATACCGCTATATCATTGTCTATTGTCTTGAGAACCCCAGCAACAGAAACTTTCAGGCCATGTTTTGGATTTCCTGCAAGTAAATCGAAAGCAATGAAGTATAATAAAAATAATCTTTAATCAGATACACTATCTTTCAATATTCTTACATTTCTTCCTACCACTACGAGGTATTCATGTGGAGGATGCTTTCTTTAGATAAACATGTGCACAAAAAAACAGACAGTACCTAATTACTACATACCTTTCTATTACAGCAGTGTATTGATGAATAGGCTGCATTATCATGTTCTGATGGACAACATAAATATCATCTATGCCACTGTCTGTGTCAGTGGTAATTACCTTATAGATCTCGTATGCTCCCTTCTGTGTAACATCGCCTCCAATAACATACACCTGGATAATGTATATAAGCCCATGACCTAATGATCAACCAGAACAGCTATATCACAAGGTGCAAACAACCATATTTACCTAATTAATTCCACGATCCTGAATGTTGTCAACAATCTTTTTTGTATCGAGACCACCTCGTGATGTTCTAAGAATTGTACCACCCCTCTTGTGGATGTCATCGACACTCTTTGGTGTCAGAGTAAGGCAATTGCTAGAATAGAGGCCCTTGTATCCATTCTATCAGGGGCAGAGCCAGGGGGTGTTGGGGGGCATGCCCCCTACTACCAGGCGCACTGTACTGCCTCAATCTCAGCTTAGCACAACCTAATAGCCAGCCACCACCCACCAGCAGTAGCACTTGACCCGTCCACCACACGCACATGCCCCGTCCTGCCCTCACCCACCACCCCGCCTCCACAGCTCTGACCCCGCTCGCGCCACCCCGCCCTCTCACAGTCGCCCTCACCGACTGCCCTCTCCTGCCGCCCTGCCTCCGTGGCTCCACCCCTGCCCGCTTGTGCTGCCCCACACTTGCCCAGTCACCCTCGCCCCCCGCCGGCACGCCGCTCCGCCTCCACGGCTCTGCGCTGCTCGCACCGCCCTCACCCGCCACCGGTGCACTGCCCTGCCGCCATAGCTCCGTCCACGCTTGCGTAGTTGCGCCACCTCGCCCCACCCCTATGCGCCCCACGCCAGCCAACGATGCCCCAGCGGCCTGGCCCCAGCCGCCCCATGCTGCGTCGATGGACGAAGGTCTCCTACGGGCTGCGGTCAGCCCCCCTATGTTTGGGGTCTGGCTCCGCCACTACATTCTATAATGTGTAATATATGGTATTAAGAGGTAGAATTTCTGGAAATATAATGAAGGCATAGCAGCTCGACCAAGAATCTGTTGACCAGCTGAAAGATCTCGTTCTACTTTTACACTGTGAAATTTACCGGGGCGAATCCAGAACAAAAATGATCCGGTGTCCCATTCATAATAATATATCAATTTTATATTTAATAATAACTTATAGCAGTTATGGTGCTTATAAAAACAAAGGTTCCTCTTTTTCACTGGTAGCAAATAGTAATTATAACAAAAGTGGATATATGATAAAATGCATACAAATGATGACCATCAGCAACAAAATACAACGTCCAACCATAATAGCGTGTGGCCAGCCTATAAAAGGAGAAAATATTAGAGTGTTCAATCTATATCAGTAATGATTAAGTGCATGAAAGTAAATACATTACGTTTTAGTCTTCAATACGCCGCCTTTTGTAATCTTGGAAGCGCTTGATTACAACATCATTGGTGACTTTGGCCATTTTACCTTTCTCCACATAGCAAATAAGACTATCACTCAAGTACTTGTCACCTATGCGATTGCGTAAATATGTTTTAACAATCTTCATGGCTGAAAAACACCTCTCTACTGTGACAGTTACAATAGGTAAAACTAATGCTACCTTTAATAGTTGATAAACCAATGGATAACAAATATGTTTCCTTGTTTCCACCATTTTGTGAGAAAGATCGCAAATAGTTTCTATATGAGAGAATCTCTCATCAGCTCGCACATCAACAATATAGAGACGGAGATGATGTTCAAGGTCCCTCAATTGCGCATCATCAAAATCATCTGGATAAATTGAGGCATCACAAACTCACAAAGAAATTGAATATACCTTCAGGCTTCTTCAAGCTTCAGGCTTCGGATTTAGTGCTTGATCAGTGGCCTATTGCTCTGATGTTAGGCAGTGTCGGCTGTGCCGCAGTGGAGAGTGCAGGACAATGCTAGTCGCTAGATTGCTAGATTGTGGCATTGCTCAATGCTCAGGGAAAAGAGCGACTCAAAAGAAAACAACGAGATGAGAAGAAGGCAAGAAAGTGAAGAAACCTTTATCGATATAGCCTCCTGCCTCCACCCCATGGTATTCCTAGGCTTAATCCTGGTTGGGTAATTGATAATGGGCCCCTCTTTCCTCCAGCCCAAAATAGACAATAGCAGCCCAAATTGAAATAGCTGTAATATTTTGCTAGACTAGGTACGGGTGTCCCAATTTTTTTAGCTAGGGGTGTCCCTACTATAGCTACGTTAACTATACTAATGAAAAACAAAAATTTACCCTGTGTCCTTTGCACTACCTACTGTCCACGTGAATCCGACCATGAAAGTTACCAAACAGCATTAGCAAATTGGTTACAAATAATCAGTAACAAACATGTGAAAATAAAATGGGAGTCAAAAGTATAAGCATGTGGCATAATCACTTACTGGTCAGCAAATAGGTTGAATAAAAATGGTTGAACATCATCCAGTCTCTCTTGGCCACCAAGGTTTAATAAGAGTACTCTAATCTTTTCTTCAGCACATGTGAAGATACACCTGACATTTTCATCAAAAGTAGTACATACATCCGTAGCTGCTTAGACACTGAACTTCTGTGAACCAAACAAGAGGATCTCCTTGCTGCTAATTGTGAGTTGTGATGATATTTGGTAGAAAAAACAAGATATGTAGAACTTGATCTACCACATGACCTGTCAATGGTGGCAACTATTAAAGTTAATAACAAGATTTATGCTTTGGTGGATAAAGAAACATTATGTTGTTCTTGTATTCAACACGTCCCAGAAAGCTAGCTAAGTTATCAACTACACCATCAAATTCATTGTGAATTCACTTCAAAATCTCTACTGATAGACAATTTGATTTATAACTTCATTGATGAGTTATAATCATAGCAAAGTGCCTTTTTATATACATGGGCTTCAGATCCGTCTGTGTTATACTTGTACACATTAAATAAAAATATTGATAGCTTCACAATTAGCTTTCTTCCAGGTCATTTAAACCTTTAGCAGTTCTCGCAACCCAACCATTTGATAGACAAACCAATAATACTGCAGCTTATTGTCTCTAAATTACATAAGCACAAATAATACATTTTCATTTTGGTGCTGCAGACATCAATCTTACCCCAGTACAAATTTTCTTAGTTTTGTGTTCACCGGATCCTCACAAGGGAAAAACAAAATGTTTTAGTTGAAAACAAAATTGAGAAAAGATAAAAAAATTCATAAGGAACATGTTTTTCCAGGAGATCAAAATTACTAACTATTCCACGGATTCATTACCATGTTTTATGAGCTAGAAATATGGATAATTGAACTGCAAAAGAGTTGGCTATCTGATTACCTTAAAGTCTTCATAGCCTGCTTTCATGGCATCTTCCAGTGCAGAAAGGCCAGCTTGTATCCGCAGAAAGAAACATCCACATGACTACATGAGCATTCAGTGGCAGACATGAAGATTTGCTGTTTATAGTGAGAGAAATATCGAACCTGGTCGAGCTTCGAGTAACAACAGGCAACATTGTAGCTAGCTATGGAAGACTCGTTGAACTTAGGTTTTGATCCCAACACTGACTCGAACTTTTCCAAAGCCTCCTCATATTTACCATCACCGCAGTTAAGTTTTCAGAAGAAGTCAGTCAACAGGGTTCAGAATTGCGGCAATCTTTACTCTTAAGGCATCATTTCAAGAGTTGCTCCACTGACTTGTACAGCCTTAGCCCCATGCAAAGATCATCTTCTCTCTGCATCTTCTGCTCCATCTTCCTCTAGTAATTTTGCAGCAGCATAAAACAATTTCCATGCATCGGATGAGAAGCAACACAACTGAGCTCTGCTCATGCATATGAAGAGATCAAAAGCCATAGAATTTATATTTCTTGATGTGTACACTTACTTAGATCTCCCTGACCCTGTTGCTGATCACCCCAGAATTCCTTTCAGCCCTGGTTATCTCCTTCTCGGAGGACTCAGCAGCACCATCCCATTTCCCTAAAACCAGTTAGAATGCAGAGTCTGAATTTCAGCTCAAATTCTCCACTTACGCTTCTTTCAAAGAGAGAATCATCAGCAAATGCTCCCAGCAATTACCAAATTTCCTCGCCATCTTCATGTAGAGGGGGCCAACTCTCTGACAGATGCAGTACATGGTCTGGCCGTACCCTGCTGCCGGCCAGATTTTCTCCCCAAATATAGCGCTGTGGATTGCAATGGGTGAATCGCGTTCTTGATCACTTGATGTTTTCTCAAGAAATTAGCTAGCCCGTGTGTGTGTGTGTGAATTGGCGCAAGGATAGGTTGACGAGGACGAAGTGATGAACCTGGTGGTGAGGACCTTGTCGCTGATGGAGAACTTGCCGGTCTGGTCGGCGGAGGCGCCGGGGAGGATGGCCTCGATGTAGGTGCCACCGTCGTGGCCCTTGGAGAACTTGAGCCCGTACGGCTTCAGGATCTCCACCTCGTACTCCTCGTACGGCTGCTCCTCCCCCTCCGCCGCCGCCTCTCTCCGCCTGTGCCGACGAAGACACGAGAAGCGGTTGTGAGGAGAGGCGCTGGCCTGGTCGAGGCCGCGACGATGGTGGAGCGCGAGCACGATCTCGGCACGCTTCGCGAGAGCGTCCCATGCTCCCATAGCTCGAGGGAGCGGGCAAGTGGCGGCGCGAGGGTGGTATCAAGGGCACATAGCGCAGGGAGGTGGTGGCCCTAGAGGTTGAGCGTGAGGGCCTTGAGGATTAGCGGTGTGGCATTGCGGTGGTCAAGGACGATGGCGAGGTTGGCATTGGCGATGGCCGCGTGGGCGAGCGGGCCAGAGGCTGAACCGGCCAGCGAGAGCAGCACCAGCAAGGCGAAGGCGAGGAGCAGGCCGAGGCAGTGGCAGCGGCACTCACGGCGGAGCCAGAGGAGCCGCACGGCAGGGTCGAGGAGGACGTAGGCGTCGGTGTCGGCAGGAGATTTCGAACACGCGATTGATCTCTGTGTTTGTTGGAATAAGGATTAGTTAGCTATGGCGTAATCTGAGATGAAGTAGATATTCTCTCATCAATCACCGAGACAGAGCACGTGTCGTCGGAGTTGATTATAAATGAACGGATGTGATTTTTCTTATGAGTGATGATTAAAAATAAATGGTTGAGATTAATTAAATATGTGATGATGGGTAAAACCAACTCATCAATTATACAGTAGGGTAAAAAAAATTTAGGTATTGGCAGCTCACTATTCTAGCAACTGATAGTTGGCCAGTTGTTGTTAATTTGAAGTGAAACACTTGATTGAAGTATCTTAGGTATTTACAGTTCTTGTACTCTTTTTCACATTTTTGTGTGGTGAGCGAGCTTCTAGCCTTCTATGATTCAATTGCAAGGATAAATTTTTCTTACGTGACCAGCATCTAGGGGAACTACAAACTTATAATTTGGTTCCTCTTATCTGAAGCAGTGATTCTAATTGTATTGGTGCATTATTAACTGAGCTTTGTGATAATTTGTCAGGGTTCTAAAGTTTTGAAAGATTTTAACATTGAAGATGAGGCCAGTGGTGTCCATCGTGTAATCACAAAAAGTTTCACAACCAGCAGCATCGCAGAGAATACGTTGGAAATTCACTTCTACTGGGAAGGCAAAGGTTCCATAGCTATTCCTGACCACAGTGTATATGGTCCATTGATCTCTTGCCAATCTTTTGCATATGGATATTTTGCAATCATATCTACTCATGCTTCCTGCTATTCTCTACTATATCAAATTCTAAAATTTAATTAGTTATTGTATCATGCTTCCTGTCAACTTCTTCAAAGCTTGCAATCATCCAAGATCACTTTCTCTCAAAGATTTATATTAATCCATGCTCCACACAGTACTGTTATCTTGAACTTATTATGCCAAAGTCTCAGTAGTTGCTTGGTGAAAGTAGTTGAATCATATAAATTGTTTCTCCCAATTTCATCTTGATATATACATCTTCTATGCAATTTTGAGTTTTTTGGGACCTACAATTTTTAGGTATATCTTGGACTCCTTTGAGTCATGTAGATGGACAACAAGAAGCGTGCTAGGAGATTGAGGAGCCATGGTGTATACCATGGGGATGATGAGTGATTGTCAACGGGGTGAAAAAGAGAAGAAATGAAGAGACTCGACCGTGATGGAGTTCGCACGCGACTCAGGTACACGGACGGACGTCGGTCGGACAGAGGGGTCGCGAAGGCG
>KE373236.1:80451-124702 GCA_000418225.1 Zizania latifolia
AGACTGCGCGACTGGGGAGATTGCAGAGAGAGGAGGGACGCAGTTTGCAGTGTGGGACCCACGGATGGCCAATCAATTGGCTGGCTAAGTTTGGCCATCGAGAACGGCAGTTTGGCCAGCGAGATGGCTTAGGCATTGAGATAGCCAGTCTGTTGGAGCTCAGTTTTCTGCCAAAATTACTAAATTTTAGCTTGGAGAGACATTTGGTCATACTGTTGGAGATGCTCTAAATAGCCAAAGCTATCCTGTATGTACCAGTTGATCATGAATGAGAGAATGTAGTTGCAGAGGTGATAGCCATCCTATTAGTAAATTTCTGAACAATGTGGAAAGTGCAGTGTTCCTCTAGGCATGTGTATTGTCATCTTATGCTTGTCCCTGCAATTATTAGCTAGGTGCAAAAATAAAAAATGGTTAGTAAGACCCTGTGTAATAGTTGATCTGTCGATGGCTTCGTTATCAGCCATATTCCTGAAAGTTAAAGAGAAGAAAATACAGCATATGAGTAGATTGGCAGTCATAGCATCACTCCCATATATGATATCGGAAACCTGAAACTAGGGATTCAAAATACTGGCAGAAATCTTGAAAAGGGACATCTAAGGCGATGTAAAAGGAATCACAAGCAAAAGATATGTGGCAAGACATACACAAATCATGGAAACAAGAGGTTGTAAGTATAAAACTACTAAAAGTACATAAATGATCGTTTCATGCATAGGGACAAATAGGGCAGGCATCATATTTACACAGAAGCTCATAAAAGCCATGAGTTGACGGAGTTCAGTTCTAGCGACCAACCCCGACGGTTGATCCTGCAAGTAATGTCACAACTCCTGCATGCATAAGCACACTGTTTAAGATTAAAAAAACCATATATATACAGAACGAGCTTACACTGTTGTTACCTGTCACTTCAAAAAAGGATCTCAGTGATGGAAAAAGTCTTCCTTGACCATATGCTGGGAACTATTCATAGTCTGATAGAGTGATAGCCCATTATCGGTTCATCATGCAAGCGCAGACTTGCCTGTTCGAGCGATTCTTGGAACCTAGGAGGCTTATCAAACTTATTGCCATATTTACCTTGTAGCCACCTGGTAGAACCTGAACCAGAATGTAAATCGTAAATATATAGAAGATGGGAGGCTTGGCCGCAGGTTGCCATTCGGGCACCCGTGATGGCTGCCGGTCGGCTCCGTGGTGATCACAGGAGGTATGAAAGTAATACTCTTTATTACTTTTAACCTGAATAAGCCTGATATAATCTACTAATATTTATACGGCTAGCTAATCCCCTTACTTTATCCCTAACATGGAATCCTAACTTTGACTCTTTTAGATATCCTAACAGACTCTTTTAAACATCTAACAACGGATCTAATTTTGCTTTACAGACTCTTTATTCTATCTCTTATCTTACTAAACTTATTCTAATCAAACTCTTTAAAACCTGCTTAAGGAATCCTTCTCCGTCTACAATACGTATTACCGACCATAACATTTCTCCCTCCCTCGGGAAACAGCTCATCCTCGAGCTAGAAATCTAGATAAGAGGAGCAGAAAGAGTCAACTAGTTCCCATGAAGCATCACTCTCTATCATCTCCCGCCGTTGGACTAGAACATGTCAAACACCCCTGCGTAGGCTTGCACAGAGAACGTGTTCTGGAACGGATAGTTGTCTGCCATGCTCGATCGAAGGTCGAGCTGGCGGTTCAGTGGGTGGAGTGCCATGAAACGGCTTCAACACTCCAACGTGGAAGACATCATGGAGTCGTGCATCATCCAGAAGGTGTAAGCGATAAGCTACAGACCTAATACTAGCCACGATCTGAAAGGGTCCTACATATTGTGGCCCAAGCTTGCCAGAAGCAACTCCTAAAGAAGAGGCCTGTCGATATAGCTAACGAAGCCATACCTAGTCCCCAATGCTGAACTGGAGCTCACGATGGTTGTCGCCATAATACTTCTTAGTGTACTGTTGAGCCTTCAGAAGATGTTCTCGTACTGATACCAGGAATTCATCACGGGCTTAAAGAAGTTTTTCTACTATCGCGGTCCATGTAGTCCCCTGAACAAGTGGTAGCAAAGTCAGTGGGTCATGACCAAAAACCACCCTGAACAGCGTTGTCCAAAGAGACGAATAGAACAATGTATTATAGAGAAATTCTACGCATGGTAACCAGTCCAGCCACGCCCAAGGCTCAGTGCTTCTTGAAGATTAGGTGGTTCTTGCAGTTCCACATCAATACGCAGTTGATCAGGAAGGCCAGTAGTAAATAATTGTACCTGCTGCTGTGCTCGGAGATGTCCTGCGCGACAGAGTAGAGCTGAGAACCTCACCTAATAATCTTTGACTGTACTGTTAAATTGCAAATGCGCAAGTTTGCCAAGTTTATTGCTACAGAGGGGTGGTCCAAAGCGGCAATGACACAACTCCTTAAAAAGATCCCAAGTTGGCACCCTAGAGTTGCGTTCAAGCATAAAGTACCACTGCTGAGCGACACCAAGAAGGTGATAGGATGCCAACCAAACCTTATCTTCCTCCAATGTGCGTTATCCCCGAAAGAATTACTCGCAATGATTCAGCCAGCCCAGAGGATCTTCCTTGCCATCGACCATCGAAAGTAGGAAACTCGAGACAGTGGAAGTGAGGAATACCGAGAGAACTAGCAGATCTGCCCGGAGGATCAAGGCTAGCTGTAACCATACTAGAAGGATAAATCAGATCAGTCAGCAAAGGAGACAACGAGTGCGGAAACTAAATTTGATGAATTGGAACTGCCGCAGATGAGGGCAGCGGAAGGGTGGCCGAATGAGAAACAGGAGGTATGCTGGCTGTAAGTGGCAGTAAATCATGATGTAGAGGGCGCTTCTCCATGGAGGTAATGCGGGACAACATCTGTACCACCATATCGCCTAATTTAGACTGCAAATCAGCCACGATCATAGTCATTGTCTCCATTGCCTGGGCTTGTGTGGACGTCATTGAAGCATCGGCGTCATTGGAACCTGACATATCTGATACCAAATTGGTAGAACCTGAACCAGAACGTAGATCATAGATGTAGAACATGGGAGGCTTGGGCGCAGGTTGCTGTCTGGTTACTGTGATGGCTGTCGGCCAGTTCCCTAGTGATTATGGGAGGTATGGAAGTAATACTCTTTATTACTTTTAACCTGAATAAGCCTGATACAACCTGCTATTATTTATAGGGTTAATCCCCTTACTTTATCCCTAACATGGAATCGTAACTTGACTATTTTAGATATCCTAACAGACTCTTTTAAATATCTAACAGTAGATCTAATTCTGTTTTACAGACTCTTTATTCTATCTCTTATCTTACCAAACTTATTCTAATCAAACTCTTTAAAATCTGCTTAAGGAATCCTTCTCCGTCTACTATATGTATTACTGACCATAACACCACCTCTACCTCCTCTAAGTGTACCTCTGCTAATACCTCTTCCTATCCCACGATTGAATTTTGGTGGGAAAGGGCATTCATGAATCAAGTGCCCAATTTCACCATAATTAAAGCACTCTTTGGTTTCTTTAGTCCTTGACGCTATAATGGCATGACGAGGTAGTAGTGAAGTTTTTCTCACCCTCAACCTTGACTCTTCCTTTGTCATAGCTGCTATGGCCTCCTCAAGTGAAGGAAGTGTATCTTGATCATCAAACATTGTGGCATATCTCCATTCATAGTCTGAGTTCAGCCCTCTCAAGAATTAAAGAACTCTCATGCATTCAATCCACTTCTTGATCTTAGGAACATACTCAGGGTTTGGGGACATTTCAATTCGGTCATAGTGATCTAGATTAGACCATAACTTTTGTAATTCTACAACATACTCCATCATAGACCTCTAACCTTGTTTCAAATCATGGATATTATCTTCTACTTCAGCCATCAACATCACATTTCCAACCTCAGAGTACATCTTTTCTACTCCCTCCCATAATATTGTAACCTATGACTAAATTTGATACAACATAGTACAACGAATCTAAACAGTCTCTACCATAGAAATAGTCTTTAGTGATAGAGCTTTACTAATGGATCAATGACATGCGTTAGTAATACACTTGTAGTGACGGACTGTTTTACATGCGTCAGTAATGTTGCATTATTAGTGATGGGTCGTAGTGTGGATCTTAAATCGCCTAACGTAAGATATTATCATGTACTCCGTTGCTGTGTTAAATTTACGTTTCACTTATGTAAATATGGACTAACGTCAAAAACTCAATTTACAGGAATTCAACATACCTGAAGGTAATCTCGGTGAGAATGACTTGCAGGCCATCCGTTCACTGCTAGCGTCATTCCTAGTAGACCATGTCATCAATCTGGGAGACGCTTACTATTATGAAACCTAGAATTAATGTTTGTTGGTTATGAACTTGTGATGTAATATGACTTGTAATATTTAGTGAAATCTGTGATGTTTGCATTGTTTATGCAATACAATTTATGATGATGGCATTCTGTGATGAATTCTATGTTATTTGCAATGTACAATGTTGACTGCCAAATCCTGGCTTTGATTTAGGATGCAGCCTAAAAAAATTATTTTTTACAATATGACCATAGCATTAGTGATGGGTCTAAATAAATACCCGTTACTAAAGGTTCCCTATAGTGATAGGTATCAGTTACTCCTCGTCACTAAAGGGTCCCTCCAGATTCACGTCGCATCTGACATGACCCCATTTAGTGACGAGTAGCCATTAATACCCGTCACTAAAGGTACCCTATAGTGACGGGTCGAAAGTGTTGCCCGTCACTATAGTATGCCCTTTAGTGACGGGTCACAATATTCACACATCACTAAAAGGGGTCATGCCAAACGCGACGTGGACCTGGAGTAACCCTTTAGTAACGGGTGTTTAACCTTTACTATAGTGATGCAATAAGAGTGACGGGGGACATGCCCAACACTAATGTACGTTATTACCCATCACTAAAGTGCTTTTCTGTGGTAGTAAGTGCCATTGTCCAGATTCGTTGTACTATATTGTGTCAAATCTGGTCCTAGGTTTGCAATATTATGGGATGGAGGGAGTAGCATTTTTCAAATTTCATGTGCTCTTGGAATTGAATCAGCAGTGCTTGCAATAGGAGACACAAAATTTAACATCCATGCAACCAACAAATAATTTGTAGCATTCCACGTCTTCTATTTGGCACTTCTTTTATCCATAGGTTCAATTGATTATCCCTTAATAAAGCTCTCTAGACCCTTTGCCTCTAGGAGCAATACAACAAGGTCTAGACCAGATCAAGTAACTTTTTATCTCCTCTAATTTAACCTCATTAGGCATCATTTCAATTTTGTGAACCGGTTCTTTATGTGTCACAATCTCCTTGCTAGAAGATGAAGCCCCATCACTCTTTGCTAGCAGTAATTCCAACAATTTACCATGTACTTGCTCAATATCTTAATTTTCCCTCATTACTTAAATGAAGCACAACTAGCAAACAGAGCAACAATAGCCACAGAGAAAGTTTTGTCACTATCACAAAACATGTTATAAGTAGCGGTCCTTAAGTGTCGGTTGTGTCTGCTAAGCCAACACTAAAAATGTATCACTATCGGTTTGTAAACACGAGGACGTTGACTTTTTGAATTTCACAATCACTATCGGTTCGTAGGCACTATCAGTGCCGGTTTGAAATGGAACCGACACTGATATCGTACGCATGTCTATATTAGGCCACAGTCTCTTCTCCTACTACATCTATCTACCTCCTCCTCCCCCCTCTCCTCCAATCCGTGAAGTACTCCCCTGCTCAGCCTCACGCCGTCCTCCTCCTCCTCCTCCCATCCACACCATGGCAGCCTCACGCCCTCCGCCTCCTCCAATCCGTGAAGGAACTGGTAGGAGCAACCACTTACAAGAAGCATGACCATGGCAGAACCTCCTTCTAGAAACGATGTAAGTTCTTCTCTACTGTGATAGACTTTGTTTGCAGTTATGTTATTTGGAAATTAATGTCATATCCAATCCAGTTGCATTGGATCCTAAATAATCTGTTTGGCCATGGATTTATCAGAAAACAGAGAAGAATGAGTCTCGCTTGGCTACCAAGGAGATAACAGTAGGGGACTCAAAGTATGTAGTTCCATTTTTGTCCCAGTGTTCTTGTATATCTGTTCATCCCTCGTTGAAACATGTTTATGAATTTTGTGTTCATATTATGCTTATTTGGGTCTAATCATCGATGCAGTTGCACAAGCAGTTGGAGAGTACTAATTTCGATACTGATACAAAGATATTGACTCTGGAGCAGATTCAAGAGATTGTTTAAAAATAGTTCAAAAATTATGTGAACAACTATTCAATCTTGTATCATTTTATATCTGATTGCTGTAAATTTCTTGTGACCCATACAAGACACAATTATGCCAGCTTAATTAATGCTATTTGGTGTGTGCCATCCTATGTATTCTGATTAGGTCATATCAATATATGTTCTCTATCTATGAACTATATGACATCATGCAATAAGTCGATGAGAAATATTCACATATATGTAACAAATAACATATAAAAAGAAATATTCATCGAATATATATAGGTTGGTGCCACACTTTTAGTATCGGTTCATAACATGAACCAGCACTGATAGTCATGGACTATCAGTTCCGACTAATCAGTGGCGGTTCAAAATCCACCACTGATGGCTATTTTTGACCCGACACTGATGTCGGTTTCTACAGTGGTGGGTAGTTCTCAGCGACGCGGTTGAGGAGTCAGTGACTGAGGTGGATCATCTGATTCTTTTCAAGGCTTTTGTTGCTACTTCCCTTCTTCTCTAGGCTGCTGCTGGTGGTGCTACTCTTCTTCTTCTGCCCTTCTCCAAGCTGGCCGCACACCTAGTCTAGGAAAGCATGAATCTCTAAGGTACTATTGTTGCTATTCTTCTTCCTCTCCAGCACACCCCTACTCACTCTCTTCCCTAAATGGCCTTGATACCATGTAGCATTCTCATGAACTTTAGAACACTCTCTAGGTCCTTACACATACACTACCACATAAATGGTCTTTAGTGATGAATAAAGTACACATGTCACTAATATATCTTTAGTGACAGGCCTCAACGATGTTCGTCACTAATGAGGGATCCCAAACTGCTAAATTTTAGACCTACCTTTAGTGACAGGCCTCAACGATGCCCATCACTAAATACCTAACTTTAGTGACGGGTGTGAGGTCCGTCACTAAAGACTTACCTTTAGTGATGGGTGTCCTATTGACCCATCACTAAAGACCTTCTCATTACTGAATGTTTACAAGACTTCATCACAACCCTTGTTCATGTCAGATTTAGAGAATTCTCATTATTGAATGTTGAATGCGGTCAGTTTGACTATTAAATATTGAATTTGCTTTTACAAATGAAGCATTTAGCGTATATAATGACGATCATTATTTGTAATTCATGTAGAATGGAATCTAACAGGTATGAAGAGGTGCCGATGAAACATTAACTTATGTTTCTTGCCAGCTTAATCAGCTCTTTGATATAATCTAAAAACATATTCTTCATTATATAAATTATATGCACAAAGTTACGCTCTGAGCATTAATTTCTGCCAAAACAGCTTTCCCCAACGTTATCTTTGATCTGCAGTGCATGGTCATGACTCTGCATTCTCCTATGAATTTTCAGCAGTGTTGTACATCTTGAAATGGGATCTACACGATCAAAGAATGAAGATGACAAGGCCCTTGTCTTGTGCCAGGAAAGAAAATGATATGTTCGAGAAGCACTTGATGCGATATGTGCATTTGCATCTGCTCACTTCGCTTATATTCAATCATTGAGACACATAGGATTTGCACTAAGAAAATTTTTAGATCCTAAAGTGCCAACAAATTTTTCGCTATACACATCAACATCTACAACACTAGAGCCTCCTACTATCTGGCGAGTGTTCTTTTGCCCGCCCAAATTTTCAAAAAATTTCATATGTGTCGGTCTTTAATGACGGATGTCCTGTTGACCCATCACTATAGACCTACCTTTAGTGACGAGTGTTCTGTAGACCCGTCACTAAAGACCGGCGCATATAAAAAAAATTGAAAATTTGAGCGAGCAAAAGAACACTAGCCCAAAAACAAACATCACTGTTATAAAGCCTCGTCTCCCCTCTCTAGTCTCTACTCTCAACTATTCTGTACTTCTCTCTCTTGCTCTCTCTACTTGATCATTATCGTTGTAATCTTGAGCTCTATCAACGGTGGCCGGCATCACAACAAGATCTACCCGACAGTAACCGGCGTCACCTCGTGCTCTACCCGACCATGAGCTCCTTGGTATTGAGCTGCTTCGACAAATGGTACACAGTTATTGTTGTTGCTTCACTAAATCCTACTGCCTACTCTCCTCTATTGTTGTCACCTCCTCTTCTCCTTCTTTATCATCATTGACTCTCCTCCTCTATTGTGGCTCAGGGTAGAGGCCTCACCGATGATGACCACATAGAAAGCACCTTGGGACGACGACAAACACGATGGAATGAGCCCCTCCAAGACCACTTCGGATCTAATCGTCACCTTATTTAAACTGAAAGAAACTAAACGAAGTTGTATAGAATAAATCTAAAATAAAAAAAATTGACCTTTAGTGACGCATGAACATCTATACCCATCACTAATGGTCCATCTTTAGTGACGGGTATAGATGTATGCCCATCACTAATTGTTAGGGATGTGACCCTCGAGTACTCTACGATTGGGCTTATCAGTCTAGATTGAGACTAGGCTAAGTCCAGCATTGCCATCTAGTATGGCCCATGGAGGGGGGTTTGACTCTGATAAGGAAGGTGGAGTTCTTATTGGGTGACTGGACTTTGGATATTGTATGAAGATATTTATTTGTACCAGAATCCATGTAATTAGGGAATTAGCACCTGAGTTCGATAGTCAATCCTAGATCAGCTCGGGATAGAGTCTTAGGTTGTTGGGCTCGTCTCCCGAGTATATAAAGTAGGCGAGGCACCCTCTAGAGGCAACTACGTATCTAGTCATCTAGCACCATCATATTTTTTCTTGCTTTTGACACCTTAAGACTCCATAGCTTAATTGTGTCGTATTATAAGATCATCCACCATATTATACACCAAAACACTGGACGTAAGGTTATTATCCTCCGAGAGACTCGAACTAGTATAAACCTTAGCTCTTGTATTCTAGAGTCGACCATCAAGTTTGAAGGCGCTACGCTTCCCTTACACATATCTAATCACTACCTTGACTTTCCCCTTGGGTGAACTACTCGGTGATTCACCGATAGTTGGTGTGCCAGGTAAGGGATCATATCGCTTTCACCAGGATCCAATGGCATCACCGCATCAACTTTCCGCTAAGCCTGGGACAATGTTTGTCCTAGGGGATACCATGTTCATCACCGACTCAACCGAAAGGCTTGTTCCTTTTGATTTGGTGCCAACTCCCGACCGATTGCTGTGCTAGACTCTTGACCCCTTTCTCGCCTGAAAGGCAGATCGAGTCGCTAAATGCCTGGCCAACACTGTCAGGGAGTTGGCGATCGATTAGCTCACTAGGCAGGTAGCTGACCGGCTCATTCAACACTTCTCGAGGCGTCCTGAGGACCTACTCCCTTGAGACTCCTCCTCGCGTCCTTGGGAAGATTTTCTCGAGCACTCCAGAGGATGACTCATCGGATGGCTCACTTAGACACGCTCTAAATCCCCCAACGGCCATACCACAACTCCTAGGTCTAGCTCCTATCGCCACACTGAATCAATAAGGGATCGGCCCAGGAGCCTTGGGAAGAATGGCTATGGGCCATGGAGGAACCACCGACGCTTCAAGCGCTCAAAGAAGGTTCGACAAGATGATACTGCGGATCGACCTCACTAGTGGCGGACCCGGAGGAAGGTATTGCGCTAGAAGGCCAATGAGGATGTCCCGATGTAGGAAGAGTAGCAGATTGGAGTCAAGAAGACGGTGGACTAGCAAGGATCGACACCTGCACAAACCATCCTCGAGGACGAGGACTACAACCTAATGTCACTCCAAATTTTGTCAAGAACACCGAACGCCATCCTAATCAGGCTCCTCCTTTTGTCTAGCTATGTACCCTTCGCCTTATATGAAATAAAGTTTAAATTTTTGCCTCGAGCAAAACCATATCGTTCATTTTTTCATCGACAAATTGCTAGGCACGAAACCCCTTAGGTCGATGTGAAACATCGTGCGTCTAGCTCAAACGGTTGTGCCCCTATGAAGCAGCTCTGGGTTTGGCGTTAGCAACCGTGTGAGTAAAAAAGAGCCTACGTTAGCGCCCTCTCAGTGCCTGATAGCTTGCTGAGATCCTTAAGGACTTGAGTCCTAAGCCTCAACTTCAATAAAGTCTCAGCAATCTCAAAAACCCGTGACGCTTGATGTTGGGTCAGTGCGTAAGTGGCATTAGTTCCCTGCGCCTAAGACTATATGGCTATACCGGGAGCTCGAGGCCTCATCTCAGACACACGAAGAACTTAATAAAATCTGAAGTCCATGAGATCCTCGAGGGCTTGTACGGCCTGACATCGGTAAGCATGTGTGTAGCTTACGGGCCTCGCACTGAGCACTATATAGCGTAAGTTCCTTAGGATAAAAATGGCTCCAGAACTTAAAGTTTGCAAATCGCAAAAGACTTTTCACTTCAAGCAGAAAAGGATCAAGTTCTTAGATAGGTCTTCATACTAACTACCTACTTCTAGCTTATGCAGATTATGACAAGACTACTCCTCGGGGGGCGCCACTTCTAGCTCCAGGACCTCAGGAAGTGCTGCTGCAGGTGCTGGGTCTTTGAGAGAAGGCAGGACTTGGAGATCCCCGGCGATCGCGGTGGAAATACCTTCCAAGTCCTATCAGAACACCATGGTCTGATTGTTAGTTGTCCTAGCAGGCATCCCATGCTCCAGCTGCCGGAGGTCCACTGTCGGGAAGTGAGACCGAACATAAACCAAGGCTTACTCAACCATGGTTCTCACCACCTCATTAATGAGGAGGCGAAGCTAGGTCCGAGTACCTCAAGTTTCTCTTGGAACTCTACAATAGGAAGGCTATCCTTGACCAGGAGCAAGTGCACATGCTTGATCACCACCCGAGCCTCACCCACCTCTCCCTCAAGCTCAGCAATACGGACACGATCTCGATCATGCCTCCCTGCAAACAGAAGATTAGTAGGAGTTAGGGTCAGGATACCAAGCACAGATCTAGGAAGAAAGTCGAGTACAAACACTTACTCTGGTATTCAGCAGTCGTCGAATCCGCTAACACCTTCACCTTATCGAGGGTGCCCTAGAGGAGCCTCTCGGCTTCCTTCACCACCTCGGTGGTGGATGTAGCTGCTTCGGCAGCAGCTCTTGTAGCCACCTCCCAGCGATCGGCCTCCTCGGCCATCCGGGTGGCGTCATCAACCACCACTACCGCAAAGCCCACTGAAGTCTCATTCTCAATGGCCCTCCATAATAGCTCCTCGTTTTGGGCCAGTAGGTCGGCATGCTCACACCTGAGCATCTCAACCTTGGCCTCGAGGACCGCCACCTGATCCACATCCGGTGCCCATCGCACGCGGAGCAACTTTAGGACACAATGGCCAATAAACAAAGGCACATGAAAGAAAGGAAAGAAATCACAACAAGACAAGGCGGCTTACCTTGGCTAGTCGGGACAGCAAGGCAGAGGCATCATCTGACACCGAGCCAAGAGCTAGCCTAGGGGCTACTGTCACCATGTGAAGGGTGCTTGGATCTGCTATGAGCAAGGGATCACCGACCACCATCAGGGAATGCAGCAGCACAAAAGTAGTGGCCCCATCCAGGGGATCGGTGACCTCTACTTCAAGCACCACGACTTGCCCGGCACCATCTCCGCCATCATTCCCTTGGTCGAGGGGTCGATGGCACCCGCAGCAGCCGAAGGATTTGCAGCCACCTCCTCCAGCGTCGTGGAGCCACCTCCATTAGCCGGCGCCAAAGCCGGCGCCGCACCCAAGCCCATGGCATCCTCGGTCAAGGTGGCTACATCGCTGCCTTTGGTTGGCATTGGAGCCAGCGCCGCATCCAAGCCTACGGCATCGATGACAGCCGGGGCCACGCTATAATCCTCGGCCACCGCAGCACCCGACGCTTTGGCCACCATGGCCACGGCCAGCAACGGCTGCTCCACCGATGGCCCTAATGGGAGCTTGACCCCAACCATCCTACAAATCGCAATATTCAAGAATCAACTAAGGAACAAAAGTAACAACGTGCATACAAGCACAAGCCTTACCTTGACTCGATGTGGAATGTTCTAGAGATCTGGCGCTTCGGTGCCTTCGCTGGAATAGGGTAGGGAGAGGCAAGTGCCACGTCAGAGATCACGGCATCCCCCTCCTCCTCGGGCTCCTCCGTGTCGAGGATCAACCGGTGCCTTCTGAGCACTGGGGCCCTATCCTTCCCAACCTCGATGGGCTTCGAGCGCTTGCTCGGCCCACCTAACTCCTTCACCTTCCACTTCGAGAGCGAAAGGGGTGACCTGGAGCCACTCGAGATGGCAAGCGGCGAGGCAGGTCGACACCCCTAGGGTTCTCAGGGAGCAGCGCATACGAGAAGTACGCTACGTGACCCTACGTCTAGGACACATCACACCGCGTCGGTGGTCAGGCATCAGCACAAGTATAAACAAAAGAAGGAATAAGAAATATCAAAAACTGAAGGTCAAGGACTCACCCATGGCCGAGGGTTCGAGACACAGTGCATTGCGAACCCAAGATCAGTTGGGAAGCAAGGCTTCCTAGCGAAGTAGTTGAGGTGCTTGGTGGCCTTAGCCCGAGGCATCCACTCGAGCGTTAGAGCATTCGGGTCAAAGGGCCCAAGCATCTCATTGGCCACCTTCGCCAGAGCTACAGCAGGAACATGCGCCATAGCAAAAAGCAGGCGATGACCTCGATCCCGATCAGCCCATTCTCCTAGAAGTCCTTCACCAGCGTGACCAGTTCCCAGACCTAGTCCTCCTTAGACAAAAGAGCCTGGTCGCTCCAGCTCATCGAGGGCTCCGGCTTCTGGCCGATCTTAGCTTCGATGGCCGGTGGGAGGTTCGTGTCATAGAACCACTCTGCCCTCTACCCCTTGTTTGAGGTGGTAATTGGCATCTTCAGGTATTCTCCTGACTTGTTGATATTGAACTGGAGCGAGACGCCACCGATCACCTTGGGCCCTGATGTCTGGAAGAAAACAAAATAGTACTGGAAGAGGTTCTAGTATGGATCCACTCCCAGTTATGCTTCACACAGGTGCACGAAGACGGCGATGTGAAGGATGGAGTTGGGGGTGAGGTGGCCAAGAGCAATCCCGTAATGGTGCAGGAGGCCCTAGAGAAAGGGATGCACCGGCAAGCCAAGCCTGCCCTAGAGGAAGGATTTGAAGAGGACAACCTCGTGGGTGTCCAACGTGGAGAATTCCTCATCCTTCGTCACATGCCACCCGGACACCGCCCGCTCTGGGAGAAATCTAGCCCCCTCCAGCTCGCATAGTTTACCCCTCGACGTCACCAACTTCTCCCACTCCACAAGTGGAGGAGGTGGTGGCGAGCCCTAAGATGCCATCGGTTTCAACTAGAAGAGACGGCAACCTTTCTGGTAGCTGTATAGTTTATCCTCGATGGCCACGTATTGCTTGCTTTGACATGTCAGGCGCTCGACCATGACTTTGTCTTCTAGAATTGTACCTTTTAGGATGTGCTCGATGATGAGCTATCGCCAGTCGATGATATCTTTGGCCATGGCGATGATTATTGGAAAACTGGTGGCCTGGTGTTCATTGTCCTTGACTGATGGCTTGGTGAGCTCTTGGATGGACACACCTTTGGGGACCGTCGCTCGAGAGGACTCTAGGCATGCCAGGGCATCGGCCGACGAGTTATCCTCACGGGGGATATGGTGAAACTCCAGGCCGAAGAATTTGTCTTCGAGCTTTTGAACCTCAAAACAGTAGGCATCCATCTTGTCACTGGTACAAGACCAGTCCTTGTTGACCTAGCTGATAGCTAGCTTAGAATCTCTGTAAACCATGAGCCATTCCACTCCAAGTGATACTGCTATCCTAAGGCCATGTATCATAGCTTCATACTCGGCCGTATTATTGGAGGCTTTGAACAGTAACTATAGTACATAAAGCAGCACTTCCTCCTTTGGAGATATGAGGAGAATTCCTACGCTGGCCCTGTCTATGCTTAGTGAGCCATCGAAGTACATTGTCCAATATTCCTTTTCCTCCCGACTTGGGGCAGTTGGATCTCGGTCCACTTAGCGACAAAGTCGACTAGAGCCTATGATTTTATGGCGGTGTGGGATCAGAACTCCATCTTATACTCCCCTATCTTGACGGCCCACTTTACGATGTGCCCGGTTGAGTCTCAATTGTGGAGTATGTCGTCTAGTGGATATTCTATCACGACCACAATTTTGTCGGCTTGGAAGTAATGTTTTATCTTCTGGGCGGTGAGCAAGACGGCAAAAAGGAGCAACTGCACTTGAGGATACCTTGGTTTTGATAGGTCGAGGACTTCTGATATAAAGTATACTAGTCTTTGGACCGAGAAAGTATGTCCCTCCTAAGGCCGCTCGACTACAACGGCCATGCTGACGACGTTGGTCATGGTGGCGATATAGAGGAGGACCTCCTCTGGATTTGGAGCCGTAAAGATTGGAGGTTAAGTCTGAAATTTCTTTAGTGCTAAAAATGCCTCGTCGGCCTTGGCCGTCCCTTTAAAATCTTCCTCCTTCTTTAATAATTTGAAGGCAACTCCCCTTTCTCCTAGTTGAGAGATGAATCTCCTGAAGGCCATCATGCAACCCATGAGTTTCTGAACTTTCTTAGCGTTATTAGGTTTTTCCATCTTTATTATTGCTGTTATTTTGTCTGGGTTAGCCTCGATACCCCGGTTGCCAACGATAAACCCGAGTAATTACCCTGATGGTACCCTGAAGATACACTTATCAGGGTTGAGCTTCCATCGGAACTTCCGAAGGTTCGTAAATGTCTCGGCGATGTCATTGATGAGGTTATCTTCTTCCTTCAACTTTATGACCACATCATCAACATAGGCTTCAACATTGTGGCCAATCTGGTCTGAAAGACATCGCTGGATGGCTCATTGGTACATTGCCCTATAATTTTTGAGTCCAAACGACATGGTGGTATAACAATATGCTCCGAAGGGCATGATAAAAGATGTTTTCTCTTGGTCTTCTTCCTTGAGGCCGATTTGATGATAACCAGAGTAGCAGTCGAGAAAACATAGGAGGGAGCACTCTGCTGTTAAGTCAACGACTTGGTCTATCCAAGGCAACCAGAGGGGTCCTTCAGGCAATGCTTATTTAGTTTGGTGTAGTCGACGCACATTTGCCACTATCCCATCTTGTTTCTTATCAAGACCGGGTTGGCGAGCCATTCTGGGTGGTAAACTTCACGAATAAATCCTACTGCTAAGAGGCAAGCGATCTCGGCCTTGATCGCCTCTTTCCTGTCTTGTACAAACCTCCGTAGCTTCTGTTTTATCGGTTTGGCAGTTGGGTATACATGGAGTTCATGCATGATCAGCTTCCGAGGAACCCCGGGCATGTCAGAGGGTTTCCATGCAAAGATATCCATATTATAGCGCAGGAAGCTGACGAGTGCGATTTCCTATTTGGGGTCAAGCCTGGCCCAGATGGTTGCTGTTTTTGATAGGTCGGCCTCAAAGATGATGATCTTCTTAGTGCTCGAGGGCGTGGCAGAGACCCCTCAGGAAGTTAGTGTCTTACCTAGTACCTCTGAGACTTTGGGAGGATGTGCTCGGACTTGCTTGAGGATCTCTTCCATACTAGTCAACAGGTTGACAGCCTCGGCCAGGGCGAGACTATCTTTTTCGTATGCACGAGATGTGCCAATGTTTCCTAGTATGGTGATGACTCCGCCAAGACATGGCATCTTGAGCACTAGGTACAGATAGTGCCCGATAGCCATGAATTTTGCTATGGATGGCCGCCCGAGGACAACGTGGAACGGGATGTCATACTCCGCAACCTAGAAGATTATATGTTTGGTCTTGTAATTATCACGAGAGCCAAACGTGACCGGCAAAGCTATTGAGCTGAACGGTACCGAGCATTGTCCAGATATAATACCGTAGAACGGGAAGTTATCCTCCTTTTGGAGGCTATCAACTGATATGCTAAGGTCGACGAGGGACTGATGGAAAAGGATGTTCAATCCACTCTCCCCCATCGATCAGGACTCGCTTCATGTGTACTTTGAATATCACCGAGTCGACAACCAGTGGCCAGTGTCCAGTCTTCGGGACATTAGTCCACTGGTCGTCTCAGCAGAAGATAATTAGAACTTTCGACCATCATAGCTGCTGAATCTCCTCGAACCCGATGGCGTTGATCCACCGATCCAAAATCTTCTGTTGTTTTTTGGTCTCGGCCAATGCAGGACCCTCGAAGATGATGTTCACCATCTTGTGGGGTTCCTAAAAATTGTTGTTGTCCTAGGGTCTATTATCTTTTCTCGAGGCGTTGTCATTGTTCTAGCATCGTTTACTTTGGTGGGAATTACTGCGGGATTCCTTGACCAGTGCATCTTGCAAGGAGTAGCATTTGCTAATAGTGTGCTTGCCTTTTTGATGAAATGGGCAGGGTTTGTCAAGTTCCTCCTACATGGCTTCATCCTCCTAGCGTCGCGAGCTATAGGCCACTGCTACAGTTCTCTCTGTCTTTCTTTTCCACTCCTGCTTGTCACCAGAGGATCTCGTTCGATCGTCCTCTCATCGAGGGGATCGAGGGTGATCATCCCTAGTCTAGCAGGACCAACTCTCATGGTGTGATCGCTCTATCTTTTCTCTTCGAGCATCTTCACCATCGGCATAGCTTTCTGCAATAGAGATCATCCATGCTATAGTCTTTGGTTTCTTCCTCACGAGGGCCCCGTGCACCTCGGAAGTGTGGTGTACGATGACGATGAAGTAATTAATAATGTCGCGCTCCTCGACGTCCACAATGGTGGTCCTCTTTTCAGAGAACATCCAGATGAAGTTCTGAAGTGACTCATCTTCTTTCTACCATAACTGCTGCAGGTCATATCTAGTCCCAGGCTTTTGCTAGGTCCCCTAGTAGTTATCGATGAAGGCTGAACGGAGTTGCACCCAAGAATTGATGGAGTTCTTGGGCAGGCTGGAGAGCCAATTATTGGCGGATGAAGAGATCATGACCGGAAGGTAATTAGCCATTACTCTCTCATCACTGCCGTCTTCATGGATGACTGTGTAGTAGAGTCGTAGCCACTGCAAGGGATCCATCATATGGCTCGATCCCCATGGGACGGAACAACCTTGGCCACCTCACTTGCCTTAGGTGACTTGTGAACGCGGGGAAACCGCCATGATCGTCTCGGCTTCTGTTTCTTCTGCAGTTGCGATGATTTTGGCCCTCGATTCCGTAGGAGTCAGCATAGTCATTGCTACTGCTGACGCTACTGCCACCGTCTTCAAAGTTGTCCCGATTGTCCACCCGTCTATGGATTTTGGTACGCCGCCTGTTTCGTCCTTCTGGGGTGGAGGTGGTATTGAGCGATCACCGCATGGACTATCGACGGGTGGATTTTGGTCATGCGATGGCTGGTACTGGTCTAGATTATCATCTTCCTTGTCTTTCAGGGAAGGAGTCAGCGGTTGGGCCAGAGCCAGGGCCAGGGCGTTTATTTGTGTGGCCATTGCCTAGGCTAAGGCTTTTGCTCGTTGTAGTTCCGGTGTCTCGGGAAGAGAACCGAGAGTTCTCTCGATTGCCACCAAATTGGTGGCTGGAGTTTTAAAGACCTTTTCCCCGTTAAACTCCAAATTGAATTCATCTTCGAGGTTTCGGCGAACCCCATTGTCTTATTCGATCTCATTGCCTTCGGTGCGTCGGCGCTGCTCGCTAATTGTCATGGATAGCATACTTTAACCATCATGATAAGATTAGTAAAAAATCGGAGGTTGCTCGGTCGTCGACCGGCTTCAAGCCCGTCGATTGGTCTGGCCTCTGCCGACCACCGCTAGACGGTTCGACCCTTCTTGCTAGAATAGATGATGTAGTGTTTAGGACCATTCGGGCATTGGGCACGGCTCGACCGGTGACTTTGCCCGAGGACCGAGGAAGAAGCTGAACTTCCTGAGTAGGCTGATCCTGTGTAGGCGCAAGAGGACAAGGTGTCCCGTTGAGTCCCCGACAATCGCCAAACTCCCGAACATGAACATGAAGCCAGCCGGCACAAGAAAATCCAAAGGAGATGCCATCGGATCCTATTGAAAGCGACGCGATCCCCTACCTGACGCACCGACTACCGATGAATCACCGAGCAGTCTACCCAAGGGGTACCCGAGGTGGTGATTAGATGTGTGTAAGGGAAGCACAGCGCCTTCGAACCTGATGGTTGACTCTAGAACACAAGAGCCAAGATTTATACTAATTCAGGTTTCCTGCAGGATAATAACACTACATTCCGTGTTTCGGTGTTTAATATGGTGGTGGAGCTTACAATACGACACAACCAAGCTATGGGGGCTTGAGGTGTCAAAAGCAAGAAAAGAATGGTGATGCTAGATGACTAGATGATCTAATGCGTAGAAGCCTCTAGGGGTGTCTCGCCTCTTTTATATACTGTAGAGGTGAGCCCAATAAACCAGGACTCTATCCCAAGTCGATCTAAGCTTTCCTACCGAACTCGGGTACTAAATCCGTAATTACATGGATTCTGGTACAAATAAATCTCTTTATGCCATATCTGGAGTTCAATCACCCAATATGGACTAATCCTTCCTTATCGAAGCTGAACCCCCCTTCGTGGGCCATACCGGACAGCAATGCTGGACTTGGCCTGCTCTCGGTCTGGATTGATAAGTCTAATTATAGGGTACCCGGGGGTCATATCCCCGACAGTATCTTCTCTCCGCTGAGGAGCCATGGTGTGTACCATGGGGATGATGAGTGATTGTCAATGGGGAAAGAAGACGTGAAGCATTGAGTGAAGAAAGAAAATGAAGGAGCTTGACCGTGACGGAGTTCGTGTGCGACTCAGGTACACGGATGGGCGCTGGTCGGACAGAGGGGTCGCGAGGGCGTGCCAGTCCAATCCGGGTGCACGGAGCTGAAGCGGCAAGTGAAGAAATGAGATCCACCGTGGTGTTGGCGCGTGCATTTGAGGGGTCGCGAGGGCGTGCCAGTCCAATCCTAAAAGATTTGTATCGGATTGCCAGGTGTGACTTTATTATCTAGTCTCGAACTGATTTCTCTCAAGTCACTTGCAAGTCCAATACTTAAATTTCAGAAGTTCGTTTTTCCGCTGCGAATTTTACTTGCGCCCATTCACCCCCCCTCTGGTCGCTAGTTTTGGTCCAACATCCGCCCGTCCTGCCCCCTACCCCTGCCCCTGCCCCCGCCAGTGACTACTCCGTCGAAAGATTCCTCCACAGGTACTAGCCTCGCCTCCTCTAGCCTCGACGCCAGAAAGATGAATCTTTGAGGCCACCTTCACCGTCACGAAGATCGGCGCATTCCTCTCCTTCGGGAAGCTTTCCAACATCATCGGCGAGCCCACATCCAAGAGGACGTTTGAGCAGAGGCAGTCTCTCATCATCCTATTCTCCATGCTTGAAGACCACCCGTGCATCGACCTCACCATCGATGGCGCCGGTGAGGTTCGCCTAGCCCCGCTCCATCTCGATGTGTAGGAACTTTTTGGTGGCTCATATAGAAATCTGACCATGAAATTTATGAAATCTTATTTGATTAGCCGAATTAGTGTAGCAAATGCAGCGGTCGACGAATTGAGAAGCCAACTTTGTGAGAAGGAATCCCTCATTGAATCCACTGGTTCAGAATATTTTGGTTTAGGGTATGCTGCTGTTAATTATCAGGAACTAGGATCCCGGTATGCTGCTGCTCATTTTCCAGCCAGAAACCAACCTATGTTGCTTAATTGCAAGGGAACAAGGGAAGGACGTGGCAAATCAATATGTTGGTGACAACCGCCTACGCATTGGAGATGTGTGTCTGTTCGAACTAAAGAAGCAGAGGAAGCTTACCATGGAGGTTCATATCATTTTCAGGGATAGCTTGGAGTAGAACAGAATGATATTTGTGTTATAAAAAAAAGGAATTGCGGCAAAACCCCTATCACTAGAAATCAGCATTAAGATCTATAAACCAAAAGCTATTCTCTAGAAAAAAAACCCTACCAATAGAAATCAGCATTAAGATCACCAGTGACTGCTCTCTGCAAAATAAAAGAACAATAATTAAACTCTTTCTACATATCAGGACAGCCATGTTCATCACTTTGAAATATTGCCATCAATAGTTGAGAGAAGGTATTAATAGCTGAGTATGATTCAGACATTCCTTCATTGGGACAAGGAATGCTAGGAGAATTGTCCTGTACTGCTGCACAATCATTGAATGCTGCTCGTGTATTTTCTTGTTCCTTTCGATAAAAGAGAATCAAATAATTATATAGGATTGGATATTTTTCCAATAAAAGAGCATAATATTTTTTGTAAGGGTACATACCACTGATATGTTTTCCTTCTTCTTGCTATCTTTCTTTGTAAACTTACGCTTCTTATCAAGCCAGGTCCTTTTGCACCTTGAGGTTTTTGTTTGCACCTCCTTTTTCTTTAGGCGTGCTGCAGTAACCAAATCACTTGGGGGAGTAATATTTGTGGAAACTATGATTGGAACCATATGATTTGGACATCCACTGATACGGATCAACCTAGTGAACCATTAATAGAAGAGCTTATAAACACACAAGAACAAGCTAAAATAGAGCAAGAACCGTTTAGTCCATTTCAAGGACCAATTACGTGGAATCGAGCAAAGAAGCTAGAACAAGAGGTTTATTGGTAAAGAGGAGTCTTGTTGAATCATGCTAAGGAAAACGGTCCAGTCAGGTGTTACTTTTTACACTGGACCGATCGTCTGTTACTTTTCACCATGGTGTTACTTTACATCGTATGTAATGGTCTGGTCGTCTATTACTTTTCTCCACGGTGTTACTTTTCATCGTATATAATAGTCCAGTCGTCTGTTACTTTTCATCCACGATTTTTCAACCAGTTGTCTGCTAACAAATCTTCCAAATTCCAAGAGATGGGCTATCCAATCTGTCACTATTCAATAGCCATAATACATATGGTTGAAAATATAATCAAGTCTACTTTCACCTCTAATAAACGGATCATCTTTTAGACTTTCCAATAAAAAGTTATGGCTGTTTTAGTAAAGATTGCATAGGAGTTGAAAGGCTGCGCGAGGCTGTTCGGGAATTTTTCTTAGAGACCTTTGAGCTACCAACTTCATCAAGAATCTTAAGAGTCTTTTAATGCCCAACTAGGAGGGTTGTTCCTAGTATAAATACTCCTCATTGTACTTGAAAGAACAGACTTTTTTGAAGACTTTTAATAATGAAAAAAACAGAACCTTTGTTTAGTAGTGTGCTAACAAATCTAGAGAGGATTCTCTACCCTTTGCTCTTGTGATTTTCTTGTGGGATTACAGAAGCGAACGTTCGACGTCTCCCAATTGGTGCTCCTACTCCCTTCAAAGTTTCCTTAATTGATTTGTAGGCTGTGTTGGTTAGTAACTTAGAGTGTGGTTGGGCGAACCCTTGATTCAGGCTACCGTAATCAAGACGGTGGTTGGCTTTGTGTACGATCGTCAGGTTGCACTGTTATCTTGGCTGCTTGCTGCTAGTTATCAATTCATGATCCTATGCCGTGAATATCGGGACCACGCCCCGTACCATCTAGGTTATGGGGAGACTACGCTAGCATTAAATTCAAAAAATTTTACCCCGTTCGCTCAGGAACCATGCATGTAATGGGATCATAGATCGTTACCTCTATCCATGAGACGCGCTAGGGTAGTGAAAGTAGAGTTGATGAAGCGCATCCTCGATCGGCTCCGCTCAGCTCCATCCGTTCGTCAGTGATGAAGACGACGTAGTCCGGCGATTGCAGTAGCAGCGGTGCCTCCACAGTATCCACACGTACAGGGACAGGATCACCTCACACCGGTATACTAGCACCACGCGAGAGGTTAGGGAAGAGATGGCCACAACCGGTGTAGCCAGGAGAGGTGGCAGCAAGGGTTAGGTCAAAGCAGCAACCAACAGCAGCCCTTTCATCCTAGCCCCTCCTCTCCTTATATAGTGCCCTCTCATGGACCTTTAATCAGTATTAAAGCCCAACAGATCTAATCTGTTCGTCTAGCTCGGAAGTTCTGGTCTAGGCCTGGAACTTTCGAAAATAACCTTCTGTACGAATTTATTTTAGTCCAGAACTTCCGGTCCAACCGGAACTTTCGAAAATAACATTCTGTACGAATTTATTTTAGTCCAGAACTTCCGGTCCAACCGGAACTTTTGAAAATAACATTCTGTATCGAATTTATTTCGACCCAGAACTTCTGGGTCACATCCAGAACTTCCGGTTCATCCAGAATACACTTTCAGGCAGGCCTAGAACTTTCGGTCTAATCGAAACTTCTGATTCCTCCAGAAACCGAAACTGTGGCTGGCCTGGAACTTCCGGTCGAACCGAAACTTCCGGATGCTCCAGAACCCAGAACTTTTGGCCTGAAGCCAGAACTTCTGGTTCCCTCAGAATTCTCTTGGGTATATTTCCATCAATCTCTCACTTGCACAAGAGCCAATTCTTGCAAGATTTAAATCCCATCCCCTTAAGCGTGCGACCCGATAGTTTCATATGTAAACGGCCGCTACCTGGAAACCTTTTTCGGATCGCTGATCAATAGCAGTACCTAGCGTTTGGAAGCCCCTAAGTGTGTCACTACACATTCTGGAATCAATGACAATCTTAGGTCTAAGGATTCTGTAGGTACACCATTTGAGATGACAACTGATGGCACATTAAGAATAACAATCCCAGCAGTATCTCAAAGTGGGTCTATCCAACTCCATGTTCACTAACATGAGTCCACATCACTGATTTAACATCTCCATGTCTATGATCTGTGAAACATGATCATCAATCAAACAGATGTGCTAATTTATAAATCATCATTGTCCCACATGATGATATGAGATTAGGAATCATTTAGAATAACATCATTATAAAATAAAGAGTTTCACAAATAAGTCACATACTTGCTGATCAATGTAAAAGATATTTATTCAAGAAACAAGATAACCAATTATCCAAATGTACATTAGCATAGACAAGACTTGTTTTCTCACATACACTAGACTCACTCACGTAAGTATCTAATACCCATAGAGCTCAAGTGCACCTCATGCTTGGGCTGCGAGAGAGGTTTCGTCAATGGATCGGCAACGTTTGAATTCGTGTGCACCTTGCATATCTTTACATCACCTCTATTTATAATCTCTCGGATGAGGTGATAGCGCCGCAGTATGTGCTTGAACTTCTGGTACGACCTAGTCTCCTTAGCTTGTGCAATGGCACCACTATTATTACAATAGAGGTCCAATAGACTAGACGTACTAGGGATAACTACCAGCTCAGAAACAATTTTTTTATCCAAACAGCCTCCTTCGCAGCTTCAGAAGCTGTAATGTACTCGGCCTCCGTTGTTGAATATGCAACCGTTTCTTGCTTGGAACTCTTCCAACTCACTGCGCCTCTATTGAGACAAAACACACATCTAGACAGCGATCGTGAATCGTCCTTGTCGGTTTGGAAGCTAGCGTCGGTGTAAATATTTACAACGAGCCCCTCCTCACCTCCATAGACTAGGAACATATCCTCAGTTCTTCTCAAGTACTTAAGGATACTCTTTACTATTGCAGTGACTTTCACCTGGGTTTGATTGGTATCTGCTCGTAACACTTAGAGCATAAAAAACATCTGGGCGTGCACAAAGCATGACATACATGATGGACCCAATTGTAGAGGCATACAAGATCGCACTTATCTTCTTCAGCTCATTAGGTGTCGAATGACACTGACTCTTGCTGAGTGTAACACCATGTGACATTGGCAGAAAACCTTTCTTGAAATTCTGCATATTGAACAATTTCAATACCTTATCAATGTACATGCTTTGGCTTAATCCAATTAGCCTTCTCGATCTATCTCTATAGATCTTTATGCCCAAAATATATGTTGCCTCTCTAAGATCATTCATTGAGAAACTTTTTCTCAATGAAGATTTAACAGCATCAAGTATTAAAATATCATTTCCGATGAACAATATGTCATCTACATATAAGACTAGAAATAGAAGTGCACTCCCACTAGTATTTTTGTAAATACAAGGCTTTTCTTCATTCTTGATAAAACTAAACCCTTTGATCTCTTCATTAAAACGAAGATTCTAACTCCGAGAAGCTTGCTTCAGCCCATAAATGGACCTTTGCAGCTTGTAAATTTTCCCAGCATTAGATCATCAAGACCTTCAGGCTATCTCATGTACACATCCTCACTTAGGTTTCTATTAAGGAAAGTTGTTTTGGCATCCATTTGCCATATCTCATAGTCATAATATGTGGCAATTGCTAGGATGATCCGGATAGACTTTAGCATTGTGACGGGCGAAAACATTTCATTATAATCAACACCTTTAATCTGTTTGAAACCTTTCACCACCAATCGTGCCTTATAGATGTGAACATTTCTGTCAACGTCTATCTTTTTCTTAAAAATCCATTTACGCTCAATAGTTTTTACACCATCAGGTGGATCAACCAAATTCCAAACTTCATTCTCTCGCATGGATTCTAACTCGAATCTTATGGCTCCAAGCCATTTCTTAGAGTCTGGTCCCATCATCGCTTTCGAATAGATCTTAGGTTCATCATTGTCCAACAATAATATGTCACGCTACCCAGTGGTCAAAAATGCAAACCGCTTGGGCGCACGACTAAACCTCTCCAACCGACGTGGGGCTGGTGTCTTGACAATATTTTCTACAACATCTTGCATATCGAGTTGTGGTTCAGTAGGATCTAAAACACTTTCTAGTGATTCTCGAACCTTTTCAAGTCGCACCGTGCTCCCACTAACCCCTTTCGAGAGGAACTCTTTCTCAAGAAAGACACCATTCCGGGCAATAAACACTTTGCCCTCTTCCCGGTTATAAAAGTAATATCCTTTGGTTTCCTTAGGATACCTCACAAAGAAGCATTTATCAGATTTGGGAGTAAGCTTATCAGACGTCAAACGTTTTACATAGGCCTCACAACCCCATATCTTTAGAAAAGACAACCTGGGAAGCTTCCCAGTCCATATCTCATATAGCGTCCTCTCTACAGCTTTAGATGGAACTCTGTTTAGTGTGAAAGCAGCAGTTTCTAGAGCAAATCCCTAGAAGGACAATAGAAGATCAGATTGACTCATTATTGACCGGACCATGTCTAACAAAGTTTGGTTCCTCCGCTCGGACACCCCATTCCATTGAGGTGTGCCTGGTGGAGTCAGCTGTGGAACAATTCCACACTGCTTTAGATGATCATTAAACTCATGGCTCAAATATTCACCTCCACGATCCGATCGCAGAAATTTAATTGTCTTGCCTGTATAATTTTGTACCTCATTCTGGAACTCCTTGAACTTTTCAAAGGATTCCGACTTATGCCTCATTAAGTAGATATAACCAAATCTACTAAAGTCGTCGATAAAAGTAATGAAGTACTAAAAACCACCTCTGGCCGTAGACTTCATTGGTCCACATACATCAGTATGTACAATGGCCAACAATTCATTTGCCCTCTCACTTTGACCAGTGAAAGGTGACTTAGTCATTTTACCAAGTAAACAAGACTCACATGTGTCAAACGATTCAAAGTCAAATAACTCCAAAAGCCCATCTTTGTGGAGCTTCTGCATGCGCTTCTCATTTATATAACCTAAACGACAATGCCACACATTAGGTAGGATTCAAATCATTAAGCCGAGGCTTCTTGGCATTAACGTTATAAACATGTGTATCCTCAAGATTCAGAATATATAAGCCATTCAACAATGGACAAACACCATAGAGTATACCATCCAAAAATATCGAACAACACTTGTTCTTTATTACGAATTCAAAACCGTTTTCCTCTAAACATGACAAAGAGATAATGTTTCTGCACAAGGCAGGAATGAAATAACAATTATTCAATTCCAAAACTAATCCTGAGGGTAGCGACAAAGAATAAACGCCGACGGCCAACGCAGCAACTTTTGCCCCATTGCCAACGCGGACATCCAATTCGCCTCTTGCACACTTTCTTGTCATATTCAGTCCCTGCAACGATTTGCAAGTATGAATCATTGATCCGGTATCAAATACCCATTAATCACTTGGACGAGTAGCAAGATTAATTTCAATAACATTTATACCTGAAGTAGAAGTCACACTTCCCTTCTTTTTCTTGAGTTCTTCCAAGTACAACTTGCAATTCCTTCGCCAATGACCAGTCCTATGGCAGTGGTGGCAGGTGTCAGAAGTAGCAGGGCCAGTCTTAGACTTTCCAGCTGGTTTAGACTTGGAGCTCGAGATCGCATCTGAAGCTTTAGCCTTTCCCTTGCGTTTTCTCTTATTGCTATCCTTCTGGACCATCATCACATGACAATAATTCTTTTTAATGCTATCCTTAGCAGTTTTTAGCAACTTATGCAATTTAGTCATGCTTTTCTCTATGCTATTCATATGAAAATTTAAAATGAATGGCTCAAAACTCACAAGGAGCGACTAGAGAATCACATCCATGGCTAACTCTTGGTCAAGGGGAAAACCAAGTTTTTTCAGGCTCTCAATGTAATCAATCATCTTGATCACATGAGGACTGACTGGGCTGCCTTCCGCCAACCTGCACGCAAACAAAGACTTTGAGATGTTGTACCTCTCAGTCCATGTTTGGTTCTCAAACATGCCTTTGAGTCCCACGATCATATCATAGGCATCCCTGTCCTCATATTGCTTCTGAAGCTCAGAGGACATACATGCAAGCATGAGACAGCTGACATCAACTAAATCATTAGCGTGCTTCTCATAAGCCCGCCGATACGAGGTAGATGCATCATCTTTTAGTTCATCAGGATAGGGCTCCTCTAGAACATATTCCTTTCTCTCTTGTTTGAGAACAATTCTCAAGTTCCTTTACCTGTCAATAAAGTTTGTTCCAGAAAGCTTTTCCTTTTCAAGAATTGATCGTAAATTAAAAGTGGAAGTGTTCTTAGCAGTAGGTGCCATGATCTACAACAAAAATGTAAGGTTCAGTACTATGCTATGTGAATCTTCTATCAAATAAAAGATACTTCACTATATGTAAAATGATCTATTTCCCTTTAACGACACATAGTGGGACAAGAGCCATATTCAACTAACTCCTAGTGAGCTTTGGCATCACTACTAGAAGATTAGTGACATATGTAAGCAATAACTTGCTAATCACATCCTATGTGACTCTTGTTCGTTGGGGTGGCATCCTATGCCTCGACGCCCAACTCCATGCCCCAAAGCCCAAAACCATTTTGATAGCTTTGTTAAGCAAACCAATACTATGCATGTGGTTGTCTAACATCTACCCTAACTGATTAAGATAAAAGATGACACCCTGCTTTGGTAGACCCACCATACAATGATCAAAATCTTTGTAGGTCCAACTATTGGAAATGACATCAAAGTACTTAATTTTCTGAGAGAAACTATTCTAACATGGTAACGATGCTTACCACACATAAAACATGATAGAATAGTATGATAGGAACATAAGTAAAACATCACAGACAATCATATTAACTGTGACATAGTATGGCCCTTCTCACATGGTGATCTCCATCTCCATAGCTCCTGTCCTTCGAGTCATCACGCTTCAAGCCTCCATAAACTTTTATCAGTCTATTGTAGCTAATAGCACTAAACTAATTACATGAGCAGAAGCATCACATGTCGATGCGCAGGTCGTACAACATTTGAACAGCCTTGGGCTGTAATTGACCATGACACGCAGGCCATGAAAATTACATGCATGCATCATATACATCACAAGGCCATACCAGTCACAACATTCTCTGCAAAAACAAGTTAGGCGTAGATTCTATGCGTGACTGAAAACTAGATCCGGAACTTCCAAAAATAACCTTCTGTATGAATTTATTTTAGTCTGGAACTTCCGGTCTAACCAGAACTTCCGGAACCGAAACTTCTAGTCCAACCGGAACTTTCGAAAATAACATTCTGTATCGAATTTATTTTGACCCGGAACTTCTGGGTCACACCCAGAACTTCCGGTTCGTCTAGAATACACTTTCAGGTAGGCCTAGAACTTTCGGTCTAACCAGAACTTCCGATTCCTCCAGAAACCGAAACTGGGGCTGGCCCAGAACTTTCGGTCGAATCGAAACTTCCGGATGCTAGTGTGGAATTTAGTTGTTAGATATCTGAAATTTTCTGTTTACACCATCCATATCTTGAGATCAGCACTAAGCATTGAACATTTAGTTTGAATTGCTACTTATCTTTACAACAACTAGAGTTTAGATTGCATTTTATACATTTTCCCCACCAAGCTACACAAACAAGCCACCGTTTATGTTATCCTTGTCTTGTGTTCGCTTAACCATCACACTTTTACTGCCATACATATTAACTTGTAATCCGCAAGGAAAACATAAGAGTTTTGGTTGGTAAGAGAATATAAAGTTGTGAGATATTCCACATATTATCCTATCATATACACCTCCTGTTTTTGTTGTTGTTACACTAACGGTGTAGAGAAAAATAGAACCTCCTCATCTAGAAGATTGTGTTACTATGGCTCAATTCAATGAGTTAAGGCAGAACATAGTAACAAGCCAAGATCGAATTGCTCAAGGTTTTCAAAATATTATTGCTCATCTTCAAGTTGTTAAAGATGCTAAGTTGAGAAAGACAAGCTCTTTTGGTACACGGGTTATATCCAACAGCAACAAGTCTACGCCAAGAGCAAATTTTATCTAAGTTACAAGTATAAACTCAAGTGGAGGTTTACGCTCGATTGCTTTTGGAGTTTCTAGTGAAAAATAGGCCGCCAATTCAAGTAGAAAGAGTAAATCTACAGCTTCATCTACAACCTCTATTGGTTCTACCTCTAGAAGTAGAGACGTCCAATGTTTCAAGTGTGGAGGCCATGAGCATGTCATCAAAAAATGTCCAAACAATCGTACCATCATTGTAACTAAACAAGGAGAGTATTCATCTGCTAGTGAGAAGAAAGAGCAAGTTCCTGATGGTAGATCAAATCAAGATGACACCGAAGAAGAGGAGGATATAACTGGTGAATTTGAAAAAGGTGTTGCTCTTGTGGTGACTCAAGTTTTGAGTGTACAACTTAAAGAAGCTGAAAATGGATAACACCATAATCTTTTTTAGACCCGAGCCAAGGTGGAAGGCAACATTTGCAAGGTAATTATTGATAGAGATAGCTGCCATAATATTGCAAGCAAGGAGATATGTGATAAACTTGGTCTAAAATTGCTACGACATCCACATCTGTATCATGTTCAATGGCTAAATAATAGTAGAGATATTAAGATTGAACATCGAGTAAAAGTTCCTTTCAAGATTGGTGAATATAAAGACATGGTTGAGTGTGATGTTATGCCTATGACAGTGTGTCACTTGCTGCTAGGAAGGCCATGGCAATTTGATCGATCTTCATTGCATTGTGGTCAAATAAATCAATTCACTATCAAGTGGAAAGGGCGGAGTTTTGTGCTTAAGCCAATGACACCTCAACAAATAACGGCTGAACATATGCAAAAGAGTTCTGAAATTAGGATAGAAAGTGAAAAAGAAAGAGAGAGAAACATAATGAAAGACATCCATAATTCAGAGAGTGAGAGCCACCAGCCAAACATGAGAGATAAAAAGAAAAGAGAGGGTAAGAACTTAGTTATGTTGGCCACAAAATCAGAAATGAGATATGTGAAGAATAACCCAACTCAAGTGCTCATTGTACTTTTGTACAAGGAGACATTGCTTTCGACTAATAACATAGCATCTCTTCTTAGTATTGTTTCTCAACTTTTCTAGGAATATGAAGATGTTTTTCTAAATGAAACTCCTGCTGGACTTCCTCCATTGCGTGGTATAGAACACCAAACTGATCTCATCCCAGGGGCTGCATTATCCAATAGAGCCCCATACCGCACCAACCCTGAAGAAACCAAGGAAATACAAAGACAAGTACAGGAACTTCTAGACAAAGGGTATGTACGTGAAAGCTTAAGTCCTTGTGCTGTTCCTGTGATTTTGGTTCCAAAAAAGGATGGTTTTTGGAGAATGTGTGTTGATTGTAGAGCCATTAACAATATTGCTGTGAGATATCATCATCCTATTCCTAGGTTAGATGATATTGTTGATGAGTTGAGTGGTTCTATGATATTTTCTAAGATTGATTTAAGAAGTGGATACCATCAAATCAGAATAAAACTTGGAGATAAATGAAAAACTGCTTTTAAAACAAAGTTTGGACTGCATGAATGGTTAGTTATGCCTTTTTGATTGACTAATGCTCCTAGTACATTTATGAGATTGATGAACCATGTTGTGAGAACATTCATTAGAAAATTTGTTGTTGTTTACTTCGATGACATCCTGATTTATAGCAAGTCCTTAAATGAACATGTTGATCATATTAGACAAGTTTTGGATGTGCTTAGAATGGAGAAATTATTTGCTAACTTTGAGAAGTGCACGTTTTGTATAGAGAAGGTTGCTTTTCTTGGATTTGTTGTTTCAGGACAGGGAAATGAAGTGGATGAAACAAAAGGTGAAAGCAATCAAGAATTGGCCAACTCCCATAAATGTAAGTCAAGTAAGAAGTTTTCATGGTCTTACTGGATTTTATAGAAGATTTGTGCAAGATTTTAGCACCATAGCTGGTCCTTTGAATGAGCTAACAAAGAAATGTATTGTGTTTCAATGGGGAGGATCACAAGAAAATGCTTTCCAAAAGTTAAAGAAATATTTAACTGAAGCACCTTTATTAGCTCTACCCGATTTCACTAAAACTTTCAAAATTGAATGTGATGCTAGTGGAATTGGCATCGGAGGTGTATTAATGCAAGATAAGAAACCAATAGTATATTTTAGTGAAAAAATGAGAGAAGCTCAATTGAATTATTCTGTTTATGACAAAGAATTGATGCTTTGATGAGAGTTCTTAAAACTTGGCAGCATTATTTATAACCAAAAGAATTTGTTATTCATTCTGACCATGAAGTTTTAAAATATTTGAAATATCAATCAAAGCTGAACCGAAGACATGCCAAGTGGGTGTATTTTATAGAAACCTTTCCATATGTTGTGAAGCACAAGAAAGGTAAAGAAAATATTGTTGCTAATGTTTTGTCTCGTAAACATACTTTATTGAATGAACTTGAAATAAATGTGTTGGGACTTGAAAGTATAAAAGAATTGTATCATGAGGACCATGAATTTTTACAAACATGTGAGAGATGTAAAGCTACAAAAGGCTAGAAAAAATATCATGTGCATGATGGTTTCTTGTTTAGAGCTAATAAACTATGTGTTCCAAATTATTCGGTTAGACACTTGTTATTACAGGAAGCACATGTAGGTGGAATGATGGGTCGTTTTGGACGAGAAAAGACCTATAAGTTGCTGGCCGATCACTTCTATTGGCCAAAGACGAGGAAGGATGTAGAGAAGTTTGTGCAACGCTGCATCACTTGCCATAAAGCTAAGTCAAAATTGAACCCTCATGGATTATATACTCCCCTAACTGTTTCTAGTATTCCATGGGAAGATGTTAGCATGAACTTTGTTTTGGATTTGCCTAGGACAAAGAGAGAGATAGATTCTATTTTTGTTGTTGATAGATTTTTAAAGATGGCACATTTCATACCTTGTCATAAAAATGATGATGCTTCCCATGTAGCTACTTTGTTTTTCAGAGAAATTGTACGACTGCATGAAATGCCAAGGACCATTGTCTCTAATCGTGATGTGAAATTCATGAGTTATTTTTGAAAGACATTATGGGCAAAGCTTGGCACAAAGTTGTTGTTTTCTACTACTCATCATTCACAAACAGATGGACAAACTAAAGTTGTCAATCGTACTCTATCAATGCTATTGAGAACACTGATCAAAAACAACTTAAAGGAGTGGGAAGATTGTTTGCCACATGTAGAGTTTGCTTACAATAGGGCAGTACATTCTACCACTAATATGTGTCCCTTTAAAATTGTTTATGGATTTAAACCTATTGCACCAAAATGTGATGCATACGTGAAGAAAATACATGAGAAAACAAGAGAAAAAATAGTGATGAAAGCTCAGCACAAAGCCAAAAAGAAAATTGGAAGAAGGTTGTGTTCGAACCCGGAGATCTTGTTTGGATCCATTTGCGCAAAGAAAGATTTCCTAATAAGCGCAAGTCAAAGTTGATGCCACGAGGAGATGGACCCTTCAAAGTGCTAGCAAAGATCATTGACAATGCATATAAGATTGATCTTCCAACAGAATATGGTATAAGTAAATCCTTTAATGTTGCTGATCTTACTTTATTCCATGGTTTTGATGATGCAGAGTCGAGGATGACTCCTTTTCAAGAGGGAGAGGATGATATGGATCAACCCAGTTAACCATTAACAGGAGAGCTTATAAACACATAAGAACAAGCTAAGATAGACCAAGAACTGTTTAGTCCATTTCAAGGACCAATTACGCAGAATCGAGCAAAGAAGCTAGAACAAGAGGTTTATTGGTAAAGAGGAGTCTTGTTGAATCATGCTAAGGAAAACGGTCCAGTCGGGTGTTACTTTTTCCTTCACGGTGTTACTTTTTACACTAGACCAATCGTCTGTTACCTTTCACCATGGTGTTACTTTACATCGTATGTAATGGTCCGGTCGTCTGTTACTTTTCTCCACGGTGTTACTTTTCTCCACGGTGTAATAGTCCGGTCGTCTGTTACTTTTCATCCATGATTTTTTAACCAGTTGTCTGCTAACAAATCTTTTAAATTCTAAGAGATGGACGATCCAATCTATCACTATTCAATAGCCATAATACATATGGTTGGAAAGATAATCAAGTCTACTTTCACCTCTTACAAATGGATCATCTTTTGGACTTCCCAATAAAAAGTTATGGCTGTTTTAGTGAAGACTGCACAGAAGCTGAAAGGTTGTGTCAGGCTATTCGGGAACTCTTCCTGGAGACCTTTGAGCTGCCAACTTCGTCAAGAATCTTAAGGGTCTTTTGATTCCCGACTAGGAGGGTTGTTCCTAGTATAAATACTCCTCATTGTACTTGTAAGAACAGACTTTTTGAAGACTTTTGATAATGAAAAAAATAGAACCTTTTGTTTAGCAGTGTGCTAATAAATCCAGAGAGGATTCTCTACCCTTTGCTCTTGTGATTTCCTTGTGGGATTACAGAAGCGAACGTTCAACGTCTCCCAATTGGTGCTCCTACTCCCTTTAAGGTTTCCTTAATTGATTTTAGGTTATGTTAGTTGGTAACTTAGAGTGTGGTTGGGTGAACCCTTGATTTACGCTACCGTAATCGAGACAGTGGTTGGCTTTGAGTACGATCGTCAGGTTGCACTATTATCTTGGCTGCTTACAGCTAGTTATCTTGGTCTCTTTGAGGCTAGTTATTAGTTCATGATCCTACGTCGTGAAGATCGAGACCACGCCCCATACCAACCATTGATTTCTTCTTCAACTTGCTTGCTAAGGATGTTAAGTGTATTGTTGACTAACAAGGTGCTCCCTAGATGGCTGGCAGCTCTATGTGCTAAATTGAGAAATTTGCGAATCATATGTTTGTAGCGAAGCATATCATCAAATCTCAGATTCTCTATTATGTCTTAGCCTTGGTTGTCTTGTATTGTTCCACTACGTGCTTCACGTGTCCATCACTTCAATATATATTGGTCGGTAATGTTGATATTCATCAAATCAAAAACTTTTAGAGCATAGCCACATAATATTCCAATTCTATTAAACTGCCCACAACTATATGTACTTGTTTGTTCTAAAGGATCACAAATAATTTTATACTCCTTCTCAAAGGTAAAATTATCATCAAGACTAGATATTTTTACAAGATACTCATTGTTGCCTTCTAATGACGTGGTGTATGCTTCCATGGACCTTTCATATTCACCTTGAAAAGCTTCAAATATGATTGGTGTGTACAACTTGCTAGCTTGGATTAGCATAGGTGTCCTCATTTTGAATCTAGGTGTCGATGAATGACCGATCAATCCACCCAAGGGGGTACCCTAGGTGGTGATTAGATGTGTGTAAGGGAAGCGTAACGCCTTCGAACCTGATGGTTGACTCTAAAACACAAGAGCCAAGGTTTATACTGGTTCAGGCCTCCTGAAGGATAATAGCCCTACGTCTAGTGCTTTGGTGCGTAATATGATGGTGGATCTTACAATACCACACAATCAAGCTATGGAGGTTTAAGGCGTCGAAAGCAAGAAAAATATGGTTAAGCTAGATGGCTAGATGATGTGAATAAACGAGATTAGATGCCGATTAGATGTCTCTGGTGGTTCTCGCCTCCTTTATATACTCAGGAGGTGGGCCCAACAACCCAGGACTCTATCCCAAGTAGAACTTGTATTGTCTACCAAACTCAGGTGCTAAATCCTGAATTACAAGGATTCTGGTATAAATAAATCTCTTAATATCATATCCGGGACTTAACTACTCGATAAGGACTTAACTTTCCTTATGAGAATCGAACCTCTATTCATGGGCCATACCAGATGGTCAATGCTGATCTTGGCCTGCCCTTCATCTGGTCTGATAAGCCCAAATGCGGGGTACCTAGGGGTCATATCCCCGACATCAGCCCTCGAGCTCTTCTTAGCTTGGTTGAAGAAATCTTCGATAAAATAAGCTAGAAGAAGCTCTTCTTTAATCTGGAACTTCAACATCTTTGTCGAACTTTGATACCTTTGAAAAAGCCATTGATCCTCTTCTTTCATGTGAGGTGCACCACATAGGTGCACCCACACAGTGTAGCCCCCGAGCCTCGAGTTAAATGAAACATTTAGCTCGGGGGTCTAAGAATATTCTGCAAGAAAATTAATCCTTTGAAAATTTGCTTCTCTATCTTGTCTTCTGCAATGTCAAGACCTTGCTAGGAAAAGGTCATGTCCAAAATCTCAAACTCGTATTGAATCGAAAGGAAGTTGGTCTTGATTCTTCTCATATGTTGGCCACTTCGGTCCTCAATTACCTAAATGCCCGAGAGGACGAGATTCGTCGAACCTGCAAGTTCTCGAGGACATCAGTCCCCGGGAGCTCACGCGTTTGGTCAGGCAAGCCCCCGAGTATGAGAGTCCTCGAGCATGCATGAGCCCCGGGGCATGAAGATCTTCGGACACATGCGAGCCCCTAAGCGTGGGACCCACTAGCACAGGAGATCTCAACCGTCACGGACTCCACCTGGTGCGCCAAAAAGGCACTTCACACTCGCAATTAATGCATCTTCAGTGTAAAATGACCGAAAAGATGTTTCATCCCTGTCAGGACCCCGAGTGAGGGTAGCCAGCAGGCAGAGAAGTGGAACCATCAGGTCGCCTTAATCACTGCGGGCGCGACGGCCGAGGTGGTGCCCCAATTACGGCGATCGCGCCCTGCCTCCGTGCAGTGAACATGGGGATACTTAAACCGATTTCTCCACTCCCCAAAGGGCACGCTATCCATTTGAATCTCTTCCTTTCACAACTGCCAACTCTTTCGCTTTCCTCTCCTTCTCTATTCATCCGTCTGGCTCCTCGCTGCCCAGGTCGCCACTGTGGCTACGTGGTCTGCTACAGGAAAGCTCGCCAGTTGTTTCAACTTAAACCAATGGCTTCCTCAAGTCTGCCACAATCTCCGGCCTCTCCGCCCCAACCGCTAGGGTGGGAGAAGTCCAAAATGTCCAAGGACAAGCTGCGTGATTTGGTGACGAAGGGAGAGGAGTTCCTGACGCCGAACACCCATGAAATCATCATGTTCAAGTCCTTCCTACAATGTGGGCTTGGTCTGCCCGCGTACCAATTTCTCTGGGGTCTTCTTCACCACTATGGAGTCGCCCTTGGCCACCTCACACCTAACTCGATCCTCCACATCGCCATCTTCATACACCCGTGCGAGGCGTATCTGGGAGTGGATCTACATTAGAACCTCTTCTGGTACTTCTACGTTCTCCGCCATTCGATGAGGACCAATGCGATCGGTGGGGTGACGCTCCACCTTCTCTCCACGTGATTCGGTGAGTATCTGCAGATGCCTGTCACCTCTTCAAACAAGGGGTGGAAGGCGAAGTGGTTCTATGAGGCGAACCACCCTCTAGCCATTGGGGCAGAGATCAGCCCAAAGCCGACACCCCTAAGAGCTAGGGTGACCAGTGCTCCTCGACCGATGAGGATCAGGTCTAGGAGCTAGAAGAGTGGTGATGGAGCTCTAAGAGAGCTGGCTAACCAGAATCAGGGTCACGGCCTGCTTCTTGCTGCGACGGATATTTCCGCTACAGGCCCGAGACAAAGCGGCCTACGAGATGGTCAGGCCTTTTGACCCACGAGCTCCAGAGCCCAGGTGGATGCCCTAGGCTGAGGTTGGAAAATATCTTAACTCCTTTTTCACCAAGAAGACCAGCTTCCCAGATGACCTCAGGTTCACGACGTATTATGTCTCGAACCCATGACCCCGGGTGTGTTTTTAACCTTCCATTCTTATTTTTTGCTGTTCTTTGTTTTTATTTTTGTCTTATACTGATGCTTGACCACCCACGCAGTGTGATGCACCCTAGCTATAGGGTAACACTATGTACTTCTTGCAGGCCCTACTCCCTGAGCATCCCCGAGGGGTCGACCCACCTCGTCGGCTATCGACGTGAGGAGGTGGCGGTCCATCCCTTCTGCTCCCAAAGCGGAAGGGGATCGAACTCGGTGGGATGAGCAAGCACTCAAAGCCTACCGACGTTAGGGTGGGTGGAGCCCCGGTGATCAGTAGGCATGGGCTGATCCTCGATACCGAGGAACTCAAGGAGGAGGAGGACACCATGATCTCAGAGGCGGCACTGGCCTCTCCCCACCTCATTTTGGTGATGGTGCCCAAGCAGGCGGCTTCTAGGACCTTCTGCCTTACGTCGAGATAGGACTGATGTTGATATACATATGTACCACTTCTTCTTCTCTACTGCTAACTTTCATGTGTTTCCATTTTTAAGGTGGATGGAGTTGACCTTCTATTGGGGCCGTCGACGGTGGAATCGCTCCCTGGCGTGGCAGTGGAGGCCGGGGTGTTAGGAGTCACGATCGCGGTGTTTGAGGAGGGCGGCGCAGCTCCCGGCGATGTGGACGTCATGGGCCCGGTCTTGGCCTCAGGTGGCGAGGATGCTGCCTGCAGTGCCGGGGGCGGTGGTTGACCCTCCGGTCAACGGGTCGGCTTCTTCGAAGTGCGCCATGGGCGTGGCGATCTAGGGCTGCATTGAGGAGCGCATGGTGGTCGTGGAGGAGGTCATTGATCTCTCAGAGGGGGCCAGTTTGGAGGCTTAGCCCCCTACCCCGATGGCGGTGGATGGCCTCGAGTCAAGGGCTGGCTCGAGAGCCCCTAACGTGGAGGTCGCAGTCCCCACGCTAGCCCTAGGCCTAATGCCAGGGGAAGCCACCCCTCTTTTGTCATAGCTTCCCGACGTAATTTCTGCTTCTCCCTTGGGTTATCTTCTTTCTGAGTCGCTATTTTGACAATTGCCTGTGTTCTGCAACTATTCCGGGCGTAGTACGCACCGAAGGCGGGGCGCGTGGCGACCCTCGAGGCTGAGGTTGAAGCACTCCACCATGAGCGCGATGATCTCCTGGCCCAAAATGTTGAGCTATAACGCAGGGCCGCTGCGGTGGAGACCTCCGTGGCCGGTGAAGCGGTGACAGCCGAGAATGCCACTCAAATGGCAGAGGAGGCCGAACGCCAAGCGGCGGCCTTGAGGAGCGTGGTTGAGGATGCGAGGGAAGCCGAGAGAGCCACCCGGCGGGCCCTCAACGTGATGATGGGGTCGGCGGAATCGTTCGCCACCGAGTATCAGAGTAAGCTTTTCTCAGATGATTACCCTTTTGTTCTTGCTTTTTGTCACTTGGTCTTAGTCTTCATCGACCTTATGCTTGTAGGGAGGCATCATCGGGATCGTGCCCATATTGGAGAACTCGAGGAGGAGGCGGTCGAGGTTCACGCGGTGATCGAGCGTGCGTACTCGCTTTTGGTCGAGGACGTCGACGCGGAGTTCTGGGAGAAACTTGAGGGGCTCGGGACCTAGCTCCTCCTCCTTGTTGATGAGGCGGTAAAGTCTAGGGCCAAACAAGCCTTACTTTATGTCCGAGCCCACTTCCCATTGGCCGATCTTCGATAGCTAGAGCATGGACTGCCCGTCAGAGTGACCGAGGATCGAGCCACGGGGTTTCAACAGGAAGTGGAAGGCGTTGCTGCTGCGATTACTAAGGATCTTCAGTTCCTACCTCTTCCCGATGGTCCTGCTGCTAGGATGGCGTCCCCCGATGCTCAGGATCTGGCTGCGTCGTCCCAGAGGCCCAAGATCTAGCTGCGTCATCTCTCGAGGCTCAAGATCCGGCTATGTCGTCTCCTGGGGAGTATTTGTATTATAACCTGCGCTAAAGTTAGGAGTGATCTGTGTAAAACTTCATGCTTTAAGAACTTTTGGCTCTTCTAATGACGGAAGTAAAGATAGCCTTTTTGCATTCGCAATTTTGAAGTCCTAACTGCATTTTCACCTCGAGGAACTTTAGGCCATATAGTATTCGGCGCGTGGTCCTTAGGCTATGCATGCGCCTACCGACATCAGGTCAAACAAGCCCTCGAGGGATTCACAAGTTTGTGGTTTTTGACTAATCCTTCGCGTGCCCGAAGTGAGATTTTGAGCCCTCGGTATAGCCATATAGTCTCAGATGCAGGGAACTAATGCCACTTATGCACCGATCCTGGAATCAAGCATCATGAGTTCTTGAGGCCGTTGGGACTTGAAGTTGAGGCTTTAGGACTCGAGCCCCCGAGGGATTTGGCTATTAGCCGGGCACCGAGAGGGCACGAACGCCAACTCTTTTTCGCTCGCGCAGTTGCTAATGCCAAACCTAGAGCAAATCCATAGGGGCACAACCATTTGAGTCAGATGCACGACGCTTTGCCTTGACCTTTACAGGGCTCGAGCCTAGTGATTGTTGCCGATAAAGATAAATGACATGGTTTTTCTTAGCGAAAAAACTTAAACTTTATTTCATATAAGGCAAAGAGTACATAACTGAGAAAAAGAAGAGGAAAGATCGATCTTGATGGCGTTTGTTGTCTTCGATAAAATTTGGGGTGGAGTCGGGTTGAAGCCTTCTAACGGTGGCTTATCTCAAGGTCGATCCCCATTGGCTCGCCGTCTCTTCAGCTTCGATATGCTACTCCTCATGCACTATGACGTCCTCACTGGTCTTCTTGTGCCACACCTTCTTTTGGGTCTGGCGCTTGCATGGTCGATTCTTGGTGTTGTCCCTCTGGTTCCCGGCATCATCACGCCCATCCGCTTCTGAGTGCTCGAACCTCCGGCTGTCCTTCTGAGGCCTCCAATCATTCTTTATGGGTCTTCTATGCCACAGCCTTGTTGACTTGGTGCGGCGACAGGATCTAGATCCAAGAGCTATGGTATAGTCGTCGGTAGAGCCAGACCATATCCTAGTAAGTCATTCGGTGAGGCGGTCTCCAGCATGCTCGGAAAAATCCTCCCGACGTCGAGAGCCTCGGGGAGGTGATTCCTCGAAGCTCTGTCGGAGGCATCGGATGACTAGTTCAGCTACTTGATAAGGAAGCTGGCCCAGAGCCAACTCCTGTACGGTGTCAGCCAGATGCTTCGTGGCTCGAACTTCCTTTCACGGGAGAAAAGGATCGAGGTTCTGGCTTGACGACTGCTTGGGTGTTGGGACCAAATCGAAAGAAATCAACCTTCCGAGCAAATCGGCCACATACGTCATGTTGCCCAGGACGAGCGTCGTCCTAGGCTTGGCTGGGGGTTGACGTGGTGATGCCATCGGTTCGTGTTGAAAGTGACGCGGCCCCTACCTGGCGCGCCAACTGTCGGTGAATCACCGATCAGTCCACCCATGGAGGTACCCGAGGTGGTGATTAAATGTGTGTAAGGAAAGCGCAATGCCTTTGAACCCAATGATCGACTCTGAAACATAAGAGGAAAGGTTTATACTGGTTCAGGCCTCTCGAAGGATAATAGCCCTATATCTAGTGCTTTGGTATGTAATATGATGGCGGATCTTACAATACGACGCAATCAAACTATGGAAGCTTAAGGCGTTGAAAGCAAGAAAAATATGGTAGAGCTAGATAGCTAGATGATGTGAATAAACGAGATTAGATGCCAATTAGATGTCTCTGCAGGGTTCTCGCCTCCTTTATATACTCAAGAGGTAAGCCCAACAACCCAGGACTCTATCTCGAGTAGAACTTAGATTACCTACCAAACTCAGCTACTAAATCTCTAATTACAAGGATTCTGATATAAATAAATCTCTTAATATCATATCTAGGGCTTAACTACCCGATAAGGATTTAACTTTCCTTATCAGAATCGAACCCCTGTTCATGGGCCATACTAGACGGTCAATGCTGGTCTTGGCATGCCCTTAGTCTGGTCTGATAAGCCCAACTGCGGGGTACCCGGGGGTCATATCCCCGACACTAGGTAATTTTTTCCTTGATTCAAATCCAGAATTCAGCTCATTATTTCATTTATCTTCCACCACCCTTTCAAAATGCTTAAGAAATCGAATGATATCAAAATAAGATTTGAAATGTCTCTTCAGGTCGCTATTCATACTCTCGCTCAATTGTGTGCTTCTCATCCCTGATGTAAACACATCCTTCATATAACATTCAACCCATTTTTCTTTCAACTTATATATACTATCCAACCAAGTTTGTTTGCTTGTCTTTGTCCTCATCATGTTAAATGCATGCTCAAATATTACCTCATCTTCATACTCATACATACATGCACTAAAATCTGAGAGAATACTTGGTTTTTTTCTTGCTGTTTTCAGCAACATTTTTGGGATAAGAACATGATTCTTCATTGTTGGGTTCAGCTAGATGTTTGACAGCATTCTGCATAATGTGAAAAGTGCACAAACCATGCCATGGTTCTAAAAATACCTCCTTAACTGCTTTTCCCATTGCAGAATCTTGACTGTTTTATTTTGCTTTCCATTATGTGCTTTCAGGAAGGTCTGAAATAACCACTTGAAGGGCTCAAATGTCTCATCATACATGAGAACAACACCAAAAACAATTGTTTCCCTAAAATGATTGAACCCGACAAATACACCAAAAGGCCTACTTTTCTTATTTGTTTCGAAAGTAGTGTCAAAACTAATAACATCACCAAAATATGCATAGTCAGTGAGCATTTTTGCATCAACCCAAAAATGTTTGCTATTTCTTCTTCCTGGTCCATCTGCAATGCTTATTGGAATGATGGGTTCTCAGCAATTTTGTCTTGAAAATACATAAGCATGCTTCCTGCTTGACCATATACCATCTCCCGTTGTCGCTTGCCCCGTAAATAATTCTTGTGGTCACGAAGAGTGTAACTAAGAATAAGTGAGTCACCAACTTAGATGCTAGCCAACTCATGTGGCGCTTTGGGTCGAATTCCTGCATCGTCAGCTATCTTAATTTCAAAACCTTGTAACTCTGAAATTTTCCTTTGAGACACCATCAAGTGCGAGGTTTCTAGCAACTGAAGGATATGATTATGTTCTAAAACCAGATCAGAGACTTTATAATTTCCTTTCTCTTGGCCCATTACAACACCCATACGAACTTGACAATTGGTTCTAGTTTCAGCTCTTGGACACTTTGTTAGATAATCCCTTTTATCTTGCAATCTATGACCCTCATTTGCACAAACATATCTACATGATCTAACCTTCCCATCTGACTTTCTTTTATTTGTGTACCTTTTTCTAACCTCAAAGCCTGTTTGACCTCCATAGCTAACCCAAAACATCCAAGCCTCTTATGTGGTATTGAACTGCATGCCAACTTGAGGTAACAAACTAGGTAGCAAACCCTCCTATTAGAAAAAAATTGATGCGGTGATGAACAAGTAAAATCTATCTCATCTCATAATGAAAAAAGAAAATCGTGATGTTACCTAATTCGAGTCATTAGGATTTAACTTCTATATGAAGTAAGGAATATTCAAGAATTTCCTATAAACATATAAACACAGTTTTTCATTGGAATTTAATCAATTTTAGTTATGAAACAAGGGATTGCACCTGTTTTTTCCATCTCAACTATGCATATTTTTTTTCATGTAGACAAGGCTTCCTTCATGAACCAGAGCCAAAACAGAAGCCTGCAGAGGAGTCGGTCACCGGAGTAATCACCGGCGGGGGCGAGGAGCGTCAGGCGCAGCTAAGCTTGATGGCGATGCGGCTAGAGGCAACGCAGTAGCTAGCTAGTGCCTGTGGAGGAGTCACTCGCTGAAGTAATCATCGGCGGGGGCGAGGGGCACAGGTGGCAAAACAGAAAGCTACGGTCAGGCGTAGCTGAGCTTGATGGCGACAATGCTGGAGACGACGCAGTAGCTAGCTAGTCCCTGCAGAGGAGTCGCTCGCCTGAGTAATCGCCGGTGGGGGCGAGGGGCGCAGGCGAGGGCGGATCCGTGCCAAAAACAGAACAGTCCACGCTAAAAACAGAACTCGCGTTAGAAAACAGCGTGAAGCAAGTCAGCCAAAAAACTGTTTAGCAGGCCACAATGTAGTTGGGCTGCGCGTGGAGAGCGGCAGATCAACGAGAGCTATCAGATTACAGCCAGCAGTGCAGATTTGATGACTGCAGAAAAAAATCGAGTGGTGCGATGTCAGATGATTTTGATCTCGTGAAGGGCGCAGCGGAAGTAGAGAAGCACGAGAAGGCCCCGTGCGGCCGCACTAGCGGGGGACCCCACGATCACCGGAGTACAGCATCATCTCGTACGAGAGAGCCGACAAGGGTGCGTCTGGTTTCGATTGGGTCGGTGCAGACGCGTAATAAACGACGCCGCCAGTGGGCCCGCCTCACAGGCTAGGTTAGAGAGTCGGTCTAGATAGAAAATATTATATTTGGGCTAGGCCGATTAATGCAGGTTAAAATTCAGGCCCACTTACGCGTGGCGTCCGTCGCGGCACGCAAAGAGAGATTCTGCTATGATCAGGGATTTTGGAGATTATGAAAGTTAATAACTCTATAGTATAAAAATGAACTAATATTTTAAAACTGAAAAACTTAATTTATCTAGATTCTCATCGGCAAGAAGTATATTTGACATAACTTCAGCCTAAAATTTATGTTAAATCTGGTGTTTATATAATAAAGCAAAGTTTTTTTACTTTAAAATAAAAACTAGATAGGTCAACTAAATATTCTTATTTAGATAAATATTTTTTATTAAAACTATGACAAACATGACTAGATACTTATTGACTGCTAGTTCAATAAGTTGCTCACGGGGCATGCGGTCTCAATCAATCTCATCTCATCGGCTCCGCTGAACAAATTCCTAGCTTGACGAGGGGGAGAGAGGGAGCAATCCGTTGCTCGCGTGTTTGATACTGCTTGAGTTTCCAAATTCTTCACTTCATCTGAAGTTGAGTACTTGAGCCAAATAGTTCATAGTTTTTTTAGCGTGGAGCAATCGGATCTGTTTCACCAAATACATAACTAATGATATGTTTCATAAAATATATGACTAAGATGAAGTTATATTTCTCACAGCTCTGTAACTTTAGATAATATATAAGCTGGATTTAGGACTCTACCGATCACTGGCCAACGAATTGGACCTGCCAGAATGGATGGAGACAACTGTTGGGATGAATCACTCAGCTCCCTCTCACGGCGCCACCGCTACAGGAACAAACGTCAGTGTTGTAGGACCGAAACTAGCGACTAGAGAGAGGGTGAATGGGGGCAAAATTAAATACAGCGGGAAAACAAAAAACTTCTGAAAACTTCCTCGAGCCCAAGTATCCGACTTGCAAGTGACTCAATAAGATTCAACACAAGACTGTGCAATAATAGTCACATCGGGCAAGTCGACACACAAACTCTACCAAAAACTCACTTGAACACAACAACTGCAGATGAACTCAAGTATCGATCAGTATGCATCTATGAGGATC
>KE373236.1:148619-159871 GCA_000418225.1 Zizania latifolia
GGGCTGGCTTCCTAGGGCGTGTACCCTTCCTCCCTACCCTTCCTCTCCGCACGGATCGAAGGTTTGCACAAGTTTCGTCTTTTCGTTTGGGCGTACGGTGCATTTTCTTTTCGATCTTTTACTTGTGCTTTGGAGAGATTTGATGTGTTTCCAAGTGTGTTGTGTGTACCCAAAGATGTATTGATTGATTTGGAACACAAGGGAGGAGTTTTCACGGCAAAAGGAGAGTTTCCCCGGTGAAAATCGTGAAGAAATCGCGATTTGAGCTGTTCTGTTTTTACTGTAGCAGCCGGAAGTTTCGGTTGTGCCGGAAGTTCCGGTCCCCGGAAGTTCCGGTTGTGACGGAAGTTCCGGTCCCCGGAAGTTCCAGTTGTGCCGGAAGTTCCGGCCAGTCAGAACAGTTTGAAGCACGTTTGCTCGTCAACGACTACAGCGATTCAACCTCAGCACCCTCTACACCAAGCTTGCAGTAAAATCCTCTGAACCCTATATATTGTACTCAAATGTTATTCTGAGGTTATTACTGTGATCTGGGGTTTACTTATTGCTCACTGACACGTTACTTTTTCAAGTTGCACAATGAATGCTGTTCTTCGTATTCTTGTGTTTGTTTCGTGTTAGTAGAGATCTTTGTTAGAGGTTCTGATTAGAATACATGTTGCTATTCTTGAAGAGTGCTTTTGAGAAGGTTTTGAGATATCAGCTTGCCTGGTGTGATCTTTATTGCACAATCTTGTGCTAAGCTTTCTTAAGTCACTTGCAAAGCTGATATTCTCGTTGTAAGAAGTTTTTGGGGGTATTTGTATTTTCCACTGCGTTTTTAATTTGCGCCCATTCACCCCCCTCTGGTCGCCTTTTCGGTCCTACAGTTCTCAAGCTACTCCTCCCGGCTCCATTCGTTCATCGGCGATCCGATGATGAAGACGACGTGATCCTACGATCCAGCGATCTCCACGGGAAGAAGACGAGCACCACTATTGGAGTAGTGCCTTCACGGTATCCACACGTTCGGGGACAGGATCACCTCGCGCCGGCATGCTAGCACCACTCGCGAGATCCAAGGACAGATCGCTATAACTGTTGTAGCTAGGAGAGATGTGGCAGCTAGGGTTTGGTAAAACCAACATCAAACAGCACCCTTTTCGTGCTAGCCCCTCCTCTCTTTATATAGTGCCCTGTCATGGGCCTTTAACTGTATTAAAGCCCATCAGATCTAATCTGTTCGTATGGACCGAAACTTCCGATTCTGTCTGAAACTTCCGAAAATTACCTTCTGTATCGAATTTATTTTGTCTCGGAACTTCCAGTCTAACCGGAACTTCCGGTTCGTCCAGGTAGGCCCGGAACTTCCGATCCAACCGGAACTTCCAGCTCCTCCAAAAATCGAAACTGGGGCTGGCCCGGAACTTCCGGTCTAACCGAAACTTCTGGATACTCCAGAACCCGGAACTTCCGGCTCTCAGCCAGAACTTCCGGTTCCTCCATAATTTTCTTGAGCACAATTCCATCAGTTTGCCCCACAATAAGTTTTTTATATTATTGGGAACCACCCATATGTTACTTGCTGAGCCTCTCCAAAGTCTAAACGTGATTGTAACATGGTCTCTCACGAGGCACCCTATGACAGTCTTGTACGGCCCTAGAACATTTTTTGGTCTTATAGGATCGCCAACAGAGTTAACCTCTACTATTACGAATCATCCTGTGGGCATCATACTAGGACAACGTCCACTCCTCTCTTGGCTTACTGCACCTTGATCTGTAGGATCAGCAGCATCCTCTGCACCCAGCTCTTCCTCATTTACCGGATCAGCACCCTGCTCTGCCTCATTGACTACATCAGCCTTATGCTCTTGTTGTGGATTGTTTATTGTCTCAAGCTCAACGTCTAGCTGGGGTACTAAGTCTGCCAAGTTGATGAAAATATTTGGGTTGCAATCTTCGTCTCTGAGTGGATTTAGATCTAGGTCTGTATACTCTTGTTGTCTTGGTTGTTCTACTGGGGCGAAGACGGTGGGGCTTTCTATCGGAGCGGGGATAGGGCGAGCAAGTGTACGGTGGCTTGACTTTTTGGGTGCCATTCCTATATAAAAATTCTAAATTCATAAGTACTCATAAGATTAATAAGTACTCAAGAAATTCTTGTAAAATATATGAATTTGTATATGGTATAGGAGATAGCGTTAGGGTATATATAAGTTTATGGTATAAGCCTTAGTGATCATTTAGGCTGTTATTCGACATAATAAACAAAACATGATCATATTACATATAACAGTATCAAGAAGTCCAAGGAGCATATACTTTATAACAATCCATCAGTACTTACACTCAAAGATATACATATACATCACTTTATATCCATTCCAACAAACACACACACAAAGATATACATATACATCACTTTATATCCATTCCAACAAATACACAAAAAAAAACTCCACTGCTGGCTCAATTGTTCCTACTGCTGCCTCCCCTTGTTGCCTTCATGTTCATCGACACATACACACACAAAAACTCCATACAGAGTCCACAATGCCACATATTGCTTGTTTGTATACACTAAGATACATTCTGCTGTAGATATACATCACAAGAAGCATTCGATAGTCGACAATGCCACATATTGTCCATCACACGAAATGATTATACAATAAAAATATAATATCTCCTCAAAAACCATTTATACATTAATCAACTCCCACGAGTAAACTAATCTTTAGATAGCGCCTACATCATGGCAAAAGAATCGGTATCTGTACCTACGCAGTTTAAAGTATTTATCACTAATTACAAACTCATGGATTTTTAACAGAGGCAACAATAATAAGAAACAAGGGTGTTTCTTACTTCTCATCTGCTTCTCATCCATTTGATTAGTAGATGAGAAAATGCAAGTCTCTATGTAATTTGCTTCCCAAAGCTCATGCTATCATTTATACTTTAATTTAAGAACAAATCATTTTAATCCTAAAACTGAAGCAAATGTAGTGTAAATATTCTAGCAGTCAAAGGATTGCATGAACATGCAAGTTATTAGTACTGCTTTCTATATGGTTAGTTATGACAGAAAAAAGTGAATATTGACACAGTATCCACTCACAGTACCACTATTCCTATACCAATCCACAAAAGTGAAATGTAATTTGAGAAACCACAGCACAACACAACAATAAAAATTCATAAGAACTAAAACCCATCGAAAAGAGGTAAACAAATATAAGTTTTATTTATGCAGTAGTAAATAAGTAAGACAACTAAACTTCATCAGAAGACAGCAACCAGTAAGCCACATAAATCTGGGATCATTGTGTCATACAAATCATATTGTTCCCATTAACAGTAGTTACAAAGATTCACAAGACTGATAAAAAGTATGTGTGCATACATGTTGCACACATCAGATAAATTAAAACATGGATCCATGTAGTCTAACATAATGGTACTAACACATAGAAACCATCACAAGACAAATAAACAAGATTGGCCTACATAAGACCGGATAACCAAACAACATAAGTAGATAACACAAAAGGCCACTTTTGAATCCATCAACATTTATTCATTGTATTCGTTGGGCAGAAACAAAAGCAGAAGCCAGCCAAGAAAGCGAGCAGAAGCAGCTTACCTAAAGGTCGGAGGTGGCCAGGCGAACGAATGCGGTGTATGCGACGGCGAACGAACAAGCGAAGTCGGTGGCGTCTGGTTGGGTAGAGGCAGTCGGACGGTCGGACACGGCGTAGGCGACGGTGAACGGACGGGGGGAGTCGGTGGTGGCTAGGACGGCGTTGGCGGAGAAGGCAAGACGGCGGCAGCATGGGCGTGGGAGGAGACGACGAAGATGATGACTACGGGAGGAGACAACTATGGATCAGGAAAAAATGGCTAAGTTCCTGGAGCTTATATAGGAACAAACATCAGTATCGGTTCTATAGCATAACCGGCACTGATAGTCCCCTATCAATGGCGGTTCTATATAGAACTGGCACTGATGTGTCCCTATCAGTGCCGGTTCTAAATAAAACTGACACTGATAGTGTTGTCAATGCTGGTTCTACTTAGAGCCGGCACTAAAATATATTTTCAAACTTATTATTAATACCTGCTATATTTTTGTTTTAAAATTTATTATTTATTACTAAAAAAGGCTACTTTGTATTTTAACATTTATTATTTTTATTAAAAAAGGCTACCTTTGTATTTTAACATTTATTATTTTTTATTAAAAAATGCTACCTTTGTATTTTAATATTTACTATTTTTTTATTAAAAAAGTCTACCTTTGTATTTTAACATTTATTATTTATTATTAAACCCTAAACACGAAACCACAAACCCTAAACCGTAAACCGTAAACCGTAAACCCTAAACCCTAAGCCATAAACCCTAAACCGTAACCCAGAAATCTTAAACCTAAACCGTAAACCCTAAACCCTAAACCGTAACCCTAAACCGTAACCCTAAACCGTAAACCCTAAACACTAAACCGTAACCCTAAACCGTAAACCCTAAACCCTAAATCGTAAATCCTAAATCGTAAACACTAAACCATAACCCTAAACTATAAAACATAAACCCTAAACCGTAAATCCTAAACCCTAAACCCCAAAGCGTAAGCGTAAACCGTAAATCATAAATCGTAAACCCTAAATCGTAAACCGTAAACCGTAAATCATAAACCCTAAACCCTAAACCGTAACCCTAAACCGTAAACCCTAAACCCTAAACAGTAACCGTAAACCATAAACCCTAAACCGTAAACCATAAACCCTAAATCTTTAACCCTAAACCCTAAACCGTAAATTGTAAACCATAAACCCTAAACCGTAAACCCTAAACCGTAAACCCTAAACCCTAAACCGTAAACCGTAAATCATAACCCTAAACCGTAAACCCTAAACCCTAAACCGTCAACCTTAAACCGTAAACCGTAAACCCTAATCACTTCTAGAATTACAGCTACCTTTGTATTTTAACATTTATAAACTATAAATCATAAACCCTAAACCGTAACCCAAAAAACATAAACCCTAAACCGTAAACCGTAAACCCTAAACCGTAACCCTGAACCGTAACCCTAAACCGTAAACCGTAAACCCTAAACCGTAACCCTAAACCGTAGACCATAAACCCTAAACTATAACCCTAAACCCTAAACCCTAAACCCTAAACACTAAACCCTAAACCGTAAACCGTAACCCTAATCCATAAACCCATAACCCTAAACCGTAACCCTAAACCGTAAACCCATAACCCTAAACCGTAAACCCTAAACTATAAACCGTAACCCTAAACCCTAAACCGTAAACCCTAAACCATAAACCCTAAACCGTAAACCGTAAAGCCAAAACCCTAAACCGTAAACTCACCATAAACCGTAAACCTTGCTAACTTTTTGCTTTAAAATTTATTATTTATTATTAAAAAAGGCAAACTTTGCATTTTAACATTTATTATTTAGTATGAAAATGGCTACCTTTGTATTTTTAACATTTATTTTTTGTAATTAAAAAATGTTAAACCCTAAACCCTAAACTATTGATCAAATGAAATACAAATTGTTGCAGTGCGGGAAAGATTTATAGTGCCGCAACAGTGCCGGCTCCGTTTACGAACCGACACTGATACATCAGTGTTGGTTCGTACTATGAACCGGCACTATTTCACTACTTTCAGTGTCGGTTAATGGAATGAACCGACACTGACATCAGTGTCGGTTCGTAAACGGAACCGGTACTGAAAGTGGCGCAACAGTGCCAGTTCCGTTCAAGTTTGAAAAATTTATAACGGTTTTTATTTTTTAAACCAGCAGTGATACAACTTCAGTATCGGTTTAGAGATAATCGGTATTGATATGACGCTATTTTTAAGTGATTCTGTGGTAGCGCGTGTATATCCTTCAACACACAAGCAAACACAATAGGCAAACACAGCAAGATTTTTGGGCGACGTAGCTATCTCGGGTCACGTCTTTTTCCTCTGATTCTTGGTGCTGGAACATGCATGCGTACAGAAATGAGTAAATAGACTCACACGGAATGCAACAAACTAATCCTATTCTAATCTTATTCTAATGCCATTAGGTGCATGCATGCAAGCAGGCCATGCATCACACACGTCCGACCACTACTCAAAACAACCACTAATCACACTACACACAGCCACTACACACAGCCACTAATCACTAGTTGATGAATGCAACATGATCTTTTGCACGTCGCCGATAGTGGCACCATCTCCAGCCGCATCATCGCACGACGTGGCGATACTCCGGCCGCATCGTTCACGTATCCCACGTATTGCCGTGTACGTCTGGTGCCACATATGGCTACAATGCAAAGACCTATAGAATCATTCACTACATGCTAATGCAAATGAACAAAATAAATATGCATATCTCTAATGACAAGATTAATAGCTAATAATTATTTGATATGTTTCTCAGCGGGTGTACAGCAGCAAGCCTAACAGGCAACAAATAATATCAATAACCTAAAATTCTGAATGCGCAACGCAACTGTATTCATTAATGGATGGATCAATCAGCGGCTTCCCATTTCTCCTGTCAGCGAGGCACGCGGTATGCTGCAGCTGGCTCAGCTCGAGGGAGTAGCATAGCTTAGCTACCTGCCTGCCTGCCTGCCGGCTTATGGATAAGGAATGGATGGATGCCATTCTCCTAGCCAAGAGATCGAGGAGATATATGCGATGCCGATGAATGCATGCATGGATGGAATAGCTAAGTGGTGTTCTGTTTTTTTCTTACTTAACTCGCTTGTGACAACTTCAGATTTGTTGCCAAATATTCGAGCAATTTGAAATGGGTGGAGCGGCGATCTGGTCATGCGCCGTCTTTTTATCTGGTATCGTCGAATATTGCAAGTGGACAGATGATAATTTACGGAATCGCGAGGCTTTTCTCCAGGTTTTTAATGTAATAAGCACAGCTGCACAAGTAATATTGGAGAGAGATTTCAATTCTTTAGAAAAAAACAAAATAAATTTCTGAACACTAGAGGAGGTTGGTCTCCTGAAAATTGCATCTCTTCATATCTTGTCCTACGCTAAATAATATAGTCCTGGAATAGGAGCAGGAACAGGAACAGAAATAGACTGCATGTTGTGGTTCCTTGAAACTTTCACTGAGCATGAAAGGTGTTTGTGCTTCCATTGTGAACTATGACTGAAGTTTACATGGTCTTCTAGAGCAGAAAGTTTCAACAACTGACAAATAAAAATTGCAAGTTGATAGTAAGATGCAGCAGAGGGGGTGAAACAATGCAATGGCAATTCCTCCCCCCGGGACGGTATCTACAAATTGCAATGGTCTTGTGAGCTCAACTTCAGCAGTAAGCAAGTATTTCTTGCTTTTCGATATTTTCAGTTGTTCACAGCTTTTAGGATATGTTACTTTGCACCTTAAGCTGCAGCTATCCCAGTGTTCTGCCATGACACCTAGTACTTGTGTTTCTTCAAAAGCACTATCTTTTCATAAATCACAACCATAGAAATAGTCTTTAGTAACGAAGTTTTACTAACGGATCAATGACGCACGTCAGTAATACACTTATAGTGACAGACTGTTTTACACACGTCAATAATGTTGTATTTTTACTGATGGGTCAGACCCGATCAATCACTAAAGATGGGGCACCCCCATTAGTGGCGGGTCACGGTACGACCCGTCACTAAAGGTTACACCCTATAGTGACGGGTTATGTTGCCACCCGTCACTAAAGAGGGGCACCCCATTAGTGAAGGGTCGCAGTACCACCCGTTACTATAGGGTGTGACCTTTAGTGTCCCGTGTTATTTTACCTGCGTCACTAAAGTACCTGCAACCCTAAGGCCACCGTTAGTGACGTCTTTTTAGGGATAACCATCACTGATGACAAGTATCTAAGGAACTCAGATTCACCGAGATCCGTACTTATTGCTCCCACTCGCCGCTGACTTCACCCTTGTCCCATAACTGCTGACCGGTCACAGTTAAGTCCCCAGCCACCGACCGATCGACCACTGCAACAGGCACGCGCCTATGATGGCGACCCGCAGTAGTACGTGCTCCGGTGCACCGCACCACACTGTCGCTAGCACCAACGTCCAGCCGAACGTATATTTTTTCTACAATATTAATACACCAACGTCATATTTATAGGAAGATACTCACAAATTGTTCACGCACTTTTGACGATCTAGGGATGTACGGCCCGCGTAGCTGGACCACGTGGTCCCATACAATTCTAGAGAGGGTTTCGATGGTGTCTCCCTGTTGTTCTCCGGATACACAATCCTCTCGACCCCAAGTCGAGACGTGTATTTGGAGAACAGTGGAGAGATGCTACTGAAATTCTCTCTGGAACTGTATGGGACCACGGGGTCCAGCTACGCGGGCCGCACATCCCCGGATAGGATTTAGAACCTATCCTCGCCTATTAGTGCCTAAAGTCTAGCGTTGTTCAATCGTACATTTTTTGTAATGAAACATTAAGGTCTTCCTTCTCTTAATATTTAGATATCTACCTATTCCTCCGCTGGGTATTCTAGCTCCACCGACGAGGTCGAGCCAGCAATCAAGAAGCTAAGGACGCAAGCAAAGTCAAAACTCTATCGATGGACCCTTTGCATTGCACAATCGGCTAGGCCAGAGTACGCGGTGAGATAGACCGATTGATGATCAGGGAAGAAGGCATGCAGAAGGTTATCGACCAAGTCTTCGGGAAGCCGATCGACCACGGACTGGAGGCAGGCTTGCGTGACCTTGATCTCTTGAAAAAAAGAGGCTGATCGGGCGATGTAGGTGGTCGAGTAAGGCCGATAGGTCACAAGAGTAGAAAAGACAGAGATTACCTGAGGGAATCGGCATGCGGACAAGGAGCTTATGGCCAGCAGAGAGTAGTTAGAGCTATTGTCCCCACCGAAGTAAAAGTTTAGCAGCTGCTCATTTCAGGGCCGATCCGGGTCATTATTGCCATCGACGCTGATCGGTTGAGTTGGGGCGTTTGAATCTCCAAAATGTGAAGGGTTCGTCGAGTTATGGTTCAGTTTAGTAGGAACCTTGAATTCAAGAACGGGAATGAAATGCGCGAGAATTTAGAAAGATGAAGCAAAGATTGAGCAAACAAAACCAGCAAGCCACGAGAGACGTACCAGATCATGATCGCCAGACGCATTTTGCTGAGGAGGAATCATCTACAATTTTTTGTTCGGTGGTGAGCTTGGGTCATTAGAAGCCATGGCAGAGAAGAAGAAGGAGAAAGGAGTAGCTGGTGAATGACGGAGATGACTGAGCTTCATGAAGGAAGCTTATCGGGCAAGCTTTTATACATGCTCGGTGATCTAGCGATTCAGTTCTCAAGAAAAGATTTTGAAACGTGACTGTCACGCCCGAAAATTCCAACCATTTCCTTGCGATTTATTATGCGAAAAGTCCCTCGTCCAGGAATCAACCGAGGCACACAATAGATAATTAATTAGACATCGAAAGCATTATTGTTCACGATGAAGTAAATAAAGTACTTATTACAGAGGTGGCATTGGAACCTCAAACAATAATGACAAACATTAATAACTCTTAAATAACTTTATTGACGCAGTGGTGACTCCACTCCACAGGTAGACTTGACTGGGCCTAGCTCAAAAGGCACCACCTTCATCTTCGCTGACGATCTCCTCTTCTGGTGGTGAGGGAATGCAAGGGTGAGTATTTTTAATACTCAGCAAGCCATCCAAGCAGAACAGTTATAATGCACAGAGGATACAAAGGACGGCATAATAGGGTTTATTTGCATAAAAAGAGCAATAAAGAGAGATAGAATTTAAAAAGTAATTCTAATTAATTTGGAACCTTAGAACAGTATTAATCCAATCACTGAATAACTCTTACCCAGAGTCATCAGGCCCAAAAAACCAACCAATCCACTCTAACCAGAGCTATCTAGATTGAACAGAAAGTAAAACATGTTAATTAAGTAATCATGGGACTAATAACGAGTGACCCTGCATTGTCGCCCATAACCGTGGGCATGGCTGTTCGAATAGTTTCTCTCTGATCAAAGGTGAACAACTTTACCCACAAGATACAACCCTACAACATGTCACCATGCACCTTAATACCACAACGGTACCTTGGAAAATAGCTGTGATATGACCATCTACCTAGATGCTCTAAGCTTCACACCCTAGGATCCCGTCACACCTGACATTCCTCTGGCGCCCCCATCCAAATAGCAACAACTTACCCAGTGCAAAACTATCGGCCATCTTGATGCTTCACTCAGGATCTCTAGGCTTCTGGTCATACCATTATCCATGCTGGCATGTGGTGAGTGCAAGTTTATAGCACAAAAGTGGCCCATGAATCGGTCCTTAAAGTGTCATTAGTATGACTAGCAGAACCATGGACCTTATACTCATAACCCACCGTAGTCAACTTTTAGTAGCATTTAAGTCATGAACCAGTTCAATATTCCACTAATAATCATAAGCTAACATTAACATGTAAGTAATATTAAACAGCATGATGAATTGTGATAGTAGTTTCTAAGCAGGGCTAAGCAATTCTAGGCATCTAGATAAATCATAATAAAGATTCATACTGGTCAGGTTAAATAATTCCTAGGTAGACAAGGAACAGGTAAATAATAAACAAGAGACAATACAAGCAGGGTTATATCCCAATCCTAATGACATTCGAAAATAAAATGTACTTTTGAAAGAATAATAGCTTTGAAACATGGGTTCAATATGATCAAATGGGGAACTTGAATAACTTACATTGCTGAACAGAGATGAAAATGGGTGACTCCTCAACGTAAACTGGCTCTTCTAGGGCTTCAGAGACTAAACAGCAGTACAGACAAACAATAATAAATTAAAACAGTACACATGCACATACATTCTGTGTGTGAACATATTTTTAATGGGTAGAGCTCAATTTTATAAAAAATCTGCAATTTGAATGGTTAAATTTAGAGTTCGAATGAATTAGATATGAATTTTTGAAGCTTAAACAGGGTTCTGTTAATTTTCAGAAAATAAATCGAATTATGATGCAATACGGAATTATTTTTCTAAGGAAAAATAGGATTTATGGCATCAGCAGGGGGAATTGCGCAAGCGCGTGGGTGGGGGCCATGTGGCGGACACGCGGCAGCCACGCGGGCGACAGCGGCCGATGTGGCGCTGACGCGGTAGCAACACGAGTGCCACGTCAGCGCAACGTTGGGGTGACGGCAGCGGGTGGCGGCGGC
>KE373236.1:160148-183700 GCA_000418225.1 Zizania latifolia
AGCGGAAGGGGCTAACCGAGAGCACGACGCATGGGGAAGCTTTTTATAGGATCGACGGGGGTGTTGGAGCGGCGTACGGCACCGGCTATGGCGGGATGGCTGTTAGAGTTCGGACTTGTGGCACAGGGGCGGTTCGGGGCATGGGTCGAGCTCAATTCGGTGGGGGAAATTCTCGGGGCGGTGCGGGAATGCTCATGGCAGGCTCAGATTGGGCCCAACGCAATGGCAGAGGTGGATTTGGTGGTAGAGGTGGATGGGGCGCAGGCGCGGCGAGAGGTTGGAGATGATCCTGACATGTGTGGCCCGCCTGTCAGCGGCTGGCGGGCGCGCGCGGGAGGCTAGGCTGGCGGGGTGAGCTGGGCCGAGGCGGGGGTGGAGGAAGGCCGAGGAGGGCGCGCGGGAGGAGATCTGCTGGCCGAAGGCCAGCCTAATAAGAGGTATTCAGATTTTTATTTTAAATTTTGATTTTTCATTTTTTTTTCTTTCAAAAAAGCTCCAAAAGTTCTGAAAAATATATTTTTGACTCAGAAAAAATTCTAGAAAAATTCTTTATATTTTTAGAGACTTTTGCAAAAATTTTGAGCAAAATTTTATTTGCAAAATTTTCTTTCTCAAATTTTAATACCCAAATTTTCCTTCTTTTCTTTTAAGGAAAATTCTATTTCAAATTTCTTTTTACTGAAAATTCTTTTCCCTTTTATTTTATTCACAGCTTTTAATACTTTTATATTTTGAAAATTTTAGGCTGTGACAGCGACGTTTCGCATTTTGAACTCGAGGGGCATGTGTTGACACCAAAATTTGGACCGGTGCGTCATCGGTATGACGAGCCAGTTGGTGGAGCCAATAGGCCGCCGATAGAGTCTTAAAGGGTGAAGATGGGCTGCGCGTGACGTGGACTGATACTTCGTGTCATTTATCATTTAGTTAGCGATTAATTAGAGTCGGTTAGGATTCTGTGTTATCCACAGATAGCGTATCCACCCGGCTATAAATAAGTAAGCCTGGGGTCGTTATAAAGGAGTTCACACAACCAATCAATCAACTGTTCGACACATCGCCAACTTTAGGTACATAGCATTAGGGAGATTCCCCGTCGGGGTCAGATTGCATCAATTAAGTCTAATCTCTGACCTTGACGGGGATAGCCTAGTTGGTAAACTGATTAATGTGTTCGTGGCTTTCTTGGTTGAGTCCGATACTATGATCAGATTGAGTAGGTTTGCTAGTTATTGGTTTAATGCATTGATTCACTCTTGTACGTTGTGCTTTATTGCTTGAATCTATGCGTTTGCCAATCACGACGATTCAATAGATCGTATGCCGATCGTCAATGTGGTGCTGCCTCGGTTAGGTCCGATCCATGGCGTTGATGGGGATGTGTGCGACTTGGTTTGGTTTGATCTATTGGTTCGGCATTCATCAGGATTTTAGCCGATGGTTTATCTGTTATCCTGTCGATCAGTTTAATCTTATTCGTAATTTTTTTGGTAACATATCTTTACGCTGCATCGGTTTAGTTCAAACTGTAGAGATTGGTATCTTGGAGTATTAGCACGAGAGCTGAATGGTAGGATTTATGGTACTTCATGTGCTTTCCATGATGCATCATCGTTTCCACGTGTGCTATCGAAGTTGATGTTGATAGGCAATCACTGATAGCATTAGAACATCTCACGTTTGTCTCTTTGTCAGTTGCAGGGTCAAATTAACTGGCATGCTCTGTACACCTTCGGATTATTTAGGACATACACTAGAGCTAAGAAGACTCTTTCAAGCCTTCAAGTGTATAGACGTGAGGATACCTATGATTCTTGCGTCAACAGTAACGACCTGCCTCGGATGGATTTCACCATACCAAGACAAGCCATCACTTATCGAAGATGAACGAAATATCACAGATGATATTCATTCCATTCCGACAGTAGTACATCGTAGAATAGATTATTACAACATTTTACTATTATAAAAGCTACTAAAGAGGCATACCTCACGGCAAGCAGACATTACAAAAGCTCAGCGAAAGGAATACAACACTCAAGGCATGCACTACTGTCTAAACTCCATATTTGGGACTAGGCCCAAAACCCTACTCTTCAACTTCTTCTTCTTCTGTAGCTTCCTTGCCTTCTCCACCTTCAGCAAAGCTTTCTTCATCTTCAGACAAATTCCCTAATTCTAGGGGTGGTAAAAAAATAGCAAGGTTGAGTACTCAAAAGTACTCAGCAAGCCTTGGGAAAAATGTATAGATGATGGATACAAAGAGCAGCTAGGGTTCATAAGGAAATACAGTTTAAAACATCTAAGTGCTTATACCCATGGATAGAGGTCCCAACCTCTACCCATTCCCACAAATAATATGATATTATAATAACCAACATCATTCCCACATCTCTACCCTATCGGGATTGCTTTGCAACAAATCCCCAACTTTTCATCAATTCACCTCATCACAATATCTCATCACAACATCTTATCACTTTTACCGTTCTTCGGTACTGGCTTACCTATCTGTCGAGTAAGTTGTTCTCGCTTTTATCACAATCTTATCTCAAGTCAAATTTTATCTCTCAACCTAGGTTTGATTCCCACACCTCTCTCTATGAAGCCTTTCGACTTCCTGATCCACACAGATTCATTACCAACCACAAAGGCTAGCCGTATGCCCAAGGGCATTCTCTGGTAATGTCTCATCCCACAATAGTTTTAGTGGAAAAACAAGATCAAATATGACGCAAAGGAAACCATCAAGTCACGCACCCATATCTGTAGACTCGGCTGTTCGAATAGATTATACTTCAGCTGAAGATATACACTTTACCCTTACGACACGAGCTTACTCCTTGCTAGCTTGGTAAGGAGGTTCGTGATAAGGCTTTTTTAAACCTGACCTAGGATAATACACTGCCACCTAAATAGGTCCTCCACTAAGGATCTAGAAGCCGCGCTTCCTTCTTCTCCTCTAAAATCCCATGGGTGCTCTAAACCTCTAACTCCTCAATCACAACCATTGGCCTTAGCCATAAATCACGTACCCGTTAGATACTTTGCAAGAAAACACAAGATACCCTAGTGATTTCATATCCATCGGTCGTCGAGCTATCTTAAGCCTATTAAGTACTAGTCCAGGGACACCTCTTACATACCCGCAAGATTACACGATGGTATGCTCATGTTATTCACCAAGGAATCGGTCCTTATACGCCAAGTGCAATCACGCCTGAAAGCGACGAAAACTCTTGACAGCTTTGCAACACAAATATTTTCATTTCAACACAACATATTTGCAAAACCTTCATCAATACCCAATTATACCCAACCGTCATATATTTTGTATAGGTGTATATGTGAACGTGAAGTGCATCCAGACAAACAAGGAATATTCTAAAAGCAAGTAAAAGAATAAATCAAAACAATGAATATAATAATTTTAAATTGATAAGGAATACAGGGTAATCAATAACATGAAGGCTAAATGGATCAAGTTTTAGATGTTATTAATCTTAATCACACAAGCAATAGACATATAGTTTATGTGAGTGCTCATCATAATCATGCAAATATAAGTTAAAAACATCACAATCATTTCATAGGATCAAGCATGATGAAATAAGACTTGCCTTTGCGTCAAATCGTACTCAGGATCTTCGTCGAGACGTTCTTGAGAGTCCTTGGCGTCGTCGATTATACCACGAGAACACATACAATAAAGAAAAATAATAAATAAAATTTATTTAAACAGTGCCAAAATAAACTTTGGAATTTTAGAAAATTTTAGAAACTGAATCATTTGGAGTTAAATTGGATTTTCTAGAATTTTCTAAAGATTTAATCTGTTCTGAAAAGAGAATTACGTACTGTTGCATTGGGCCGTACCAAAAGAATTCCAGAAAAAATATAAATGAACACTGCGCTGCTGGGCCAAGCCAACAGACGTAGCTGGCCCGGTCGGAACGCGCGGTGATACGGACGGCGGGATGTACTGGGCCGAACGCGTGGCCCAGCGCACATAGACGCGCGCGCACAGTGGCGCGATGCGACTGGTGGGCGGGCCCCGTTTGGCGGTGGCACGGAGCACTCGCATGGGGCGCGAGGCGCGATGCAGGCATACGTGCCGACTGTGCATGGGCCCGATGCAGCAGTGGCGCAAGGCGGGCAGGCATGCGCAAGCGCGGGACAGCGGCAACGCGGTTGGCTGCCAGGCAGGCCCCGACGCGCAGTGGCGCCGTGTGTGAGTTCGCATGGCACGGCCGCTGGCGCGTGGGTCCGGCGGCGTCAGGTGCGTGGTGTGCTGCACCGCTGGTGTGCGGGTCCCGCACGTCAGTCATGCAAATCAGAGGAGATGGCCGGTGGCTGGAGGTAGAAGAAAGTGCGGGCGGCCGAGATTCCTCCGCACCAAATCTTCTCCGATTTAACTCCGCTCACCATGAAATTTAAACAGAAGGTACCAGAGATAAATATGAACATATCCTATGGTCAGATCTTCAAAACGAGTCATGGATTCTCCGGTATTCGAAAGGGGGCAGAAATTCCGGTGATCAGCGTGGATGACGAAGGCGAGGTTCCGGCAACGAACGGAGAAACTTTTAACCAAATTTAGGGTCATAGAAGACGAACCATGATCTCAGATCGGGTTATGAGAGGTCGAGGAAGGCTAGCGACGAGCGGCTCAAATTGGCGAGCGAGAACTCTGACGCCAGCGGTATCCGCGTATGGTTTCTATTCAACGCCTATGGGAACATGATATACTACTAGAAAAGGTAGTCACAATACAAGGAATCGGCCGGAATCATTACCTTGGTTCGGGTTGGGGGAAGGTGGCGGTGCGCGGTGCTTGCGATGGAAATGTCGAATCCGGTGGCGAGAGCTGCGGAGTGGAGATGGCGAGGGACAAAAGTCACGTTCTGGACATGCTTTGAAAGAACGGAGCAGCGAGGGGAAAGGTGGGGGTCTCTTACTGAATGGCGGTGGAGAAGAGAGCCTTCCCGGTGACGTTAGGGCTTCAGGAAGGTGCCCGGGTATGGAACAAGGGCGAGGGAGTTGGCTTATATAGCCGAAGGTGGCGTAGCTGCTATGAAAACGGAGGAAAGCAGGGACCGGCGGCGAGTTGGCGCGGCCCGGGTGCACGGGTGACATCATCGGGAGGTTATGCCGGCGGAGGCAAGGGTGTGAGGCCGATGGAGATGGCGGGATTATCCCTCCCTGTCGCGACGCGCGGACCGGGAGGTTAGAAACTCGGGTCAGTTTAGGCAGGTGAGGAACGGGCACGACGGTCCGACGCGATGTGGTGGTCCAGCGCGGCGTGTGCTGAGTCGGCGCTTCGGCATGGTCGGGGTGGCGCACGCACGGTGGTCCGGTGCGGTTGGGCGCGTGGTCCGGCGTGGCGTGCTGGCGCATGAGTCAGCCCGGCGACGTCGCGCACGAGCGCACAGGCACGGTCGGTCGGTTGCGGAGCTCCGGTGCACGGCTTGGCGCAATGCTCGGCGGGTGGCCAGCGCAGCCGACGTGGCCAGCGCGGCTGCTGCGGTGCCCTGGGCGCTGGTGTGTGAGCTGGCTGCGGCGCCCGGTGCATGGCATGGCAGGCCAAAGGAAACAAGATGCCATTCATGTATTTTTGCTCCGTTTTTTTTGTTTGAAAAGAATTTGATTAGAATCAAGGGTTTAGGGAAAATTTGGTTAGCAAAGATATGAACTTCAAATTGGAATTTGTATTTTTGAATAAGAGATAGAATTTTTGGATATTGAACAATGAAGTAACTCCATTGTTTTTGAGGAGTTGATTTGGTGTATACGTATATATGTATATACGTATGTGGGTTGACAAGGGTATAGAGATTGAATTGATTGTTTAATAGTGTTTTTCGGTTTTTCATGTTTGGAAATGGAGTTTTCGTAGGAAGAATATTGATTTCCAAAATCCAATTAATGATTATCCAAAATTTGATCTGGAGATTGATTTGGAGTAAAAGGGAATTTTCAAGGTTTGAATTGTAATCATCGGATGGTGAATAGCGATTACCTCTTTGGGTTGAGATAATCTAAGTATTTTGAGTTAAGAGGGCTAGGTGTTCCTTATTTGAGAATAGTGTTTTCATACCATGAATAGTTTTTACGTGTTAATTGGATTTAATACTTTTCTTTGATTTATATATATGTGTATATATATAGGTTGGCAAGGGTAAGCAAAGATAAAGGATTTGATTTCCTTGGTCGAGAATTGGTATTTTCGGATGGCAAATAGTAATTACCTTTTTGATTGAGATAATTATGTTTATGTTCACGTGTATGTGTCGATGAGGGTAAGGAATTGGTATTTAAAGAATGGAAGAGAATTTATGATAAGGAATAGCGTTTTCGGTTAATGAATTGTATTTTCAGTTTGGGTGCTTTGAAATTACTATTAGATTGAGCTTAGCCTCTGTTAGGATCTTGCATGTACTGTTGAGAGCAAGGGACCGATCAAGGGTTCTTGAAAAGAAAATCATTTGATTCTAGATGGTAAACAATGTTTTCGGACGAGAAATAGTGATTATTACTTGATCAAGGAATTTTTTTTTATTTTGGCACTTAAAACAAAGCGACGAAATCAGAATTTTCCTATTTTCACACTCCAGTGCACCATTGCTAATGTGAAAATGACAAGCGCAAATTATGCCGATAACTATCTCGTTGGCTTGCAGAAAATAGTCAAAACCAGCCGTTAGATAATAGCATCCATCTGTCGATTTGTACACTACAATTGGGACCGGTGTGCCTCCTACTGCTGTCACTTGGATCTCTGTGGTCTGTTGGTATAGGTGAGATGCGACGCATTTCTCATAATACTGCCTTAAAAAGTACCGTTATAATTAAATGTTCCGGTAGCTAGTTAGCCGAGTCAAGTGCATATAGCTAGGTATAGATGTTTGTAATTGTGACATGTGCAAAGTGCTTACCATCCTGTTTTTCTTGATGACCGATGGATTGATTGTGCTGATATATAATTGAGTACCGAAGAATTTCGTAGCCGAGATATCTTAAAGGAGAGCCTTCCTTTCTGCTGTTAGATCTGTTGGATTGCCAAAAAATAGATGGTCTTCAGTTGGTCGTTGTCGCCTTCTTTGGATTTCTATTTTCCCTTCTTCTTAGCTGGCCGTGCGAATCCAATAGCGTCATCTGCCATAATAAAAAAGCAGGTAAGTACATATACAAAATAGGGTAATAAGTAATGCGAGTTCGTTATATATATATACCGTAATCACTTGAGTCCATTTTTATGGCATGTGGGGCTTTCTCTTCACCATAATTATTAAAAATAGTAGCCCTAGTGGACAGCAGAGCTCCTATTGTTAGTACTACAAAGTCTCCTTCTACTAGAAAGACTCGGTAATAAAATTCATACCACCCTTTACCCAGGTAGAAGGTGTCTCCACATTTTTCAGCCTCGATTATATTAGTGTAGTCATCTCTTGTTGATATCTCAAGAGTGTCATCCTCGTGAATATTATAGAGATTGACAAAGCTTTTTGATAGAAACTAGAATAGTAAGATAGCATCACATCAGTTTGTTATGATCTTATTACCACATAAATAAAAAAATATAATGTATGTATATACGATGTGACGTTTTGCCAATGATTGATTTTCAGAAGGCAGTCCTTTGGCTCATAAGCCGGCACCTAAAATAAGCAATTGTCAAACCAATTTTACTTGAGATTGTACAAAAGTTGATGAACTAATCCACATTGCATATTCATCTATATTATGTCACTTGTATTTATAAATTAAACTAAGATGGATTACATAACCGGTACTAAAGATGCAGTATTTCCATTGCATATTTGAGTGAGGGCATACTGGTCGATCGGCGAAGAAATGAAAATCACATGTGCATTACAGTACTAAGATTATTGACAGGGATTACTACATCTATATATATCATTTGTACTATAGATCGGCCAAATAACAACATCTCATTATGTAGTGTTCAATAAACCCTAAAATAGCCCCAAAAATGAGGAAAACAACATAACCTGGTAGCGACGGGCCTACTGCTAGAAGCACGATATCCGGTAGCATCACTTGAAAGGCTTGCCATGTCGTTGCCCGATCTGGATCATCGATGAGTGGTTGGCTGGGCTAAACCCTAAACCCTAAACTGATCGCATAGGCGGAAGAGAGGAACTAAAGAACAGAGGCAAAATTGAGGAACAAGAGATTTTTGGGGATATCAGATTTGGATACATTAGGAGAAAGGTTTAGTACCGGTTCGAGATATCACCCGACGCTAAAGTTATTAGCACCGGTTGGCGTGCCCACCTAGTACTAATGCATAAGCTTTTAGTACCGGTTGGGTACCCCGACTAGTACTGATAAGTTCTGTAGCGGGCGGTTTCTAGATCCGGTACTAAAGCTCTTTATTAGTACTAGTTGTGGCTACCCACAATGTGCTCTCTATTTTTTGACCGTTACAGATACCTTTCGGTACCGGGTCAAATTGAAATGGGTACTAAAAGGGGTGGATGAAAGGCCACTTCTCTAGTAGTGGGTAACCGAATTGGTTTGGATCGTGATCGCGACATGAGATCGTGTCAGCTCTCATATAAATACCTAGCTATCCGGCCTCTACCCAACATAGCGTAACAGATCAGAACACCTCAAATCGAGCTAGGGTTTTGCCTCTCTTCTCTGTTGTGCCGCCGCCGTAACCTACTCTATCCCACCCATCGACGTGCACCGACGAACGGGAGAGTAGGTCTTCGGAACCTGTCGCCCTTGTGATCCTACACTAGAAGAGAGCGAATAAGGTTTTTAGGAAGCGCTCCATGCGACTGCTCACGTCCATCACCATGGCGCGCTTTCCGTCTACGTCAACCGTCGGGTACTATGATCCGACACTAACAGGAGCAGTTCTGCACCAGCCGCGGCATCCTCTTTTGCTATCGTACATTATGTGCACTACGTTCTAATACGGTTCTTAATCATGTTTTACGAGATCATGATTATACTATTTATGTTATCTAGTATGTTAGATCGGTTTATACTAGTTCTTGCGGATGCCATAATTTATTTAGTTCGAAAATTAATACTATAATTGCCTAATTATCTAACAAGCAGTAGCAAGTAGGGGCTACTATCGCCATTCCAGAACGCTGATCGCTATATATATAGTTCATAGAGATTATTGCATAATGCATATTATTTTAGCATTTGCACTTATTAATTAATTATTTTGTGTAATTAAAATGGTAACTATTTCTATAACAGCAAATTTGCTTTAACAATTCTAAAACGACTAATATTTTGAAACGGGTAGTATATATTTAGGGATCGAGACATAAATAAGGGCAACACTACTTGCCATTCAACATTGCCATAATACTTTAGCATCTCGTTCCGTGGACACACCTGACCTTTCTGTCACCACCGTACCGCCCGGGCAGGCAGGCAGTCGTTGATCACAAGATCGAGAGAAAGAACACACAATGATTCCGGTACTCGATCGATCTCTCCTCGAGTTAATTTAATTTACAGCACTAGCTAGCTAGCTAGCTCCCTGTGCAGCGGTGGCACGATGGATTACAAGTGATTAGAGCAATCTACATGATGGAGCAGGCGTTGACGTCGTCGTCGTTGAACATGTTGCTGACGGGGTCGGCGCCGCGGCGGGGCTCCGGGAGGTGGCCGTGCTTGTCGCCGTTGTAGCCATGGCGGTAGTAGTTGTAGCTGGGGCGGAAGGACTCCTCGTCGTGGAAGTAGTCCTTTGCCGACGTGAAGTGGAGCGGCAGGTCAGGGTTGGGCCAGAACTCCGCCTTCTTCCCCGCTCGCCGAACCTCCTTCAGCACCCGGTGCCTCTCCACGTACCCCGTCACCGTCACCTTCTCCATCTCCACGTCCACCTCCGTCGAATCAACCCCTGCATGCATACATTCATAAAATTACATTTAAAAAAAAACTGAGCTCGCACTTCCTTTTTTTCTGAAAATTTTGAACTTTTTGCGTAAAGTTTTCAAGTAAATTTTGTACCTCTGAGCTTCAAGACAGCGTGTTTGACGACCCTCTCGCAGCCTGAGCAGCACATCCGAACCTTCAGCTCTACTGTCTGGGGAAAGCAAAGCAGCCGGAGACAATCGTTCATATTCTACTGGACATTAATTAGTACATATATTCATACTCGCATGCGGCAATTAGCAGCAAGCAAGCCTGCGCGCGCGCACGCTTGAAGCAATTCATGTCTCATGAGGTGCGTTTGGTTTAGATTTTTTTAATTAGTTTCTTATCTGAAAATCTAAAATATGAACCAAACATCTTAACACACATCCATTTAGATTCGTCAAAAACACTAAATTATAAAATTATAAAATAAAAATTGTCTATACTTAGATTTCACAATTAAATGTAACTTATATAACAATTAACAATCATACCATACATAATTAATATTATTTTGTTTGTTTTCCTAGTTTATAGCAATTTTCACATAGTTTACGGTTCAAACTCTTTTTTAGAGGGAATAAGTCTTCATAACCGCCTCACATATTATTGATTGATTACTTAATCCCCTGACCTAACAAACTAGATGTTTAACCTCCTAACCTTTTAAATACCGTTTACTTAACCCCTTAAGGTGGTTTGTAAAGAAATATTTGCTCTTATGCCATAAAGTTGGATGGTGTTTGCTCTTTTACCATGCCTCGTGGGTATGACAACTGAGCCCAAGGGCCACATGTCATACAATCATATAGGGTAAAAGAGTAAATTCCACTAACTTATGCGTGGCATGAGAGCAAATCTCCCTTTTGCAAACTGGTTTTGCTGTGTTGCGTGTCACGTTGGATAACAATACATGGAATGTTATGTAGACTTCCGTGGTTATTATTTGATTTGCCATCTCAAGCCTCACAACAGAATTTTAGAGGCGTAAACTATTTATATATGACATAAAGAGGATGCACCACAATCTTGTCCAACGTGGAGGAGACGTCAGAATGAACGAGATGGCACTGACAGAGTGAACGAGAAGTCCAAGGGGTGCGGTTGTTAGTTTTTTATGCAGGCGCGTATGACCAACGTGATAATCTTGTCTAACATGGAACGCCAATAGGGCAAAACTAGTTTACAAAACCACCTTAGAGGGTTAAGTAAACGGTATTTAAAAGGTTAGGGAGTTAAACACCTGGTTTATTAGATCAGGAGATTAAGTAATCAATCAGCAATACGTGAGGAGATTATATAGACTTATTTCTTTTTAGAATCTTGAGCTATAGATAGCCTGTCTCACGTGTGATCCTATTTTACTGGTACATTTTTCACTGGTTCCAACACCGGCACATGCAGCAAACGAGAGAAAAGTTTTCCTTGTCCTAGGGATGGATATAGATGTGAAAATATCCGAATTATCCGTATTCGTATTCGATAAATTGTAAATATGGATACTCATATTCGTATCTGAATTAAATATGGACGATAAACGGAAACATCTGAATTCGTTTGATAAATATGGATATGAAAACGGATATCCGAATTTCTACTAAATGTGGATATGAAAATGGATACATCCGTATCTATTTTAGGATTTCACACAGATTAGATTTTTAGGGACTCAGGATGATATGGCATCACTATATTAATATGTGTGGTTTATTTATTCTTTATGTTATTATAAAATACTTAAGTTAGAGAGGGTTTTCAAGCAGTATAAGGGAGTAAGATATTTACAACTTTATTTGAGCTTGAAAACTTTTCTACACTCAATATACAACATAATTTATTCCATGTAAAAACTTTGCATTTTTCTAGGTCTGTTTGCTATTTTTAATTCATTAATTGTGTTTCTAGGATTTAAATTAAAATATGTGAAATTTGAACTACAAGTGCCTGAAATAATGCACCAAAATTTATAGAAAAATCATATTTATGTTTTTGAGTCCATTTTTAGTTTTTATCCACCAAATTGAAAGAAATTTTGAAAAATCTAGGTTGCGACACTCGATCGGCAATGTGGAGCTTAGTTATTTTTTAATTCTAAAAAACCAAATAAAGTCTAAAAAATATGAGACTTGTCATTGTGTTATAATATGATATGTAAATACTGTGATAAAAATTGAAAAATATTTTAAGAAAGTTATCACGTAGAATGTTAAGAAACCGGAGATTCTCTGAAGAGAAATTAGGGTTTAGAGAATGAATGGGTTAGGGCTAAAAGCAAATCGATGGTTAAATCTTTGTTTGAACTTGAAAGTTTTTACAATCAAAATACAACATAGCTTATTCTATATAAAAATTTGGTATTTTTCTGGGTCAATTTACTATTTTTAATTCATTATTAATTCATAAGTGTGTTTCTAGGATTTAAATTGAAATAGGTAAAATTTGAACTGCAAGTGCTTGAAATAATGAACCAAAATTTATAGAAAAATCATATTCATATTTTTGAGTCCATTTGTAAGCCTTACCTACTAAATTGAAAGAAATTTTGAAAAATCTATGTTGTGACACTCGATCGGCAATGTGGAGCTTAATGGTTTTTTAATTCTAAAAAACCAAATAAAGTCTGAAAAACACAAGACTTGTCATGTTCTTATGATATGATACGTATATGCTGTGATAAAAAATTAAAAATATTTCTAGAAAGTTGTCACGTAGGATGTTAAGAAGCTGGAAATACTTCGAGGAGGAATTAGGGTTTAGAGAATGAATGAGTTAAGTTTGAAAACAATTGATGGTTAAATCTTTGTCTGGACTTAAAACTTTTTTTACAATCAAAATACAACATAGCTTATCTCAAGTAAAAATTTGGTATTTTTCTGGGTCAGTTTACTATTTTTAATTCATTAAGTGTGTTTCTAGGATTTATATTGAAATATGTCAAATTTGAACTGTAAGTACATGAAATAATGAACCAAAATTTGTAAAAAAATTATATTCATATTTTTGAGTCCATTTGTAGGCCTTACCCACTAAATGGAAAGAAATTTAGAAAAATCTAGGTTGCGACACTCGATCGGCAACGTGGAGATTAATGGTTTTTTAATTTTAAAAAATCAAATAAAGTCTGAAAACATGAGACTTGTCATACTGTTATAATATGATATGTAGATATTGTGATAAAAATTTAAAAATATTTGGAGAAAGTTATCATGTATGATGTTCAAAAATCGAAGATTCTGCGAGCACAAATTTGGATTTAAAGAAAGAATATGTTGGGTTTGAAAGCAAATCGACGGTTAAATCTTCATTTAAATTTAAAACTTTTTCTACAATCAAAATACAGCGTATCTTATCCCATAAAAAATTTGGCATTTTTCTAGGTCAGTTAGCTATATATTTTTAATTCATTAATTATATTTTTAGGATTTAAATTGAAATAGGTCAAATTTAAACTGCATGTGCATGAAATAATGAAATAAATTGTCCGAAAAAATCATATTCATATTTTTGAGTCTAATTTAAAAATGTTTCACAAAATTTGTCAATAAAAAAAGGAAAAACACATTTGACAAAATTTTAAAAAATAAAAAAATATTTGCCGAGTGCTAAATTCGAGACATTCAACAAATAATTTGTGTTTGCAAATAAAATTTTCGCATCTTTCGCACCTGGCGCCAAAAATTTCGTAATTGGCGCCAAAATATTCAAGTTGAACTTAGTAAACATCCGGATTCGTATTCGAATTCGAGCTATCTATTTTGTATTCGTATTCAAAAATATCTATATTCATATTCAAATCTAAAATAAAATATAGTAAATAGTGATATCCAAATTCGATTTCATCCGTATTTGATCCAAATCTATCCCTGCCTTGTCCTATGTAAGTTGCATCTTTTTTTATGTAAGTTGCAGCTGCACGCTCAACTGCTGAACTTCTGACATGCAGACCGAGCACAGAAATACAGGCTACTCCTATGTAATTAAGTGAGCAATTTCATTAACGTCAAGGAGATAGTGTATCGTTAATGGCGGACACAAATGAGTAGCGAATAATCTGGACATGTCTAGTCGCAATCGCATAACCAAGTTACGTACTCATCTGAACAAAGAATTTGTGCATCTTTTGCATAGGCATAGCTAAACGGCGAAAGCGAGAAGCTAAAAATACGTGAAAATACAGAGAAGCTAAAAATACCTGCAGCGACAGCGGCCTGCTCCGTCCCATCCTGCGTCCGGCGAGGCCCCCCTCGTGGTAGTGGAAGGTGTTGGTGCTCGTCGGGTGACTGCTGTTGTAGTACGCGCCGGCGCGGTGGCTGCCCCACTGGCCGCCGGCGGGGTAGAAGCAGCAGTACAGGAACGACGACAGCGCGGAGGAGACGGTGTTCGACATGGCCGGCTCACCGCCGCACCAACTTATACCACGGGAGAAAGCTAGAGAGAAGGAGTGCACGGCAAGCTCGAGCAAAGATAAGCTAACCAGCAGGTTAACCGGAATCTTAGCAGAGAGGGTTAAGCTGGTTGCCCAAGCTGTTGTCCCGGCCAATGCATGCACGCCTCCTGCCTGCTTCAACTGTAACTACAAGGAATAAAATGCTTGCCTTGCTCAGCTAGCTAGCTCACTCTGATCGAGTTAACACTGCTTGAGTGTTTCTTGCTTCTGCTACCGCTGCTGCTTTTATTCTCTCGATCACTCACTGTCCTTGCCTTGCTCTGTGGTGCAATAATTTATAGTATCTTTATAGGCTTTTTCTGGGGGAAGGAAATGGTATCCGGGATGAGGAGGAAGGAGAGGGTGTTGCACTGGAGTGTAGTATGCTTGGTTTGATAATTTAAAGAATTGGTTTTGATTTTTGTAATCTCTCGTCGTATAATTAATTCATATGATTTTACGTGTTATTATTACGGAGCGGAAAAATAATACATAATCAAAAGAGTAATAATATTTAGAGTGACAAATCATAATTTTATATTGTTGCTTGAAATTCGGAGTGAATGGGCCCTGCTGTGTTAGGAAAGGGTGCAGGGTTGATCCAGTATGTAAGCTCTAACACATCGTCCGTCCATCGATTAGTCTGTTGAGCTACTCTAAGATTAATTGATCTAATCTCTGGTCCTCACTATCTTAGTGCACTCTCATATCAACCGCACAGTATTATAGACGGGTACTAGAAATTATTAACCTGTTTGGCTCTGATGCTATTTGTTGGTCTACTCCGGTAGTAATTGATCTAACCTCCAGCTCACACCAGGAAGAAGCTTTATCTGCATCCTAAACGATAGCTCAAGAGATGAAAGGCTCCCTCAATATTTAATTTGAATCAATTTCTCCTCATAACCAATGTGAGCGAATAGTCCTTGGAATCTTGGCATTGGTAAGTGCTAATCGTTCTAGAAAAAGTGGGACTATGAGTAATCTCAAGATGCAGGAAATGAACTGGCGAATGATGCTCATGTCTAGCCTTTTTTGCATCAGAAATTCAGAATGGCCACGAATGGCAGCAAGTGTAGTGAACAATCTGTGGCCAAGATCACATTTCAGGGATCCCATTTCAATATGTTTCTTGCAAATGCCGACTGCATGCCCAACAACAAAACAATGGTCAGAATCACGCATGCGAGGTGTCATTAGTTTTTCTACAACGAGTGCTAAACACACTACCACATAACCGGCGACTTAAAAATAGCGCCGTATCAGTGCCGATTATTTTTAAACTAACACTAAAACTATATCACTGTCTGTTTAAAAAATAGAAGCCATTAAATTTTTTGAATTTGAACAAAACCGGCACTGTTGCGCCACTTTCTGTGTCGGTTCGTATGTTTTGCACGAACCGACACTAATGTACTGCTATAAACTATAGCGTAAGTTGGACAGTGAGGTGATCAGAACAGTCTAGTACAGAACAGTGCCGGAGACCAAAGCTTTATGGTGACAAGATTTTGGTAAGATATTTTGCTATTCATTTTCTTCTTACTATTGTTAGCTCTTCATGGATTTAAATCTTGTGTACAATACTTGCTCTTGAAGGATCGAATTGAATGTTTGGAGGCCATGTTGAATGTATACCTGCACATATTTATTTCTCTTCATGAATAGAATTAAATGTATAAAAGTTATGTTGATTTAGTGCTTTTAGATATTAATTGCTCTCTATGGATAGAATTAAATGCATGGAGGCCATGTACATTATTTATTTTTAATGATGAAATTACATGTATGGAGGCTATGCTGATTTAGTGATTATACACATGTTGAATGTATGGAGGCCATGTTGATTTAGTGGTTGTACATATGAGTTATTCTTCATGGATTGAATTAAATGTATGGATGCATGATTAATTTTATGAAAATTGCTCTTAACTTCATGGATTGCTCTTCATAGTTAATAAATATATGAAGGTCATGCTAAATTTATTTTTAAAATTCAATATGACCTCCATACAACGTCGATGTGATTGATCTTCGTAACTTCGTAACCTTTCCATGCGAGTGTTAAAATTAAAAATTGAAATTATTTTTTAAATTGAAAAATGAAGCGGTAAACTAATGGATTAATACATGGTATAATTACGTGATTGATCTTTATAATATTCCGAATGTAGATTCTCTATATCAGAACATATATTTTCACAACCTTTCTAGGAGAGTATTGAAAACAAAATTTGAAAATATTTTTTAAATCAAAAAATGAAACGCTAGACTAATAAATTAATATATTATAGGAATAAAACTTTTCTAAGGTAGATTCTCTAGGCCAGAATAAGTACCGACAAACAACGATGGTTTAAGATATGAGGTAATTAAATTATCACCGATATTTTTATAATGGCAGGTGAGGGTCCTAGCAATGCTGTGAAGAAGAAGGGAAAACAGATATCCAGGAAGGGTGACAACAATCAAATAGACCAATTGAAAAATATCTGTTATTTTGGAAATCATACAGACGTGACTCCAGCAAGGAAAGCTCTCCTACAATATATCTCGGCAGGTCTATCCTCCGGGACTCATTTATATATATGCACAATCATTCACTCGATCGTCAACAAGAAATCGGTGGTAAGCACTTTGCATATGTTATAATTACAAAGATCTATATATTTACACATGTCTCGTCTAACTAGCTACCAATATATTTTATTCATAATAGTATTTTTTAATACAGTATTGTGAGAAGTACATCACACCTCACCTACACCAGCAGACCTCGTAGATCTAAGTGACAGCAGTAGGAAGCACAACAGTCTCAGTTATAGTGCATAAATCAACAGATGGATGGTGCTATCTGACATCTGGTTTTGATCAATTTCTGTGAGCCAACGATTTAGTTGCCGGCACAGTATGCACTTTTTATTTTTACATCAACAATAGTACACTGGAGGCAACTATTTATGTAATTTAGTTTGTGCTTGAGTTTGTAAGAACAATGTCACATTTGAAACTTATTGAATCATTTATATAAATACGTTCTAATATTTTAAGTTAATATATGTTATATTAATTTATTTTGAGATTGTTCGTGCAATATGATGTAAGCTATGCAAATAAACTTAGCATATATGTGCATGTGTATATAGAATTAATACAGCGTGGTTTATATATAAAAAATAGTGTGAAATACACAACAATGCCGGTTCGTGCTTCGAACCGGCACTGATACTCGCGTAACAGTCATAACAATGCTGGTTCGTGTCTAGAACCGGCACTATTACGCCAGTATCAGTGCCGGTTCTGGAACCGGCACTGATACTTGTTTTCAGTGCCGGTTTCAAAATTACCACAGATAGCTCGTCGACTATCAGTTCCGACTAATCAGTGACGGTTCAGAACCCATCACTGATAGTCATTTTGACTCAACACTGTTCACAGATACTGTAGTAGTGACACTCGGTGATACTGTCAGTGCTAAAGTAGATGTCCGCATTATCAAGTGTTTATTGACTGATTTGTCTGCAAAACAAGTGTTTGCTTAATGATTGACCGACTGAACAAGTGGTGCAGAAGGCAGGGAAAGTGTTTGTTGGAGGAATATATGTCAGATTGGGGGAAAGGAGAAGTTTCAGAAATATTCTAGAAATAATTCTCCTCTTTTCTTCTCTTCTTCAGACTTCAAGCCAGAACGCGAGTTCCAAGGCTCGTGCCTCCCTCAATGATATTATGCCTTGTGCTTATTCTGTCCAAGCTTTTGTACACACAGCATGCACCACTGTTGAATGTGCTCCTAACCTAGTCTGTGGCTTTCAGAGGAATTCTTTCCTTGCTTTCTCTGTCTAATTTGATCTTGTTTGTTGGTTTCTGCATTCTGATCTTGTGTTTATTCCAGTTTTCGAACATATTACAGTGTTGATACAATAATGATGCTTTTATGAGAGCATCTAGCTACCTAGCCTTTTTTCTTGTGAAATTGGGTTGACAAGAAGATAATGCTAAAATAGTTGTCAGTGGCCGATTATTTAGCACAGGTATGCCACAGTTCTTACCTCGGTGCAAAAGACTAATGTCGAATCGTTTGGCTACGTTCGTCTGGTTAATTAGCTAGTGCCTTGGTTAAAACTAGTTATAATATAAATAAGCTGATATCAGCGAATGCAGTACACATAATCAAATTGAACGTGGTGCAAGTCGACATGCGGCGCCGGGAATTAATGCTGGGAAAATGTGTCGTGTGATCAAGCTATAATCCATTGGTTTGTTCTCGTTTAGACGATGAAGTATTTGAAGCCTCAATGGCCAAACTGTTAAAGAACAGTGACTGATCAGCTGCAAATTCTTTCGGCTAAGGCCTTGTCCTCATTGTGTCAACTAATAAAGCAACTTAAACCTAAAGCTGCTCTTTTGACTAGTGTTTTCCTGTCTTGGTTTGATTTAATCAAGGACCCTGTCCCATGTCTCCCATTTCATATTTATTCAGATGGATATTTATTCGGATTACTCGTAGCAGAGCCACCCTTATCGATAATCTTTTTTTGGTGAAAGATTTATGCCTTGTCAACTTTAAGTACCAACCATCAGTTCCTAATTTCTTATTGTCCACCATAATCATTGTGCATCGCTAATTTAGGCTCCCGTTTGAATTACTGTATTCAGCTGGATCAGTAATGGGGTATAATTGGTTGTGATGGACTTGAAAAGATGGGATTTTGATTATATTTTGGATGTACGAACGATTCTTTCACGGGAAAGTTGTGGAAATAAATTAGATAATTTACAGGCTTTGGAGCTGGTCCGGTGATCTTATGCTTGTAGGCACCTTGTTTAAGCTTTAGCTTTATGAAAAGAAAAAAGAGAGAACACATTTTAGCTTGGTGTTAATCATATGAAAAATGAAAGAAAATTGCAATGATGGAACTGAACTTTGCTAAAACATGAACTGTAAGGCGATGAACAAGATAAGAAACGCAAGCTTGAAGATGAAAACCTTTTTTGTGTTTCTCCAGAAAAAAAAGGTAACGAAAAAGATAGTATATCTATGTTCAGGATGATGATGAAAAAGTGGACACATTCTGATAAACTTGTGGTAGAATCCAGATTGATCTTTCATTGCTTTTTCCTTTGAATTAAATACCTCTAAGGGGCCGGGGGTTAATATCAATTTATAGGATTTTTTAATAAAGAACGATCTTGGTATTTTTCGCCACACAAGATTGGAACAAAGTAACTTTCATGATAAAACTTGCCATTCCTTTTTTTCTTTTTTCCCTAAAGACTGGTTTTCCCTATCCTTTTCGTAATATTCTCCTCTTTATCGTTTCCACGACAGATATGTTTTCTGAATGAATGTAGTAATATTTTTCACATTTTAGTATCCATTATACTTTTGTTTTCTTTTCCAGTAAGTAATTCTTAAGCCAAGGTATCTGAAGGTAAGCAAACCATGGAAATTGGAATGGGAATGCAGTGTCATATTGGAATCAGATCTAAACACAAAGTGACATTCACTACCACAAAAAAACACTTTAGTGACAGGTAATAATGTACATTAGTGATGGACATGTCCCCCGTCACTCTTATTGTATCAGTAAAACCCTATCATTAGTGACGGTTAAACACCTGTCACTAAAGGATCCCTCCAGGTCCACGTCACGTCCGACATGACCTCTTTTAGTGACGGGTGAATATTGTGACCCATCACTAAATGGCACACTATAGGGACGGAGGATACTTTTCACCCATCACTATAGGATACCTTTAGTGGTGGGTCTCAATGTCTACCCGTCACTAAAAGTGGTCATGCTAGACTAGACGTGGACCTAGAGGGACCCTTTAGTGATGTGGCATAACGGACATCCGTCACTATAGGGAACCTTTAATGACAGATATTTATTTAGATCCGTTACTAATGTTATGGTCATATTGTAAAAAATAATTTTTTAGGCTGTATCTTGAATCAAAGCCAGTATTTGGTAGCCAACATTGTACATTGCAAACAACACATAATTCATTACAAAATGCTATCATCACAAATTGTATTACATAAACAAAGCATAAATCATAAATTGTATTGCAAACATCACATATTTCACCAAATGTTATAAGTCATATTACATCACAAGTTCACAACCAACAAACATTAATTCTAGGTTTTATAACAGAAAGTGCCTCCTGGTTTGATGACATGGTCTACAAGGAATGACGCTAGCCATGAACGGATGGCCTACAAGTCATTCTCGCTGAGATTACCTTCAGATATGTTGAATTCCTGCAAATTGAGTTTTTTTACGTTAGTCGATGTTTACATAAGTGAAACGTAAATTCAATACAACAACGAAGTACATGATAATATCTTATGTCGAGTGATTTAAGATCCGTTATGTTTATGGTCAACATCATATGGTGTGCGACATAAAACTCGCATTGGTTTCTAGGTGGTTGAGTATAGCACTGTTATGAAAATACACGATTAGTTTGGATGGCACATTTAATTTTTAAAAGGCAAACATTTAGAGGCTTACCAGCACTACTGTTTTATATACCAACTGTCAGCGTTCCGTTACCTTTGATGTCTTGAGACCGACACCGAAAGCTCTGTAATGAGGTACAACAAAATTGAGTTAAGCGGGAATAGGTTAAAGGTTGAACTTGTAGTAATAAAGTGAAGAAAACCTTACTCGTCGATTATACTTCTGATTACCGAGTAGTCTCTCTCGGTGCGGTCGCCATTCGGTCCCAACGGTCTCACCGAGTCAATGTACCATACAATATTTCACTTGGGGGTGAAGAGTAGTAGGATATAATATCCATTCAAGTGGTGTACGTCCATTAAAAATTGTTCTCTTGCGGTGCAATGGAAGAGTAACTTACATAGGTACTTGACGCATGAATCCCTATCATTCTTGATGGTTGCCATTGCTAACAGTTGTGGGTCAAGAAATTTGAATGGTCGCTTATTGCATTCTTGCCACATTAGCCTATAAATATAAAAGAGTAATTAATACCATATAATTACATGTCGATTTTAATTAAAAAACTAGGTTAAGTGACTTACAATGTCCAGCACCGCAGTAAGCTGGTGTCGAGAACGTCCATATTGAAAAGATCATATAGATCCTCGAAGCAAAGCAAAAAAATAGCTATCGGTGGTCCAGAAATTTTGTTGCTTGTATACTACAGTAACTAAACATTTATTATTGTTACAACCAGTCAGGTAAAATTGATGTAGGTCTATTACGGCTTGCCTAGCCTTCCTTAGCTGATCTGGAGGAAGCAGAACCTTGCCAACTTGGTACTTAGGGTGTGCCTAAGTCTAGGTTGATATCACATTAGGCTTCGCAGTGTTTTTGGACTTTCTATCAGTGATCTTCTTTGTTTTGGTCTTTGTGACCGTTGGCTTCTTGGTCGATGGCACAACAGTGACATTTTTACCTTGCTCGACATATTTAGGAGGTTGAGCAGCAGGTGCAGCAAGAGGTTGAGTAACAGGAGGTTGAGCAACAGGATATTGAGAAGCTAGAGGTTGAGCACGAGCCTAGCTTGCAGAAGTGCATCACGTAGAGTGATGATTTTGTCATTTAGAGAAATAGGCAGTGCGATGTCTTCCGCGTTTTGATGTACAAAATCGATAGACACCACTACATATCCCTCCCTTATTGGCACAGTGTGTAGCTCATGCTGATATGGGTAGACCACATCCCTTGCCACCTTAACCTGATACCCCGCAGGCTTTAAGATAAGTTTGCATGGGGTTGGTTCAGTTAGCCAGTCAATCGTGTCTTCCATACTGCTGCAGGATTGTGAGGACACTTTTGGTCATTGCTGCTTGACCTCTCTTGAAGCACAGCTGCTCTTTTTGACACAAGCAGGGCTATAAAATGTATGTTGATCTGGAAAGGATGATACCCTGTAGAGCTAAGGTCCTCGTGATATCTACATATATATCCTTTTTGATTCTCTGTAACAGCACTTTCATATCGATTCCTCCGAACCTTCTTCACTTCTTGTACATATCAGCGTTGTCCGAAAAACCATGCTTCTAGCCTTGCGAGCTAGAGACGTCCCGCACGTGACCAGGGTGCTCTGGGTTGCCAAGAGCACTTGTTAGCTCATCTTGCTCTCGCACGGCAATGAAGGATCCTTATGACGCCTGCACGGCCAGATCTACGACCTTTTGAGCTATTGACGTCGCTTCGCTCGAGGTCCACGTGACTTCACTGCTCTCTGTCAGTCTTCCCCAGGCCCTTAGAAATGATTGCGCTCTATCGAGAAACTTTTGCCACGGATTTTCTTTGTCTTCATTGGCCATCTTGGCATCTTCGAGCAACCACTTATCTTTCATCACCACGTAACCAGTTGCGCCAAGGTTGTGGGGTAGCTTATTCTTAGCCTTGAGCTCCTTCTTGGCAGAGCTTTCTACCTTAAACTCAGCTAAGCTCTTCATCTTGACAAATTGGTCCCAGTCATCTTTTTTCAGGTACGGGCACTTTGTGAAGGGCTCGAGGTTTTTGGTGACAAAGTTTGAGATAAGGTTGCTTTTATGAGACCTCCATAGCTTGGATATTATCTTCATCGTGGTCCTTAAAGCTGCCACCTTTGTATTCTAGAGAAACTCGAGGAAATTATTGATCCCGTCGTTAAAGAGTGCAGTCTTCTGCTCTCAACTGAGATCGTCGAATTTCCTTAGGGTCAATGGAACCCTCTCCTGTGCAATAAGTCCTGCAAGCTTTCTCGGCCATTGCAAGGCTACTTTATCTATTGGCAGGCCATCACTATCGATCGCCTTGACGGTTAGCTTATCCATCAGCCACTTTGCTTGCGTCCTTAGCTTCTTGATTGCTAGCTCGACCTCGTCGGTGGAGCTAGAAGACCCAGCGGAGGAATAGGTAGATATCTAAATATTAAGAGAAGGAAGACCTTAATGTTTCATTACAAAAAATGTACGATTGAACAACGCTAGACTTTAGGCACTAATAGGCGAGGATAGGTTCTAAATCCTATCCGGGGATGTGCGGCCCGCGTAGCTGGACCCCGTGGTCCCATACAGTTCCAGAGAGAATTTCAGTAGCATCTCTCCACTGTTCTCCAAATACACGTCTCGACTTGGGGTCGAGAGGATTGTGTATCCGGAGAACAACAGGGAGACACCATCGAAACCCTCTCTAGAATTGTATGGGACCACGTGGTCCAGCTACGCGGGCCGTACATCCCTAGA
>KE373237.1:0-19240 GCA_000418225.1 Zizania latifolia
TATATTATACAGGTACTACGCCATGCTTAAAAAAGCTAGGAGGGGAGTATGAAAAGAATCATTGGGCCTGTTTATTTTAGCTTCTGACAGCTACAACTACTTCTAGAATCTAAAGCTGAAACAAACGGTTTAGATTTTAGACTTAGATTGTGAGAATCGGTAGATGCAGAATCTAGAAATGAACTAAAATTCAGAAGCTATAAAACTTCTCTAGATTCTCACCAGATAGATACTCAGACCAACTAGCTACTGAGAATCTCCAGCTACCAGAAGCTGAAACAAACGGGTCCATTGTCACATACAGAATTTGTAGGGATTAACAAGTGCAGCTTCCAGCATTGCTTTGAACTCTAGTGCCGCAGAAACCAGAGAGTCAGTCTCTCCCTGGATTGAAACATACACGCAGCATTTAATGGCCTGGAAGGCTCTATAAGTGTCAACACCAGCTAGGAGTGCTATATATTCATTAGATTATGCGCAAATACATATGGAACATGGTATATATCAGTAGCTGAATGCAAGTCATTCTTGAGCGAACAAATAAACTAAAGTACCTTCTCATAACCTCGTTGCTCCCCAAACATTTGAGACTCAGACATATCAGCGGTTCCTAAGTCTGAAGAGTCACATTGAAATTCCCGCAACCAACTGAAGTCATCATTTAGAGGTTGGACCTCATCTATTGAAAATTTGAAACAAATGGAAAATCTCACATGAACATGTCACAGTCAGTATAAGAATGCTTCTAAAGGAAAACAATCGAACCAAATCACTATTACCTGTCAGGTGGCCCAGGTCACCGCTGTTATCATGGTTATACTCTTCAAAACCAATTATATGTGGCAGAGGAACATATGCAGACATAGCTTTCAAGAGTCTAGGATTAAAGATAATTTGGATACCAAAGATAAATGCTGGTGAAGTGGGTAACAGCATATTATTGGTTTTAAGCCAATCAACCTTTGCGATGATGGCAATGTATCAGATACTATAAAAACAAACAGATGAACTATCAACTATAGAATTGCAGAAATAATGTCATCTGCAGTTACCAAATGGAACTGCCAGATTATGTTTGATCAGTTTTGGCGCATAATTGATTTGCTGCAAAAATATTGGGAAAGATCAATTCATAACAGGCATTTTAGTTAATTTTCTTTCCAAATCTGGGTAAATGTTGGATGGGGTGGTGCCCAAAATTGCTTTTTGGAAATGTGTTCCAAAATTTGGGAAATTTGGTCATCTAATTGGTTTCCCAAAGAATTGGCCATGTTTTGCCAGAAAATAAATTAACCATAACACACAAAAAGGATTTTAGAAGTGACTACTCAAGCTTGAAATAATTTTTGGCAGCCAAAAAAAATGTATCAACAGGCACCAACTAATCAAACTCCAAATCCATGGCAAAAAGGTAAGTCTATCGTCATCTGATGTAAACAAATACTCCCTCAAGTTCCATTTTTCTTGACGTTCGAGGCTTAGAGTCTTTGGATGCTAATTGTTGACGTTTTAGTGACTGAGAGGTCACTTTTGACTCATATGTTCCTGCAGTTATGCAAACTCATTATTAACTAAAGCGTGACACGACCATATTTAGTGTGAGCAAAATAGGAAATATGCATACTAATTAATCACTAAGAACATGTCCACAACGTCAACAATTAAAGAACAGGATGGAGTAAGTCACAACGCAAGCATAATTTTATAGAATAGAGGCATCCAACACAAGCACAATGTACAGATTCGGAACCTCTACTTGCATGTTCAATGAACCTTTGGAGGGTCAGGGTGTCGAAGGAGATCATCGCAGTCTTCATATCTAGCTCCAGTGTTCCAGCCTCCTCCGAGAGACCCCTTCTGCAGCAGCTTTTTTAGCTCTCTCCTCCAAATCTTATAGCCACATCAAGACCTGAATAGGAAATGGCACACCACATGTGCGAAGGAAGGAGATGCTAAAATCTGCAACAAATCAGAATATACAGTGACAGCAAGCATGCAGGCAAGCATTCTCAGGATTTTGCAGAACGCTGAGAGCTGCGTGGTTCAGGTGGATCTGGCAGCGCAACAGAGCACCCGCAGCCGCGATCAGGGCAAGCGATTACAGAACGGCAACCGCGATGCTGTGATTGGGTAAGAGATTTTGACGCGAGCGATTGGGAGGGTGAAAGTCCGAGAGGAGAAGCTACGAATTTGAGCGAAGCGTCGGGCATCGGCGGCACCGCGGCAGCAAAACGATTTCATGAACGAGAGGCGGGCGCGTTTCACGAGGTACCTGGCACTGTTTTGAGAGGTGCTTGGCGACGGAACCGGAGCTCCCGCCGCAGTCTCCGGCTCGCCGGTCATATGCCTCTGCAGGAGAGGGCAAATGTGAGAAGAGAGGCGGCCGAAAAAATTGATTATTTGCTAAAGATATTTCTTAGAATAAGCCTACTTAAGAATAAGTCTTAGCCCTCCATCTTAACTGGTGTCTTAAACATTTAATAAATAATCACCTAAACAAAAATCTAAGATGACAACTAAATTAATAAAGGTAGAAAATAAAAATAGAGACGCCATGGAGAGTTGGAGACACCGAAATTAAGTAAGACACCAAGTCATCACAGTATCTAAGACATGGATGGAAAGGGATTAGATGAGAGGGGAAGAGAGAAAATATAGTAGTATAAAAAAATATTATGAGTCCATACAAAAAAACGAGGTTATGAGTATTGTTTCTAGAGATAGTGTCTTATTGACATGGTAAGATAGGATATCATCTAAGAAACCATGGGTTGAAACTGCATCAAAACCCTCACATATTACTGATTAGTTACTTAACCTGACCTAATAAATTAAGTGTTTAACTCTTTAACTTTTTAAATACTGTTTACTTAACTCCTTAAGGTAGTTTTGTAAACTGGTTTTATCCTGTTGATGTGTCACGTTGGATGAGGCGGAAACTGTTCTAAGCACTGTAAGATAAGAAAAACTAATCAATATCAGCTTTCATGTCTCATGTTAAATTCACCAAAAATAGCAACAGTAGCAACACGTTAGCACCAACCAGTATAATTTTTTTCCTTCTACTTCTGAGAGGTGGAAGGATTCGACAGTGATGTTAGCATTAGGGAGATGATGACAAGAAGACGAGGAAGAACAAGAAAAAATAATCTTGTTCAACGTGGCATGTTAGCATGGCAAAACCACTTTAGAGATTAAGTAAACGGAATTTTAAAGGTTGTGGGTTAAACATCTAGTTTATTAGGTCATGGGTTATGTAATCAATCAGCAATATATGACGGGGTTATGTAGACTTATTTCTATTTCTTTTGATTATGATATCATTCTTGAGACTGATATATAGGACTATCTGTACCAAATAAACGTGAGTATAGAACTATAGATGACAAAAATTTAAAATTATTTGTTAAAAGTGATAAATTATCAAATCTATCTGTGTATCCAGCTCCGGCCCAACTAACTTGGGCCTCACGTAAGTCATTATCCTGTTCCAGCCCAATTAATGTAGTCCAGAAAACTTGGGCTGCAAGTCAGTCGCTAAACCGGCCGACGGCAGGAGGCGGCCTTGCGCCGCACGGCCTGTTAGGCTGGTTTGTTTCATCAAATTTTAGGATTTATTTCATTTTCGTTTGTAATTTTCGAATTTCATGGACCATGATGACACGGTTAAATAGTCGGAAGCACGAGCCCATGCGTTTATGAGCCGTACGTATAAGGGCCCTTACTGGCACAGAAGAAGACATGCTTTAGCGATTAAGTAATAATTATAATTAACTACATAAATAATTAATTAAATTAGTGATCTGTATACTTATTTAATAATTAAGATTATATTATAATTCTGATTATTTTAAGTTGAAGCCTAAGCCTCAACGGCTTAAACCAAGGTCAGTGTTAGGAGTAAATCAGTAAATCAGGGCCAGATGTTAATAGTCTATTAATAATAAGCATCAATAATAATTAGGTTCGCTAAATAATTTAAATTATACAATGAACAAACTCTAATAATCGAGATTATATTATAACACCGATTATTTTAAGTTGTGTCAGAGGTCTTAAAACTTCGAGTCCAGTGATTAAAAAACGATTCAAGAGCAGTAACAATGTCAAATGTTCACAAGAAATCACAGAGCTCGGTTAGATAGGTACGGGGTTGAATGAATCTGTGCGAAATCGTGTGTTTCTATTTACCTGAATACTGAGCCAAATCCACTTTTCAGTTTTCAGTCGGTACAGAAGAAAGGAAGAAACCACACTAAGACAGTGACAGAGGCCATCACGGCACACACATTTTTTTCTTTTAAGTTTTTGGTTATTATCAATTTGTCATTATTAATTCTACAAACACCAGAGTGTGTCACAGGGAAATTAGCTAGTATACGAAATACAAATTCAATGTATGTATGATCTTTGGAGTATATTGTCATATCAAATTTTCTTTACAATTTTTGGGGAAAAGGATAAGATATGATGACAATATTGGTACGTAAACCGTACTGTTCTCCTAAATATTCGCATGTAAATAAATGTTCAATATTCTTTTTTGTGGGGAATACTATCAGCTTCTCTAAACTGAAACCTTAAAATGATATCCAACAGCTGTCCACCAAACCAAAACAAATGGAAGCCGCATAAAAAGAAGACACGGAAATGGAAGACCAACTGCTGCACTTGACCAATCATGCATAAGCAACATACTGGCATGGGTTCCAACTAATCAAATTGCAAATGCATTATAGAACACCAAATGTATAGAACACCAAATGAATCAAAAGGACTAGTTAGAAATTATTGCCTCTGTCGTGTCGGTTGGCAATAAGGTTCTCTATTTTTTCTTTTATTCCCTCGTGTATAAATAAACGAGAAAAGAAAATACAGGGAAATGATAGTGGATGGTTGACTAACAAAGCCAAATGCTGGCAAAAAAGTCAGCAGTGCCAGCCTGGCAATCTTTTCATCATGTTATTAGTGACTGAGGTGACATCATGACAGTACATGTTGGAGCAATGGAGCTCCCGCTTTGGACTACTGTTTTACTGTATGCACTTGCCATCTTCCATGGTTTTCTGCAATAATTTTCACCCTCTTCTGATAAGTTTCGGAAGTCCCTTTTCTCTTTTAGGTTTCCTATTATTCCCTTTTCAGTTTCAGTGTGGTAACCACAAATGCTACCACAAATGTAATAAATGCACTCTTTCAAATACTTGAATTTGGAATTGTACGGTGTTTCGGAGTATAGATAAAGTACTTCCTCCGTCTCATAATATTATAACATAGGATTAGATTTGATATTTTATAATACAATAAATCTATACAGAAATAATATCTAGAATCATTATATTATAAAATATTAAATCCGATTTCAGATTGTAATATTATAGAATGGGGGAGTAATAAACAATGACCTTCAAAAATATATTGCTTATGAGCTTCAAAATGTATTTTAGGGTATCAATTTTCTCTTATTCTTTGAAACGCAGGATTTTCACATAAACCTTACATGATTTTATAGAAATCAATTTAATTCCTGTAGGATTCAGAAAATAATCCGGTGTTTCAAGGTCTTACACTGTTTGAAAACAAATAATGACAAGTAAGATGTGACCAGTGACGATATATTGGTGCACAAACCCTATTGTTCTCTAAAATGTCAAAAAAAATAACTCTTAAATATTCAACAGGTATAAGCAAATCATGAATACTTTAGAAGAGTTGACAATGTATTTTCGTTGAGGATAAAAACAAATACAAAACTACGAAATCACACGCACCTAAAGAGCTAAGTATCCCCTTTCCAAAAAAACCTTATAATATTTTGAGAGATAGTAAAAATAATCATATGGTAGGTATTAAGAATACGGGACCCGAGTGTTATTAAGACGAGCTTAGGATGAAGAGTAACCATATTAAATGTAGCATAACATATGCCGTATGGAAATAATAGTTTATCTTCCGAATAAAGTTAATAGTTTTTACTATTTAGATATCTTAATCTACTTAGCAAGAGTAATTAAATTATAATTCTATTTACTCGTGTATAAAAGGAGATTAGAAATAGAAAGATCATAACTAGACAATACACTGATCTATATGCATAAAGCTATAGCCACGAAAATGCATAGTAAATTTACTCAAGTGATATCGAAAGTAGAAAATTTCCCCCAAAATCAACTAGACATTGAGAATACACTTGCTCCGACGGATACAGAAGCATATTTGCAGCTAATCACTGCTCCGGATGGCGTTGAAGCCGTTGATGTGATAGTAACAGAAGGGAAAAAAATCACGGGTTAATTTAATCGTGGTCGGCCGTGGTTAGACCAGCAAACGTACCCTCCCTCTCCGCAATTACGTCATTATCACACCACGCACACACAAAAAAAACTGCACTCGTATTTGGATTTTATTAATTAATAGTAATTGAAAAATAAGGAGGCATGCGAGGAAGGTCAAGCCGGGGAAGACTCGCACAGATCCCTCCCTCTCTCGCGCATCTCTCTCTCTCTCCTCCGTTCCGACGCGGCGAGAACGAGGAGGAGGAGAGGGAGGAAGGGAGAGCCCGGAATCCCGAGCTCAAACGGCGAATTAGGGCCTGCTACCTCGCGGGGCCCCGGATTTGGGAGCAGTTTCCCGTCGGGGGGATTCGGGGGCGCAGCCATGAACGAGAAGGCGTCCGTCTCCAAGGAGCTCAACGCCAAGCACAAGAAGGTGCGTTCGCCTCCTTCGTGGCGTTCTCCCGGCTATTGTTTTTGTTGGATCGGAGGCTGCCCTCGGTTGGGTTGGGATCGATGGCGGAATCGGTGCTGGCGTGCGATTTGTTAACTAGGTGTTGCGATTCGGGATCCGGCGGTGCTGTGGGTGGTTGATCTCCCCGTTTCGAAATTTCATGTGCCATACGCTTGATCTGTGTAGTCGCTTTGCGTTTTTTGGTGTGTTGGCAAGAGCAGAGCGCAGATCGGAAATTGCTTCGTTTTGTTTCACCTTTATTACGATTTATATGGCCATATGGGAATCCAGGAATGGACGCTGCTGCTGGTTTAAGCTTCGGGGTCTCGATTATATGGGTTTTGTGAGTTTGTTCGACTGGTGGAAATCGAAAATTTGACTGAACTTTCTAGTAACTATCCTTCTGTTACAGATTTGTGTCTGTTTCATGGGAATAAAAAGGAAAAACAATTCTCGGAATTATTTTCTTACAGACAACTGCACAAGTAATCTACGGGGTAGTTTCGTTGCTACACCACAATGTTGCCATTTTGAATTTCTGATGACCCGCTCAACTCTCAACGATATAGAGTATAGTATATGTTGCAATTGCATCCTTCTGTAAGTGCCCTGTCTTATTTTCCATGTTTATAACTTGTTCTTTCTTCACAATTGATTTCCAGATATTGGAAGGCCTTCTTCGGCTGCCTGAGAACAGAGAATGTGCAGACTGCAAGTCGAAGTGAGTAATCCTGTGCAGTTGTTTTTTTTCAAAAGATGGCTATCGATGCAGTAGACAAATCTATGTGCTATCATTAGCTTTGCTACGAGTACTTTCACTTGAGGATATGGCCTTTTTTGTTAGGTAACATTTTGATTCATGACAACAGACTCATCAGTTGGCATCGCCCACTTGCTGATTTGTGCCAAGCATATGTTTACAGTGTTAATTATATAATAACTGTTATAGTCCTAGTTTCTGTTCCAAATTTCTCCTTTTTCATTTAATCATTAGGCATATGTTATGCGTTTGGGAACTTTATGGTTACACGCATCTAGTAATGTATGGTCAGTCATTTAAGATTTATTTGTCTGGCTGCCACATCTCTGGCTTATTACTCCAGAAAATTTCCTATTCTAGTTATTGTTGGTATAGTTGGCCAACCATCCTCCCCCAATCTATGTTTCTATCAAATGCTTTGAATTCCATTACTGTGCATGTAATGTTAGAAGTGTAGGTAGACACTTGTGCATGCAACTCTAATTCTTGTCAACTAACTGTTTTCCCGTATTGCAGGGGTCCTCGATGGGCAAGTGTAAATCTTGGCATCTTCATATGCATGCAGTGTTCTGGGATTCATAGAAGCCTTGGGGTACACATTTCTAAGGTCAGTGAATCATATGCACTGAGATTACCTGTTTATTTTCCAACTCAGTATCCCCAGAAAACTTTTTGTCCTTCATACATGTTCAGACAAATTCAGCTTTAAACTCATCTCTAATATAGCTTTGGGTGATCAACTTTTCATGACAATTTACTAGCTGTTGTATCAATGTCAAAGTTTTACATTATCAATTTATACTATGTTGGTTACTTTCAGTTTGTTGCATGCTAAGGTGCTAACATAAGTTTATGTAAATATAACATAAACACGACCTGGTAGAATGGGCATCATGTCCTAAAACCCAATTCGAGAGTGATGGCTTAGGCATTCTGTAACAACCTTGGCATGAAACATCTGAGCTGGTAGACTTTTCTCTTTTCATGGATTTTGAGAACCCATGTGCTCAATGTTTCAAAAAGCGGTAGGCGGTAAGTGGGCAGAGGGGGTGCGCCAAGCACCTAGGCCACCTAGGCGTGCCTAGGCGGTGGCTAGGCGTTGGTGCCTAGGTGGTATTATGCAATACTATGGGTTGTTCCAGCCTCTGCTCAGTATTCTGCAATACTATCGCACAATCCTCTAGAATAGTCAGGCCATACTCTTCTAGATTGAACTTAGGCTTAAGCAATCCATGCTATGCATCATTACAATGTATGTTCTGTTTTGGACTGTATTTCTCAAATCTCAATAGAGAAGAAGGAGGTCTTCCCTCACGGTGGCGAGAGGGAGCGAGCTCTTCTTGGCGGCGGCGGCTTGTGGGAGGTCTTCCCTGGTGGTGGCAAGTGGCCACTACACACTGGTGGTGGCGGCGAGTGGGAGTTCCCTAGTGGAGTAGGAGCGTCGCACCAAGCTGGGTATTTAGGTGCCTAAACCCTAAGTCGAACTGCATGCCCAACACGCCTAGCCGCACGCCCACCCTGCCTAACTATCTCCACTTACGTGTCGCCTAAGCGCGCCTAGTGCCACCGCTCTGCCTGTAAGTGGCGTGGTGCACCAGCGCAGCGCCTAGGTGGCCTGGGTGACCGCTTTTTGAAACACTGCATGTGCTCAATTTTTTTGTTGGTTGTCGTTGCATGTACTCTTGGTTTGGTCACATTTCTTTTTCTGTTGTGCAACAACCAAGTTATTTGGGTATATTGCAAAGAGAGAATGCAAAACAGTTCTGTAATTGTGCTTTATGTTTAATTTCTTTGAGACACACATTTCCTTCCTTTTATGTGGTCTTGTCTGTTTATCTATCAGTAGCATGAAGTTATTGTCAGTCTAATGATTCATTTTCATCCCGACACAGGTAAGATCGGCTACCCTGGATACATGGCTGCCAGAGCAAGTCACATTTATTCAATGTATGGATTACTCTCTGACCAGAAATTTTGTAAGAATATTTGTCATAAAGGTGTGATGCATTTCTCATGATGATTGTATCCCTGTCTTTTCTTTTTGCAGCAATGGGAAATGAGAAGTCAAATAGCTATTGGGAAGCGGAGCTGCCCCCTAACTACGATAGGGTTGGGATAGAGAACTTCATCCGTGCGAAGTATGGATACTTCCAAATCTTTCAGTACCTATAAATCCACTGTATTTTGTTTTTCCTGCTATGAAATTGGGAATGAACATAAACACCACTGCAAGTCACCTGCCTGTTCTATCACCACACCCCCACAAACCAACCAAAAAAGGCTTATTTTGGTTTATTTCCTTACCATTTGAGTGCCGTCTCAAACCATGTGTAAACATTCATATTTGGCACTTGTTACAATGACCTCAATACATATCTTGCATCTTTCTATAATTTGAGTGATTTTAATACTTGTAGTACACGATTGACGATTCTATCGATAATGAGGGATTGAAAAGGCAGTTAACTTGTGGTGGTGTTTATGGATTTGAGGACAAGAGATGGGTATCTTTGATACAATGCATTTGGCGAATGATAACAATCTAACATTATATCTGAAATATAGATATGAGGACAAGAGATGGATACCGAGGAATGGAACATCAAGATTGTCATCTGGTGCTCGAGATGAGAAGAGCTCAGAGCCCCAGGTCAGTGCTAGCAGGGGTGGGCACAATCAAAGATCCTCATTTGAGGAACGCCGCACTTCAACAGCTGCAACAAGCAAAATTGCTCTAGTGACTGCTAGGATGCCCGCCCAGGTAACCCTTCTGCATTACCACGAGCTTTTCCTATGCAAGTTTTCTGATACTTCATTTGGTAGTTTCCTTTTGAGATGACAAATCTCCATTGAGAGATCAGCACTCTTTCTTGATGCCAAGCTGAATATTCCAAATTGCATGGTTGTTAATTACTACACACCACATCGATAGATAATTGAAAACAGATAACGACCTGGAAGTTTTAATTATGCCTTATGCTCTTGATCATATTGACTTGCAACTAAATGCATAACCTGTGGAAAATTGAGTGACACTGCGATGGCATGTAGCAGATGTTTTACATGTTGGCAAGGATAATAACCTCATGATGCCATGTTTGTTGTTTGTTTCTCATGTTTAGCCTTGATAGCTTGATGATCTAATAGTTTCATCTTGCTTACATGACTGAAAATACAGTCTTATAACCAGTGATCTGTTCCACATTAGGTTGGTACAATATCCATCTGGGTACTGCTTCAAGTAGTTTGAGAGTAATTATTATGTTTTATTTTATGGTTGCTGCATTTTTTGTGTGATACTTTTCATTAGCTACTAATCTTGAGTTTTAATCTGGTATGACTGCGTTGAAAGCAGACATCACTTCAACCCAAAGCAGAACCATCAGTTCCCAAGGTTTCACCTCCTCAACCTGAGAAATCTCCAGCTAAAGTTGATGCAACACCACCAAAAGTCGAGAAGCCATCAGTTGCACAACCTCCTAAGGTTGACTTTGCTACTGATCTCTTCAACATGTTATCAATGGATGGAACAACTGAGAAAGAATCAGAGTCATCTTCTAATGATGATAGTGCATGGGAGGGCTTCCAGTGTAAGCTCCTATGACTAGCATTTCTATTGAGGGAATAATTCTTGTTTTCTGAGTACTTTCCATATCAGTTTCTTGCATATTGTGGAGCATCTTTTTAATTTTGGGTTCCTGTGCTACATTTTTTCTCACATTGGTAGTCAAACTGTTCAGCTGCAGAACCAGCACCTAGCTCTGAGAAAAAGGATTCTGCTAAACCAGCAGAAAGTAAGCCCCTGTCTACATCTGGAATAGAAGACTTATTTAAAGATTCACCAGCTGTGACAGCATCCTCAGCTCCAGCTGTTTCACAAGTAAATGTGAAGAATGATATAATGAGTCTATTTGAGAAGGTCAGCACCAGCAGCAATTTAACAACTAAATTGTTATGTGAAATGGCTCTCTTTCAATTAAAACAAAGAGCACATCTATGGTCTATCTGAAGAAATACTTGTATTTTGCAGTCCAGTATGGTTTCACCATATGCTGCTCAGCAGCAGCAGCTTCCTTTTATGACCCCCCAGCAGCTTGCTCTTATGACCCCCCAGCAGCTTGCTCTTCTGTCTCAGCAGCAAGCTTTACTACTGGCTGCTCTTAAAGCTGGAAATGCACCCCAAATGATTCCAGCGAATGTTGGTCTGCTAAGTGCTAATGGTTCTAATCCTACCAATGGAAGCTTGCCTTTGCAAAGCTGGACAAATCTTGGTTATCAGAACCCTGGGCTGACTCCAGCAGCAGCACAGAATGGTGTCACCAAGGTAAAGTCTTTTAGATCTGTATAGATATGTGCTTGCCATTTGTTCATCATTTTATGTCTTTCTGCTTGGCAGGTCGCAAACAACAATCAGGAATTCTCTTCTGGCAACTTCAATTTTGGTACACCTGGGTAAGCAATATTGCTTGACTTACAATTATTGGTAGCTAGAATTTCATCGTGCAACTTATTGGATTTGTAAAGAAAATTGACCCTTGAGCTCAGAAAAATTTACCGTAGCTCAGTTTTTCTGATGCCTACTTTTGATGCAGAGCATACAACATTAGCTCATCTGTCCCAGCAAATGGGACAGCAACTGCAGCTGCTAACAAGAGCAGGGCATCCCCTACCCCGTCTTCCCTCCCCTCGCAATCAGGCAAAGATTATGATTTTTCGTCATTAACTCAAGGATTGTTCTCCAAGAGATGAACGCCTTGCCATACCTGGAAATTACACAAAATGGCCTGTGCGTGATGAACATGGCAGATTTAATTAGGGAGAACTGGGGCCTTGTACACTATTTTATGAGGCAGCTTTTCTTCTTGTGGATATTACATCACCTTGTAGCTGTCCTGGACAAATAAGAGGAATATAGCAGCTAATTGCTTATGCTGTTTCCTACAGCTGAAGAGAGTTTCATATATTGTTCATGATGCCGACGATTTGAAAAGACGATGCCCTATGGCCTTGTTGAACTTCCATTTATAAGAGCATGATGCAACTGTTTTATTCTTTGTCATGACAGGTACAATACGTGATACCGATTATTTTGTACTGTACCATGGATTCTGTTATCATGAAAACATTTGCTTGTGCTGTTATTTTGGTTTTTTGCTTGTGATGGAATGTTCTTAGGCTCTGTTTGGTATTGTAATGGCGTCACTTATTTATTTGTAGGATGTAATGGTTAGCTGGAAATTGGAAGCATTTTTAGCTTGAATCAGAAAAGTATTTAGTAAAGATTACCTTAAAAAACAGTTCAGTTTCGTTAGTTAATAGAAGATCAGTGGTTTAGGGCATCTGAAAAGCTAAGTTTCACACCAGTTCCAAGCAGAGTTCACAATACCATTTTAGGACCGGATTACCGTGGTAACTGTACGGATATCGAAGAAATTTGATCAAAATTTGCATTTATAAATTTGAATTCAAATCAGTTTGTGAAACGATTTCAAATTTGGTTACCATGGTATAGACTTCAGTTATTGTGGTATGCACTTCGGTTATCGTGGTTTCAACTTCAGTTACTGCTGGTTTGGTACCAGCTTAGTAACTACGGTAGTGGGCTCGGTTACCGTGGTACCGGTCAGACAATTTTTTAGAAAAAATTAGAAATTATAAAATTACAAAAAATTGTTTTTTGAAATAAATAAGAAACTTACAATACCATACTTTTTATAAGTTTACAACAAAATACAAATTACGAAGTCTTGTGTATGTGAATCAACAAAGTCTTATGCATGTGAATCAACATACGATGAGTAACACATCTTACATGTACTTGAATCAACAAAGTCTTGTGTATGTGAATCAACACACTAGAAGTAACACATCTTACGTGCATATAAATCAACAAAGTCTTGTATATGTGAATCAATATATCAAAAGCAAATAACCCCACGTACATATGAATCAATAAAACAAGTCTTATGACTTAACAGTGTGAGTGTTTGTGGATCAACAGGCTTAAAAACAAATAATCAACAGGCAACACTCATTAAGCATGAAATTTTATTTGATCAAATATATGACATTAATCTAAGAACCCTGCATACAAAGAATCAAATAATAACGAGTGAAGAAGATTAAAAAGTGAATTATTTTTGTATTTTGTATTTTCGTTCATCTTATTCGATTCATAACTTTATGATAATTCAATATTTTTGAAAACTAATTTCACCATAAATCATATTAATTCACCTATTATTTTTAGAAATCTTTTTATTTGTTTAATTTCAAATGAAACCGACCGGTATTCCGCTACCGCTCACCCTCGAACGGTCAGTAACCGCGGTTACCCCCGATAGCGTGAACCAGGGTTAACAAAACCGTTTAGTAACCACGGTTACCGCTCGGTTACCGACATACCGCTCGCGTTCGATACCAGCGTACTGACCGGTTTCATTTGAAATTAAAAAAATTGAAAAAAATTCCAAAAATAGTAGGTAAATTAATATGATTTATGGTGAAATTAGTTTTCAAAAATATTGAACTATCACAAAGTTATGAACCAAGCAAGATGAATAAAAATACAAAATGTAAAAATAATTCATTTTTCAATCTTCTTCACTCGTTATTGTTTAATTCTTTGTATGCAAGCCTTTTGAATTAATATCATATGTTTGATCAAATAAAATATCATTCTTGATGAGTGTTGCCTATTAATTATTTGTTCCAAGCCTATTGATCCATAAACACACTGTTAAGTCACAAGACTTATTCAGTTGATTCACGTGCACGTAAGATCTGTAGCTGTTGGTATGTTAAGTCACATGCATACAAAGTTTAGCGATTCATATGCACATAAGGTACTAGACTGGTGAAACAAGAATATTCAGTAATAGTGTGGTAACCTTATGTTGCACACACTATTAATCTAATGTTAAAGAGGACAACAATTACTCTCCGAGATCTATAACAAACGTTCGACGCTCCGTAGGATAGTTATAACTCTAGTTCTAACTCTACAGCGTACAGCAATATCACTTATGGGTATCCTTATCCGTATTCTTATCCGCATCCTTGTCTCATTTCAGAAGCTACTCCTACTAGATATATATACGAGTGGCAAGATTCTCAATTTTATTCTATATTATATGAAGAATGGCAAACCATTGCAGCTTAAATAGGACAAAGCTGTGAGGAGTACAAAGCAAACATTCTTACTTTACGTGTCTTATAACTAATGTCTATAGATGAATACAATGTCGCTTATAACAATTAGAGCTAACAATGATAAGTTAAAAATACTTAAATTATCAATTAATCGTGTTGTTTTGTAATTTGTATTTTATTGTAAACTTATAAAATTTGTGGTATTGTAAGTTTCCTATTTATCTCGAAAAATAATTTTCTCCAATTTTACAATTTTTATTTTTCACTTAAAATTATCTGACGGGTACCGCGATAACCGAGCTCGGTACCACGGTAACCGAATTTAAAACCGTTTCGTGAATTGATTTGAATTCAAATTTTGAAATGTAAAATTTGATCGAATTTTTTCGGTAGCCGTTCAGTTACCACAGTAGCCGCTATCTCAAACCCAAACGACATCCAGTCTCAAAACGGTTTTGTTAACCATGGCACGAACCCTGTTCCAAGCTGACACTGCTCGATCGTTCATACATTTTGAAGGACATTACGAGGCATTATGAGGCAACGAAAAATTGAAATACAAATATCAATAATTTAACTGGTACAAAAGGGACGCAAACTTCGAGAATGCTACATGTTTTAATCCAATTTGGCCAACAATCACTACAGTGACCCAAATTTAGATGAACTCAGGATATACTTTTCTTTCTCGACACACAGTATAACTAATGGATCAAAATGTCTCTAAATGAAAGCTGAAACAGCTCAGACGGGGTCGGCAACCATTTATCTCATCAGCAGCTTTGGCCAGGACCCGTCACGTATCAAGCAAAAATGTTTCACCACTTTGACGTAATAATCGATCAACTGACAGAACACATGAATATCCTGAATCTGGTTACGATTTGACATACAAATGGGCACAGACAATGCCAGAGCAATGACTGTTTCTCCTCTCGTTCATTCCATTCCAAGAGTTACCTGTAAACGTTTTTTTTTTCACAAACCAGAACGCCAATGTCAATTTACTGAAAAAAAGTAGGGTAGAGTGCTAGTTTATTCTAAATAGAGTAGTAGTAATCACTCACTCAGGTGAATTGGAGTACGCCCCAGACCGTGGTGGTGACAATGCTTTGATTCGCCAACAATTGGTTTCACTATCAGTAGGCTGATGAGCTCTCAGCATTTTCATGTAATGCTCAAGCGTATGAGCATTCTCGTCTATCTTGTCGTTAGGCACGGTATCCTCCGCCAACTTGACTGCAGCTCTCTGAGATATCTCAAAATTATCTCCAGCCAGCTGCACCTGACGGGCGATTTCTTCTTTCCCCAGTTGTATTAGAACCACAAGCAAGCTTTTAAGCTCATTTAGAGCACCAGAGGTCAGAGACATCCCTTGGAGGTGCTCCACAAGTGCCATTTCCTCCCCAGGGCTGCACCAATAAAGTTCCTCGTGAGTTAACAAACAAAAAAGGAGAATTAACGTCTTTAAAAAGCCACTCCGCTTTGTTTGAAAAACGAAATTCTCTCAACACAAGTTGCCTACCTCCCAGCTCGTATCTTGCCGCCTTTCTTTTGTCGCCTTGCCCCTCTTGACTTGCTGGCACGGCTAGATATGACAGAAGCACTTGACTCCTTCGTTGACCTGTCCAAGCAGCATTTAGAACTTCACAAGAGTTCAACAACATAACACCAATTGAAGTTTCAGTTGTTTCTAAAACAGCAGAATTTGGAACTAAATAGTCAAAAAAAACTATTAAAGGGACATGAAAATTGGAACAGAGAAGACATGCAACTAAACATGGCAGATCCTGCACCTTGTGGTATACGCACTCATTTCGCTGAAGCTTGTGCTAACTTCTGAAATGTTGTCGTCTTCAACATCCATAAACCGGTCTTCTGACTGGAGCTTAGCAGCAAGTGACAGCCTCCTCTGCCGCACAGCAACATAACGGGCCAGATATTTACCCACCTTTAGCAATCCTTCCTGATACTCAGATATCAGCAAAGCTGCACAGTCCAAAGCTGCATCTCTAACAGTATCAACCAGATCCTGCCTGCTGTGCATATAAGCTACTCGAAGAGCTTCTTCCCATTCTCTTGCTGTGATATAGTAACTTACACCTCTGTCAACGTCTGAGCAGTAGTCCAGTGCTATCCTAGCAGCATCTCCTGGTTTCCCAAGTGCCTGGAACTCATCACATAGCTCATGTGCTAGTTGAAGAATTTCTTCCTTTGTTAACTTCAGAAGACCTGCAACAGTGAACACACCTCTCCAGTCCCCACAAGCACGATACGCTTTCAAGGATTTCTGATATGATGAACAGCATTGGTATGTTGTTGCAGCATCTCCAAAGCATTTCTCTTCAGAAAGTTGGTCACCCCATGCCTCGAGAATTTGATGCCTTTTATCTGGCTCAATGAATAACGTGAGGCCCAGAGGGAACAATTGAGGGTTAGCATTAAGGAGTTTCATACAGTCCTCATGATACTCGTTGCCAGCAGAAACAATGTTTCTGAGAGCACCCTCATATCTTCCAAGTCTTAAATCAACTGTATACCTCATGATAGCAGGAGGAAGGCACTCGAGACTCTTGAGAAAAGGAAGGAACTCTTTTGGATCTTTTTGGGAATTTAAAGCTACTATAGCAGCAAGATTCAGATCATACAGTCCCAAAGCAGCATGAAAAACAGCCTCTGGTTCAGTTAACCAAAGCAAGTGTTTCAGGGACTCTTCAGCAGATGGGTACAGCTTTCTCCTGGCATCATCAACCCCAAGAAGTTCCAGTTCTCGAATGCCTTTTATTCTATTGAGAGCTTCCTCCAACAATGGAGGTTCGCTACGGGCTAAAGTGGTCAGTATACAGAGTTCTCTTGACGAGCTCTCTTCCATCTGCACCTCAAGGGCTTTTCGAATCGCCATCAGTACAGATGTGACTTTGTTGTCTGACAGTTGGTCATGTGAACGTGCTGTATCAGCCACAGACGTTGCACACTGATCAGGAAATGATATGTAGGTGTCATACAATTTGCTGCTGAGATTTTCATTTTTTATTGAACGAACAAATTCAGTGATGTGGCTAAGGTTATTGATTTGTTTAACAAAATCTACAGCCGACTTTATAAAAACTTTCCAGCCACAGTAGTCAACAATCATATTGAAATCAATCCGATGACGCCTTACCATGTCCAATGCATCTCTAAAACGTCCCTGAACCAGTGCCTGAACAATTGAAACAAGGACCAGCTTCCTAGGGTAGATACACTCTAAGTTACCACGGGTTGTTTGCATTATGACAGCGGCTTCATCACCATGGAGAACACCAATCAACTTTGCTCCCTTTTCCCACACGGTGATATGATCTTTGCTTGGCTTTCCTCGAGGATGACTCCTGATATGGCTATCAGTAGTCACTTGACCATTTTTAAGAAAAATCTCATTGATATCCACAATGAATAAAAGATCTTGCTTAGTAGTCACAAGCAAGTGGGTCACAACCTGCTCAGTAGCTCCATAAGCACTGGTATAGAATGTGAAGCTGCTGCAGTTAGTGCTCAATAACCTTTTGCCAGCATGCAACTTGCCGCTATCATCAAGTCCAACGAGAAGTGGTCGAACAATTCCATTTTGATGGCATAGAACAGCAGCCATCCAAGGGCATGATGTTGGAAAACTATAGTCAGAACCAACTTCACCTACTTGTACCAGGGCAGACATTCTAAACAAATTCACCTTTGAGCAGTATTCAACAATCCTTCCTCCACTTAACTGAATAAAGGCCGAACCTGTTTTTGCAGGATTTCGAGATATTCCAGTAACCGGAGACTGCAGAGGCATTTTCTTTGATATTCTTGCTTGCCAACCAGATGAACACACTGAACCTAGCAAAGAATCCTCAGGACAGACAAGTTCAATCTCAATGATAAAAAATGGTGAATCATGTTTCTCTGGAAGGTTACTAGCTTCACTGGACATCATTGGTGTTGAAAAGCAGGCATCACTGCAGCAACAGGCACCGATCAGGGTATGTGTATCAATCCAGGTGAGGTGCATACAGTTAATCAACGTTAACTCAGAAAAGCAAGGATCAACACTTATCCCACTGCCCTCAAATTCTTCCCATGTATCTGCCACTGGAAGTACCAACAAACACAAGCTGCCATTTGAAAGATAAGCAGCAATATAATTCTTTGAGTTATCAGATAAAAAAGAAACCTCATTCACAGCACAAGGAAATGAAAGATGGAACAGAGACATGGGGGGTGGCATTAGACCCAAACTGAGAGGAGTTACAAGGACATGGGAACCATCAATAACAAGTGCAATTGTAGTCTCGCTGACAGCAGTAGACCAAGCAAACCTGTGCGTAATGACCTGACCACCTAACGTCCAACAAATGAGATGCATTGGTTTTATTGGATCCCAATAGAACCTCACCCCTTCCTTCTTTGTGTAGCGCAGTTCTTGTTTCAAGTACCAGTGATTGTTATTGCAGGACCATATTTTGATAACATCATATTGACTACAGGAAATCAGAGCGGCTAGGAGCTCAGAATTGCAGCTCCATTTTAAAGCTTGGATGACAACTTCTGCTGGTTCGTCGATACAAAAGTAGCTCCTTT